>CM059192.1:9081395-9458993 GCA_030323885.1 Branchipolynoe longqiensis | reverse complement strand
TGGGTACCAACTCTACACTATGTTACATTAGGTTGAAGTAACTTTTATTTGAAATGGCAAACTTTTGAGATATTTGAAGTGCAAACATGCCAGATTAGTTTTGGCAAACATGCCAAAACTCCGACACCATAAGTTTCAGCAGTAATAGTAGGTACTCCAAAGCAGGCGTATACCGTGTCCGCAGCGCGAAATCTGACATATTTTAACCCTTTTTAAAATACTTCCATCTCCACTAATTCTGCTTCGTTTGAAATAAAGATTATATGAAATTAAAGCTTGTTATTTTGTCTTTTAGGGTATTTGATTTTTAATTATCATTATGAAATAAATTATAGTCAATGGACACTTGTTAGGGGGTACCATCGGCAGCTCTGTGCATGCTCGCCGAGTTTGTTTTCATCCAGTCTGAGCTACTCCCTTCCTTAAAATTGATGCCTTGGTGAGCACATTGACCTGAGCTAAAAATAACCACCAATGAAAGACAGAGAAGAAACTAGGCTTCATTAGCATATCAAGCATGACTGTTTTTAAGTGGAAAATTTGATTGAACTGAAGGAGTGAAAACATTAAGACATCAATCCTCCTTGAAAATTGATCAGGATCATTCTGAAAATTATACCATCAGAAAGCTCAAATCTTCCTCTATGTAACCAGAACAATATTTGGTTGAGATTTATATCATGCTCACCAAGGTTGGTCTGAGAAGTGACTGCTGCAAAAATGTGGCTATTGTCATCTCGCGATGCCTGAAAGGGAATTTTGTCATTTTTTCTCTGATTACTTAGCAAAGTATGTCATCATGTAGGGCTTGTAATTCTGGTTATTTTGGTATAAAGATTGTAGTGATAGGACAATTAGAACGGGAGTTATGCTATTTTTCTTAATTTTACTGAATATATTATTGGTGGTTGCTGGAAATTAAGGAATTTAGCATGTTTGACATGAAATTTCAGAAAGAATACTAACAGTGATCGTCTGTAAAAAATTGAGCTTCTTATTTGTACTTTAGAGTAAGAGATTCTTTAATATTGGACAGATCATATGCAAAATAGCTTCCAGGTGGGACCCTAAAAACCTAGATTTGGCTAATTTGGAAATGTGCACATATCGGGGTAAAAAAAAAATCAATCTTTAAACACTCATAACTTTGCAGCTATTCAATCGATCTAAATGATTTTTATATCATTGAGATCCCATTTAAAAGATCTGTACAGATATATAACTTGTAATACTGACCTGTTGAAAAAATAAAATCACTTTGGAGTACCTAGTAATAGGCTCTATTAAATAAGCTTAGTATCCCCTTCTATGTAACAACTAATGCTTTATAACTAAAAGTTTACTAGTAATAGTAGTAAATAAGTTATGTACGATGAAATCTAGATACTTGTTTTGGTTTGAAAATTTGATAATTTGATACTTTCATCGGTCTACGCAGCTTTAAGCGGTGCTTCATTTTCCACTTTACAAGTGCATGAATTGAATCCTACGGAAGCGGGTGAAAGTATGAGTACCTAGTGCACGTTGTGGGTTTGTTTCTTTAAGGTTTAACGCTGTGTCTATTTGTGAACTGCCCACCACATAAAAACAATCCTATCTAATTACCCCTATGTTCTAAAGCTTTGACCGAAAAAAAAGAACTGGTGATCGTCCTTTTGAAATAAAAATCATGATTTGGCAGGCCGTTTTTATTTTTATTTTTTTACGTAGACATAATGTGACCAGACGTGATGGCCAAATGAGTTGAGTGGCCGCTTCCCATTTTGGTAGGTCGTGGGATTCGAACTCCTGGGTTCGAACCCTGGTCGAGTAAAAAAAACCAATGACGTAAAAATTAATATGAAAGTTGAATTGCTGCTAGCCCGATGGATTTTGAATTTTTCTTTTAAATAAAAGTAATTTAAAATCTGGGTCGTGCAATTTTTCAGGCACGGGCGGGGAAGATCACCAATTTGTTTATTATTTGGCCTTACTGATAGGAGGGAGATCAAGATTATTTAGATGTCAAGGATTACAAGTGCCAAACTCGGTATAAACACTGACTACAAATACAATTAATAGATAAGAGTACCGATACAATGCAAATTGCATTCGTAATCGACTGTCAACAAATTCCGAAGAACTGCTTAAGCGAAAATCGTTGCAAATCGAAATGCTAATTTAAACGAACTATAAAAAAAAATTTGCCAAAGGCTACTGATAAGTGATAGATACGTTTATCTGTCTTTCTCGCTTTCTGTCTGAAACAAATTATAGCACATCTCAGTAATACCCCAGTCACACGAGAGCCAGTGTTCGCCGCCAACCTCCTTATGCCCAAAACGTCGCCAACCACCCAGTGTCACACTCGATACATCGATTCAAAAACGCTGTCAATGACGGGTCGGCACCCTGGCGCCGACCACTTGCTGAACGCGGCATTGCATGTGTTGGCGCTGCCAGGTCGGTGCCAACTCGACAACCAAGAGGTCGGTGACCTGGAGGCACCAGATCGCCAACCACTGGCGATCCGGCGCCGACCACACTGGACGCAAGGAGGTTGCATGTGCAGCAGCTGCATCCTCCTTGCATCCAAAATTTCCGTAATGGTCGCTGGGAGGTTGGCGACCTTGCAATGCCAGCATGTAAAGAGCATATGGCAGTCGTATGGAGGAGGCTTTGACGTCGCAAATCGATCGTAAGCGAACGCAGGCCACGTGTGACTGGGGTATAAGCTTACACACGTCCGATGTGGACCAATTTTATCATTTTTACACACTTACATACAAACATTTCTATTAATAGATACTCACTGAGCGTCGGGTAGCCCTGAATTTTTCCTTTCAAGTGCTTAATTTGTTTCTTGTACCAGAAAATATTGTCATCAGAGTTTTCGACCGAACTTTCAGTTTGTTTCGCATTGTTTTCGTTCATTATGCACTCCTATGTTTATTTGCTGTAATTAAAAAGGGAACATTCACAATAATCGCTTATTATAGATCTGCATATATACACAACGTGTTTAAAATGAGTTAACCACTGACCCAACATCAGCAATAACAAAAAGCCTGGGACGAGTTAAATGTTTTAAATCTTCATCAAATGCTGTGGTGATATCAATTCATAGATTGAGATAATACATAGAAATTAGAATACATTGGTGTCTTACGACCTAAATAGTTTAGAAACAACAAATGCAGATGATCAAAACTAAATTCATGATATCGGCAAAATCGTATTGATCTGTTATCCCTATATATTATTAGGAGGAAGTATTTCATATATTAAACTTACTGTTGTAGGTATTCGCTATTGCTCGCTATAAGCTATAACTTGTGGTTTACTTCCAATCCTCCAGTTGGGAACGAACACTCGTTAAACGTAGGCTATATATATACGTAAAGAAAACAGTTTCTAGCTTAATCATATAAATTCCCGGATGTCCCTATGCACACTCACAACAGGTTACAGCATGAACACATATATATCAGCAATGACTAACTCGGGGAGTGCCGGAAGAGTCGACCTAATGCGTCACTTCTTAGTTCCAACCCAAGCTGCCACTCAGGTCTCATTAAAATGATCAATAGTTTCGTGAGGTCCTATATTTTAAAGTATGTTTTCACAGCCCCAAGTAAGATAAAGGAAATTGTTAAGACTGCAATGGTAGAACACAAAAAGAATGTGGATGACAAAGAAAACCGTGAGTTCAACCTGATAATCTATCGAGTACCTGAAAGTAAAGCTGCTAATTTGGAGGTTAGGGCAGAAGAGGACACCAAGTTTTTCAACAACCTCTGCACTGAAGCCCTTGGCATCAACCAGCTGGAAACTACCAAAGTCACCAGGTTGGGAAAGAAGAACACTGACAGTGATGTTCCCCGACCAATGAAAGTAGTCCTGGCAAATAAAGAGGACAAATCAGTAGTGTTCAGAAACGTAAACAAAATGAAGGACACAGAAGAGGAATACCATAAGATAAGCATCAGCAATGATTACACCGTGGAGGAGCGTAAGGTAATCAAGGACAAAGTTGAAGAAGCAAAGATGAAAACAATGCAAGATGATCAAACAAACTGGATCTATCGGGTCAGAGGACCCCCAAGCAATCTAAGAATAGAAAAGATAAGGAAGTAAGAAACACCAGAAGTCCAACAACACGAAAACATGTTTATATGACTGCAAGCAAGGAAGAACAAGGATACATTGATAAGCTATATGAGACTATAGAGAAGAAAAACATGAAATTGACAAATATGGAAGAAACTGAAATTCCCTGTAACACTAATGTAAGTAATAACAAGGGCAACAATACACAGACCAGACCAAAGAGGAGAGCTAAGAACAAACATAAAAGTAAGTTCAATTGCCTCTACCTAAATGCTGATTCACTGCCGAACAAAATGGAAGAACTACAGGTTATCATCGATGTAGAGAAACCAACTTTGATTGCAGTGACTGAGGCTAAACCAAAGAACTGCACTTATGAAATTACAAAGCAAGACATTAGAATCCCTGGATTCAGTCTGGTGTGGAACCTAGAGCAGGAAGGCAGGCTCGTGTGTATTTATGTATTGGAATCTGATAATATCACCTATCGAGAAAGCAACATAAATAAGTGTATAGGTTTTTCAGAATGTGTCTGGATCCAAGTAAAACCAAACAAGGAAGATACTATCCTAGTCGGGTGTATATACAGAAGCCCAAACAGCAGTGATGCAACCAATGAAAAATTAGGTGACCTAATCAGGGCAGCAAATGACACAGAAGCATCCCATGTACTGATCATGGGAGACTTCAACATGCCTGAGATCGATTGGAGGGGAAACACAACAACAGTACGGGAAACCCATCGGGCCAGCAAATTCTTTGAAAGCACCCGTGATGCCTTTCTGTTCCAACATGTCGAAAATCCTACCAGGTATCGAGAAGGACAACAAGCATCAATATTAGACCTGATATTCACAAATGGAGAGAACATGGTCACAGATATCTCAGCCCAAGCCCCCCTAGGTAAGAGTGATCACCTCACATTATCCTTCACCTATCAGTGCCATACAGAAGAAACTGAGAAGTCATACTTAAAAACATTCTACTCGCGTGGAAATTATGGTGAGATGAGGGAACTCATGGACATCGATTGGAACAGCCATTTCCAAGATAATAGTATATATGAATGCTGGGATGAGTTATCACAAAAGCTGGAAGAAGCAGTGCGGAAACACATACCGACAAAGACAATCCATCCGGATGCAAGAACCAGGCCACTGTGGATGAACAAAGAAGTGTCTACCAAAGTTATACTCAAACAACGAGCTTGGAGGAAATACTCTGCTACAAGAAGCTCTGATAGACACAAAATATATGCCAAACTCAGAAACCAGGTACGATGGAAGTCACGCAAGGCTATAAGAAACTTTGAGAAACTCATTGCCCAAGAAGCCAAGGAAAATCCAAAATCATTTTGGGCATATAACTCTAAGATGAAAACCAAGAGTGGAATAGATGAACTGGAACAACCAGATGGGAGCCTAGCTTCAAAGGATATTGATAAAGCAGAGGTATTAAATAGTTTTTTCTCAGGAGTTTTCACTAGAGAGGATGTTAACACAGTACCCCTGGTACAGAAATGCAAATTGGTGAAGGACTTCCCTGAAGTGTTATTCACACCAGACATTGTTAAAAAAAAGCTGGACAAACTCAAAACAGGCAAATCACCTGGACCTAACGGAGTACATCCAAAAGTGCTGAAGGAATTGAGTGTGGTGCTTGCAAAACCACTTGCTATAATTTTCAATAAGTCATTTGAATCTGGTTGCCTACCCAACGAATGGAAAATAGCAAATGTTATCCCAATTTTCAAAAAAGGAAACCGGCATTCTCCAGCAAATTATAGGCCAGTAAGCCTCACATCTATAGTATGCAAAGTAATGGAAAGTATCATCAGAGAGCACATGCTAAGCCATATGCTAGAGAACAAATTGATGTCAGACCACCAACATGGGTTTCTACCAAAGAAATCAACAATTACGCAGCTACTAGAAACTTTGGAAATATGGACCGACGCAATGGATAGGGGGGAATCACTAGATACTATATACTTAGATTTCATGAAGGCATTTGATACTGTCCCCCACCAGAGGCTAGCTACCAAGTTACAAAACTATGGCATTGAAGGAAATACTCTGAGATGGATCCAAAGTCTTTTGACTGGAAGGAAACAGCAAGTCGTAGTAAATGGCAGTAAATCTTCCTTCAAAGAGGTTCTCAGTGGGATACCTCAAGGGAGCGTCCTGGGTCCAATTCTGTTTGTCATTTTCATCAATGACCTGCCAGAGATTGTATCATGTGGGATAAAATTATTTGCAGATGACGCAAAGATCTACAGAATTGTGAATTCCACGGAAGACTGTGCTGATCTGCAAAAGGACCTGCTGGAAATGGAGAATTGGGCCCAAGCAGTGGCAGATGAAGTTCCATCCGAAAAAATGCCATGTCATGCGAATAGGGAGACACCACCCAGACTATACATATGTTATGCATGAAAATTCTACTGGCCAGCCACTAAATCTCGAAGAGAGTGAGGTAGAGAAAGATTTAGGAGTATTTGTAGACAATAGGCTAAGTTTCTCCCAGCACATACAACAAACCGTATCCAAGGCTAATAAGATTGTGGGAATGATTCGCAGAACCTTCAAATACTTGGACGAAAAGATGCTGATCACATTGTACAAGAGCCAAGTACGGCCAATACTAGAGTATGGAGTCACTATATGGCACCCAACGTTGAAGAAGGATATTAAATCCATTGAAGCTGTTCAGAGAAGGTTAACTAAGCTAGTGCCACATCTGAAGGACCTTGGTTATCCAGACAGACTCAGGAGACTCAAGTTACAGACAGACAGAAGATTTCGTGGGGACATGATCAACACATGGAAGTTCCTGAATGCTGAGTATAATGTGGATGAGGCCTTGCTATTCAGACGCATAAAGGGAAGCAATACCAGAGGTCACTCCAAGAAGCTTTTCAAGCCAAGGTACAACAGCTCACTCAGAGGGGCCTTCTTTTCACAGCGAGTGATAAACATGTGGAATGAGCTACCGGAAGAAGCGGTGGAAGCAGCTACCATGAATCAATTCAAGAATGCGCTGGACAGGGCCTGGGCCAGAGAAACATTCCTGTACGATTTTGAGGCTGCATACCATTAGAGCTGAGAGCTACGAGCTTTGTATAGGCTACCACAAGCCTGCATCAAAGAGGATAATAATAATAATAGATGTGTATGTCTTGGAAACTTTATAGTACTGCCACACTGGGAGGCCAGGCCGCTTGCACCTAGATACAAGATTCACCCCGTACTGCTGCAGTAGGGGTGCAAATCAACCCTATGTAAAAGCTGTCGAAAAAACTGGTCAATGAATTGAGAGCCTAATTTCACAATCTAAGAAGCAACATTTATTCTTTACATACGTCTTATTGATAGCCCGCTACCTTTGAGTTGAAAAATATAATATAATATCTAGTTTAATCAGATTTAAAAGTGAAATCGACGGCATTCTCTGGCCGCCATCTTGTCTTTTTGCATTCTCTGTCATTCACCAACTCTGTTCTGATATAAGTAACCATTTGACACTGGTGCCAGGCATTCTACTTGTTCCATACTAACGCTATTTTCGCCCGTATTTATATAAGGCTGGTCTTCACCCGTGTACTACAAGTACCGGGTGAATCTTTTATCTAGCTTGCACCATGACCCGATTTCCCACTCAGTGAGTTAGAAACACATTATCCTGATATTGCGCTAACCAGTCCTTGTGCTATCTTAGTAATGCTGAGCGCCAAGCTAGATAGTGACAAGTACTAGTAAGACGACACAAAACTTAGGCCTAAAAAGGAAAATTTGTTTTATTTAATGACGCCTCTAGAGCACATTCATTTTCATCACAGGCTATTAAACGTCAAACATATGGTCATTCTGACATCTTTCTTTGGAGGAAACCCGCCGCCGCCAGACTACTACTCTTTCTGATAAGCAGCAAGGGCCTTTATGTCGGCGTGCCGTCACAGCCCTGGCAACTACTCAGGAAGGGTAAAACAACGCAGTAATTTATGCTGCAGCAATGCTATGTCTATGCGGAGCCTTTATTTTTGCAAAATAAATTTAAAAGCTTTCATTGGGCCGATTAAAAATATCTTAATACGCGATTGAAGAGGAAGATCTGAAATATTTATTTTAACCTAAGAGCAATTTTCTCTGAAAGGATTAAAAACAGAGATGATTGTGAAAGTTGGGATATTCCGAGTGTTAGTGCCAGTGGTAGCCATACCAGATCATGGCCTCAAAAGCAATTTTCGCAAAATAAATTCAAGAACTTCCAATTGGCTGATAAAAAAAAAGCTGAATGTGAAATTGTAGAGAAAGATCTGAACTATTTAATAGAAATAAGAGAAATTTGCTTTCAAAGCACCAAAAAGCACAAATTACTGTGATAGTTAGGGTAGTTTTAGTGTTGTCTCTATGACAGTGGCATTTGTTTTACCCTGAGTGCAAAAAGTGCCTGGATGTCCGACATCGAGAATATGCACTTTCCCACAGACAGGACAGCACACACCACAGCCTTTTATGAACCAGTTGTGGACAACTGGTTGGAACGGAAAATAGCCCAAACTGCAAATGGGTCCACTGAGCAGGTTGGATCGGATGACCTATACCTTCACACTCACAGGTGGACACTCTACTGCCTGAGCAACGTCCTGCTCCTCGAAACTAAACCAGTACCAACCCAGAAGTGAAACACTAAAGAGAATGCCGAGCGCGTCGCAGAACGAGGACTGGTTTCAGGTTTGTGCTTGGCGATTAGATCATTAGTTGGATAATAATTGTATGGCCTAATTTTACATAGGCCATAACAATGATAATACGGGACTGTAGTCTGTATCTGTGTGTACATAGCTATATTTTATACACACTATTGTAGAAAAATACACACTATTGTGGAAATCCCCCCGATTAGTCATTGCGATTTTGCTCCAGAATGCTGTGATCGGTTAAAATTTGCTGCACACTTAAGCCCCGTTCACACATGGGCCTTAAGTCGCCCGCCTCATCTAAGTTGACTCACATTGCCCGTGTGGACACTACGCTGAGGCGACTTAAGCCTGAGTCGCCTCATCTAGTTCGCTTCAAGTAAACCACCTAGTGAGGTAGTCTAGAGCAGTATTCACACGGGCGAGTTAAAACGCCTCACGCAAAACTACTTACGTAGTTCGACTCAGATTTGCCGTGTGAATGCACGGCTGAGGCGTTTTAGGGCTGAATCGATTCATATAAATCGTTTAATGTAAAACACTCACCAAGGTGGTCTACAGGAACCGATCTACACTGAAACGTTTTATTGATGACATCACACGCATGCGCAGTCGAGGGAAACATGACAGTCGAGACCTGAGTGTGTTGACTTTCCGGTAAATTTGCTTTATGAACCTGCTAGAGGGGCACATATATTTTTTTCATCATTTATTTTTAGGGTTTCACTGCCCAGCAGAAGTTTTGACTGTTCCAAACCAATACGATTCAGTCCATACATATCTAGGTCGAACCCACACTCTCTCGACCGACGTCAACGAACCCAAACTGGCGCTGGTTAGCCTGGACTTGCTCATGCACAGATATCCACTTCCGCCTTAAACCGATTCAAAGCACTGCCCGTGTGAATGCGACACACTTTGAAACTCAGCCCGTGTGAATGCGCGCACATATAAATCGCCTTCTTTAGATCGCTTTAGATTTTGCAAGTGTGAATACAGCATAAATGAAGCGAACTAGCTTAAGTCGGCCCATCTTGCTTGTGTGGACTGTAGTGGTTTACTTTGAGGTGGCTTAAGCACATCACACGCATGCGCAGTCGAGACCTGAGTTTGTTGACTTTCCGGTCGATCAAAAGCGCATATTATATAATTTGGTCTATGAAACCGCTAGCTGTGCACAGATATTTTTTTCATCATTTATTTTTAGGTTTTCACTGCCCAGCAGAAGTTTTGACCGTTCCAGAACAATACGACTCAGTCTATACATATCTAGGTCGAACCCACACTCTCTCGTGGCGACGTCGACTAACCGAAAGTGGCGCTGGTTAGTATGGACTTGCTCATGCGCAGATATCGATTTCTGGCTTAAACCGCCCCAAGTACTGCATGTGTGGACACGACATACTTTCAAGTTTCATACCTAGTTCGCCACATCTAGTTCGCCTTATCTAGTTTGGCCTAAAGTTGTGGGTGTGAACAGGGCTTAAGTGTTCAAATCGGTTCAAATTAATTTTGGATGGAACAAAAAAGTAGATAGACTCTTTATTTCATATCCAGTCTTTGTCAGTGTCAAAAAGATTGACAAAAACTTGTAAATATCATGAAAATTAAGCAAGTTCTGGCATATTTTGTGTTTCTTTGAGATTAATTATCAATTAATTAAATAATTAATAATACAAAATCAGACTTTGATGCGGTCTTAAAATGGACTTTTTCTTCTATTTAATCTATTACAAAAATGATAAAAATATCATGAAAACTAATGAAGTTATGCACTTTTTCCATTCAGTTTGCATTGTTTAGGATTACACCCATTCCCTTTTTTCAGTTTAATTACATGACAAAAAAACATGCGATTTTAAAGAAATAAAAATTCATAACTTTCTTAATATTATTAGACCAATAACAATATGCATGATCTTAGTGTCATTTAAAAGCATTTTTTTTGCTCTTTACAATGGTATTAGTTGCATTTCTATACAGTAAACTTGATTTTTTTTTTGGTCACATGCCTAACTATTGTTAGTTGGTATTCTATATGAACGGCATCATGAATGTCCTTGTCTATGCTAACCTAGATTTCAACTAGAGAAGTTGGGAATTACCACGGTCTGGGTCAAGCGATGGGGAAAACCCTGAGTGTACACGCCGTTCGTCTTTGTGTGCCGGCGCACGCCCAATTAGTGTTACAGTCCGCCGATGTATACGCCAAGACATTCAAACGAACACCGATCTACAATTTGGGGAGCGCCCCTCTGATAACAGCTCAAATCACAACATAAAAATGACGAATCTTACCATGAAAATGTTGTCTACGTAAGTATCCTCCACATATTCAGTAGGAATGCTTTATCCTGTGGCACCCACATCCGTGAGATGGTTATAGCTTTTTGTTTACCATGACTATGGCATGAATTTCAGCCAACTCTCTGGAGATCGGACAACCTCGGACACTGTTAATAGTGTTATGCGTACTATCAGAGTTTCGCATTACTGCAGTTGGGTGGCGCCACCAGAGCCGATCGTATATACCCCAGTCACACGAGAGCCAGCGTTCGCCGCCAACCTCCCTACGCACAAAAGGACCCCAACCACCCAGCGTTCCATTCGATACACTGATTCAAATACGTTGTAGGCGCCATGTCGGCGCCATGTCGGCGCCATGTCAGGGCTGACCACATGGTGACTGCAGCATCGCATGTGTTAGCACCAACCCAGGGCGGCGCCGGGGCGGCGCCGGGGCGGCGCCGGGGCGGCGCCGGGGCGGCGCCGGGGCGGCGCCGGGGCGGCGCCGGGGCGGCGCCGGGGCGGCGCCGGGGCGGCGCCGGGGCGGTGCCGGGCGGCGCCGGGCGGCGCCGGGGCGGCGCCGGGGCGGCGCCGGGGCGGCGCCAACCATTTTGAATGGCGCCGCCGGAACAGGGCGTAAGGAGGTTGCACGTGCAGCAGCAGCAACCTCCTTGCGTCCAAAATTCCCGAAATGGACGCCGGGAGGTTGGCGTATCACGGCGACAGCACTTAATCAGGGCGTAGGGAGGGCGCAAGGAGGAAGTTTTGACGTCGCGAATCGATCGTTAGCGAACGCAGGCCTCGTGTGACTGGGGTATCACTTGGCCTGGTTCTGACTGCCTAGTGTTAATTTGGAATTCCGCTCCTAAAGTAGCGTATCCGTAGAGCTAAGCCTAGATATTTCTTGGAAAGCATTGATAAAAAACATGTAAACAAACTGTGTAAAGAACATGTAAACAAACGGTGGTTTCATTACCACTTAACCTGGTCCTCTAGCCTTTGTCGTCAATGTGGTTGCTTCAAACTCAAACTGGATGCTAAGCCCTGTTCACACGGGAAAAGTTTAAATCGAATTAGACAAGTCGAATTATATAAATCGAATTAGGGGCCCGTTCACACGGGCCAAGTTTCAAAGTGTTTTAAAGTGTGTCGCGTTCACACGGGCAATGCTTGAATCGGTTTAAGGCGGAAGTGGATATCTGCGCATGACCGATTGGACCAACAACAGCAATGGCGGAACAGATAGCTCGTTGGATGATTTCCATTTTCATTGCGGAGGCTAGGGCCTCCACAATGGATATATCACATCGATCAAGATGGAATATTCGGCGCATAATTTCCCGTTCGCGTAGAAGGGTGCAGAACTTCCATCGGAGACAAGAGGAAGAGCGGCGATTGTTCATGCTGCAACTACCCAGATAGCACACAGCCGTCGGCCCGACGTCGGCTATTGGTCGCACCGTCGCCGCCGACTTTCCACCGTCGGCCCATCGTCGGGCCGACGTGGTCTTCCGACTTTGGTTTTCAATCCCTTTCCAGATTTGAGCCACCATCGGGCCACCGTCGGGCCGACGGTGGTGGTTCGTCCCTGGGTTTCAATCCCTTTCCACCGACTTTCCACCGTCGGGCCACCGTCGGGCCGACGGTGGTGTTCCGACATTGGGTTTCAATCCCTTTCCACCGTCGAGCCACCGTCGAGCCGACGGTGGTGGTTCGCCGCTGGTTTCCATTGATTTTCCGCTGGGTTTCAAACTTTTGCACATTTGGGCCACCGTCGAGCCATCGTCGGGCCGACGGTGGTGTTCCGACGGTGTTGATACGCGCATGCACAGTTCTTTAAATTTGGTTTCCAGCTCGAGTCGCCAGTGGAATACGTGCGATCGTTGAGCAGTGTTCTTTTTCAACAAATGACTCCAAAAATCAGAGGAATTTTAAGGAATTATTTAACACGTTTGTTTATTAATATGTTTAGATTATTTTGTAAAAGTTTTGTAATTTATTACGATGTATTAATGGAATTATTCGTGTTAATACGATTTGAATTATCCGGTACGGTTTGTTGATGGTTCGACTCAGTTCAAGTCACCACTGGAACATGTGCGATCGTTGAGCAGGGTTCTTTTTCTACAAATAACTCCAAAAATCGGAGGAATTTTAAGGAATTATTTAACAGGTTTGTTTAGTAATATGTGTAGATTATTTTGTAAAAGTTTTATTAGGATGTATTAATGGAATTATTCGTGTTAATACAATTTGAATTACCCTGTACGGAATGTTGACGAAGAACCGCCATCTTGGTTTTTTCCGAGAAGACACTGTCACTATAGTGTCAATACGTACAGTTACAAAATATTAGTTTTATTCAAAATGAATAGATATCAAGAACCCTAACCGTATAAATTTAATATAATCTTTTTGGTAACGATGTTGTCTATAGCTGTATTCACACGGGCAAAAAGTAAAACGATCTAGGCAAAGCGTTTTACCTGAGGCGTTTTAGAGGCACGTTCACACGACCAAATTTGAAAGTGTTTCGGCTGCCGGGAACCAGCGGCCTTAGTGGTGAGCCTGTAGCCAGCGAGCACTGCTATTTGTTTAGTTTACATTCGTCGATTCACAATATGAATAACGATGCTGATGTAGCGGCTACGCTAATATCGCTTGGAATTTAGGGTTAATTTAATTAAATTTCATTATTAGAGTATGTAATTCTGTTAAATATGATCGCATTCAATAGATTTCGGCCTAATCGGTCCCTAACACTGCCGGGCACCAGTGTATAGTTACAGCTGAGCCTTTAGCCGGCGAGCACCGTTATTGTACACTATCGCCGCCCGGGAACCAGCAGAACCGATTCCTATAAACCACCTAGCGAGGTGGTTTACGTAAAACGTTTCATACGAAACGTTTCAGCCCTAAAACGCCCTAAGGTCGCGTTCACGCGGCAAATGTAAATCGATCTAGGCAACTGGTTTTACCTGAGGCGTTTTAACTCGCCCGTGTGAATACAGCTTATATGTGTACCAAGCGATTTGTTTCTACGTGGTGTAGTTGTAGAGATATTTCACTTTTTCTGTATTTAATTAAGCACTAACCCTAACCCTAACCCTAACCCTAACCCATACAGAAAAAGGAAAATATCTCTGCAACCACACCACGTAGAAACATATATAGACAATATCGTTACCAAAAAGATTATATTAAATTTATAAGGTTATGGTTCTCGATTTCTATTAATTTTGAATAAAACTAATATTTTTGCACCTGTACGTATTGAAACTATAGTGACAGTGTCTTGTTTTCAATGCTGGCCTTCGGGCGTTTGTCGCCGTCGGGCCGACGGCGGGAGGTTGGACAAAACAACGTCGGCCGACGGTGGGGTTTCCACCGTCGGGCCGACGGTGTTTTGTCGGCGTCGGCTCGTCGGCGGTTTCCGCCATCGGTGCGACGGCGGCAGCCGCCGTCGAGTCGACGGCGGGAGGTTGGACAAAACAACGTCGGCCTGATGGTGGTTTCCACCTTTGGGCCGACGGAGCGGTCGCCGTCGGGCCGACGTCGGGCCGACGGCTGTGTGCTATCTGGGTACTGACGATCATGGCCCTGCAATCCCCGGTGGAAAGGATGATGTGGTCAAGGGAAAGGTAGGCAGTCACAACCTAATTTGTTGCTGTTTAGCTCCGTACCCTTTTAAGTTACGTGCTGGTGACATTTAATTCTTACCACCTACCCCTTTTGGAGCATTTATGTAACGAGAAGGGTGTTGCGAAGTTGTGGGGAATTATATAAGGCAATCGAAGTAGTTTGTATGCTAAAATTTAGTGTGGTGCTAAAATGTACACTCCATTGTTATCACATACCATGGCACCTTGATCTATCGAGAAAGATGGCGCGAAGTTTACGCCGATTTATATAAGGCGAAGTAGATTATTCTAAGTAGTGTGTATGCTCACATTTACTGTGGATGGTTGAATTTCCAGTTTTACTTTTCTCTACAAAATCTGCATCAAATCACTCAAAGGTGATTAAAATGTCCTATCAAACTATGCACATATGGTTCATGTATTAGTTGTCTAAATGTTGTGAAATGTTAAGGATGTTTGATAGCTGTCCAAGAGACTTATTTAATGCGCAGCACTTGGTTACAATGTCCCCTCTGTCTCACACAGATTGCCAGTTGGCACTCAGACCTCACCATGGGTCATATAACAAGTAATATGGGTCACAAGTTTTGGCTGGTTTACTATAAGTTGAAATCGCTGCAAGTTTCTTGATATTTACATTAGAAAAATTATATGACTAGCAACTTTAAGGTGTCTTCAAGCTCTTTCCATTGGAATATGTTCCGTTGAGATAAAATGCTTTTAAAATAATTACTCAAATAGCTACACATAGGAATGTTTGCCAGTTTGTCTAACCAATACGATGCCACGAAGTTTAGGCCGAATTACATAAGCCGACCTACATGAATCGAACTAGTTGCGAGTAAAATTGAATGTGTGGGTCATATAAGGCGAACTACTTTCCACTAGCATTTGTACTATTTACCTACATGTTCTCCCCCCCCTTACTACTTTTTCTAGGTCCTCCCACTGGTGGTCAGACATCGTTCAGGGGACGTTCGGCGATGCTGAATGGGTGGCCAACTTCAGGATGCGGCGGACCACATTTCTCCACCTGGTCGACCAACTGCAGGTTCATATCGGGCGGGTGCACACGAACATGCGAAGGTGAGTTGGTACTGTTACGTTTGTTAGCCCTACAATCAATAGGTATGTGCCAAACAATTTCGAACCCCTTCAATACTTAAACAAAAGGCATCACTGACACCAATATTATGTGAATAGGTGGAGTAATAAGGAAGTTATGGCGTTTTCTAACTGTCAAAGATGTAATTTTTCAAGTCAGAAAATGGTAATATTGTTCAACTAAGCTGTAAAGGGAACCCCATACTACATAATAGCCAAGAATAATCACAATTGACCAATGCAAAGCAAGGCGTTTTTCTATACCCCTCCAAAAAATACGTGCGTTTGACGGGATGAGTTTTGTGGTCAGAATTTAACCGCCGCTAGTTGGCGTTTGCGCACATACGTACAATATGCACATACAACCTTAACGTTTTCCCCATTATACGCGCAGACTGTAATCCCAACTATATAAGGCGGACTAGATAAGGCGGACTAGATAAGCCGGACTAGATGAGGCGAAATACAACTGCACATGCTAGATCGTATTTTTGTGTAGAGTGTCCCGTGTCCGTATACTATAAGGTGATCTTGTTTTGTCAAGTCATTTCAGATGCATTGAAGTCGAGGTGTGGGTAGCGGTTACCTTGTGGGTTTTGGCTACAGGATCGGACTATCGCAGCGTAGGACACCTCTTTGGGATCGCAATGTCTACCTGCTGCGAGATTTTCCAGGAGACCTGCGCTGCCCATCGTCCGTGTACTCACGCCAATATACATAAGAATGCCGACGCCTGAGCGCCTCACCGAAATCATTGAGGGTTTCGAAAGTCGCTTTGGGTTCCCCAACTGCGGAGGAGTAATCGATGGGACGCACATCCCAACCATCGCTCCCCAGCCTCACCACACGGACTACTACAACCGCAAGGGATTTTATTCCATTGTGGCGCAAGTCGTGTGCGACCACGAGTGCAAGGTAATGAACATTGCTGCGGGTTGGCCCGGTAGAGTTCACGATGCGTGAGTCTTGGTGAACTCTACCGTATACGCGCAAGGTGAGGCTGGGGAGCTCTTCCCAGACAGGCCACGCGCGCTGGGGGACGGCACTGTGCCTGTTGTGCTGCTTGGCGACCCGAATGAAGCCGTATGCCGACACTGGATTACTGTCACGCGAGCAAACCACGTTCAACTACCGCCTGTCCCGTGCTCGTATGACGATCGAGAATACCTTCGGCCGGTGTAAGGCCCGCTGGAGGATTCTTCTTCATCGTACGGACATCAGGACAGAGGACGTAACCAAAGTTCTCCTTGTGTGCTTCACATTGAACAACATATGTGAGGTGCACAAGGAGACATTCAACGCGGAGTGGGACGCCGTGCCACTTGAAGAGCCACACAACGCCGGGCCCGTAGCCGACACAGACGGGAATGGCCGTGATGTACGTGATGTGTATATGGAGTACTTCAGTTCATGAACAGAAACGACGGATTGTTAGTTCGCCTCATGTAGTTGGCGTCATGTTTAAATCGCCTTATCTAGTTCGCATTAAATTTGCCCCTGTTGAACTAAATCGACTCACAGACGGTTAGTGACTTTGATTAGTTAAACCGACTTTGGCGATTCATGGTTAAATGTTGTGGTTGTGTAATCTATTACATTATTCCCCTTCCTGTAGGTGACCCATCGCCATGCAGATGAATTATTGTAGTCATTAAAACAAATGGAACAAAGCTGTAATATTGGGAACTACTATAACAATTTATTACAGTAGGAGAGGTCAAGCACAAAGTAACAATGATGTGGTTAAAAAAATGATTTGGTTCAGAAAAAATATCTACATGAAATGTTCTTGCAACAGTGTTACAATAATCTGAAAAGAAAAATTAACACAAAATCACAATTCGTAGTAGGAGTTCTCTGGGGTGCTGGTGGAAGGTCCAGCAGCCGGGTAATTTTGGGGGGTGACCAGGGTTATCCTGGCGACCCCATCTGTCGTGGCACTCTGGAACTGTTGCGCTGCGTTCTGTGGGGGATGTTGCACCATCTGCAGCATGCGCTCCTCGTGCTGCTGGCGTTTGTGCAGGCGTGCATCCTCGCGCGCTCCTCCCTCCTATCCTCCATCTCAAGCTCGCGCTTGAGACGGTTGTCCTCCCTCTCGTTCAGGAGGGCGGCCGCCGATTCCTGGCCCTCGACGAACTTCGTCAGTAGCCCATCCAGGAATCTTTCGGTCTTTCCCGGCCCTTTGCCTTTGTGTCTGCGCAGGCCTGTAATATAAAAAACCGTCTTTATAACCGCAATGTTTGTGCCTTACACCGCTAAATCGCCTAAACTAATTCGATTCATGTAACACCGCCCCTGAGGTACATTAGTTATGTTGATTAAATCCCCGCTGACACAAACACGCCTTAAATCGGCTTAACTAAATCAAATTAACTAGTCCGCCTTAAAACGTTTGTGCAAATGTGTAGCTACATCCATTTTGTCCTAAGTCGACTCATACAAAGCAGTTTGTGAGTTCAATTAGTTGAACCAATTTAACTTACGTCGGTTTAAGTTGGATGTGTGAAAGCAGCGGTAAATCAATATAGTTAGTGCGGCTTAATTAAATCGATTCACAGATGCACGTATGAACACATTATTATTGTTTCTTTTTTAGTTATACTCCACTGGTTCAACACACGACATTTTGCTCTAGTAAACCGATAAATCAGGTAATATAATAAGGATCATGTGACACTGTGCCTGAGCCAGATTAATTACCGTGACTTACCTAGCTAACTTGTACAGCACTGCTACATGTAACAGATACAATAACAACAACATTGGGTTTTATTAAACCCCTTCAGCGTCACATGTAGGTTGTATCTTGTACCACTGTTTATTTTGTTGCCCTTATTTCTTTCAGCAATTAACAAATGTGTACACATATGATAGTGATTCCTGCCTGGTGATCTTACATTAGCGCGCCGTAGATTTTATTTAATAGAAACATCCTTACCTCGCTGTGGGCGTGGATTTGCTGCAGTGGCCTGGGTGCCTCCTGGAGCTGGGTCAGCTGGCTGCACCTGTGAGTGGGCCGACGCCTCACTCTCCAGGTCGACCTCCACGTCCACTAGCACATCCTCCGCCACCTCCTCCTCAGCCCCCACAACTAGCTCGTCTGACTCGTTGTCTGGAGAACAAAGGATAAATGATATTTTATGTTGTGCTCACACCATCCATAACAGATGTTTGGAAGTTATATGAGCTAACCTTTAACATGTGATGTTGTTTCAAGTATGGATGTCCCACAAATTGCTAGTAATGTACAGATAAGTGGACACAACTAGTTAGTTTCATGTACAACGCTTCATGACAATAGACGGTAATGTGTATAATATAGCATTGTATAGTATGTTGTTCTTATCACCCACTCATAACAGTTGGTTGTAAGTTTCCCGTAAACCGACTGAACTAGTTTGCTTCATGTACAACGATTCATGAGCTGCATTATGTAATCCGTAACGTTTGAATTTATGTGGGAACTATGCATGTGACACTGGTTTCGCTTCAGGTAAAATGCATCTATTCTTTTCTCATCTGTGTCGAGTCAAAATAATGTGGGCGTCTACATCTTTATATGAACGTGGTTGGTATAATTCTGTGTATGAAACGCACACGCAACATGGTAAACGACGCTTGCTCTTACCTGCTTGCTGCGCGACCGCGTAGGTGTCCACATAGGTGAGTGGAGCTGCTGTTGGACGCGTGCCCAGGATGGCATCGAGCTCGCTGTAGTAGCGGAAACTGTCACGCCCCCTGCCGCTGCGACTGGAAACACATGTGACAGTAACACATTAGTTAGACTGGATAAGGGTAGCCAACATCATGGCAATTTTGTTATTCCTAATTGTTTCAACTCTTACCAACAATCATGTTCACATATCTCGTGCTGCTGCAAGACGATTCTCACATTAATAAAAACGATCACATGGAAATGGATTGCTTAAACACATCAGACTTCTGTTTTTCATCTTTAATTGGCCCCGCCCCCTTATCAATATAATCACTACATACGTCGTGTAATCAGGGCCATATCAGATTGGCTAGTGAATTCAATCACCGCCATCATGTGTAATAACCCCAAATACACAAACTCTCACCCTATACAAGTATCCCTGGCAGCATTTAGGAAATCACTGTACTTTTGTCGCCGGTGTGATATATGCGTAATAGACGTCTAGACATGTGGGTAATATATGTTAATGATATGCAGAGTTGGGGACAAAGAGATATGCAAATGAGATGATGTCATGGAAAGTTTAGCCGGCGGGTCAAGCGTGCCCTATGCCGTGAATAAACCATTCAGTATCCAGAACTCGAAGTGTTCAGATGTTGTACTTTCACATGGTGTCAGATGAGGAAGAATGCCGCCCGCAAATACTTTGCCGGGTTTGCGGCCGCCTGGTCAGCTTGTCCTCAGCAACAACGCGAGATCGAACTGGAAAACATGGATCAGAGCATATGATATATACACCACTGCGGCAGGTGTCATATTGAAAGGAGAACGAGTGCAATGCTGCAACTTCCTTCACGTTGCTGGCGAGGAAGCACAAAAGGTATTTGCCAATATGACTTTTGCGTTCGCCGATCAAGACAAGATCAAGCCGTTAACTGAAGCATTTCAGGTTTATTGTGTCGGTAAGAGGAAAACTAAATCTCAACTTCTGATCACTAGTTCAGTATACAAGCGGCGCAACCATCCACTCCATGGAACGTCGCATTGATGGCTATGATGTTTTACATATAAGGCACTGGTCACTGGAGCAGGCAGGGGGCGGAAATCACCTATGACAGATTTGGTGGTCACAGACCACAAGGTTGCCTGGATATGGGGCATGTTGTTCCCTGAAAGTCAGTATCGTTTTGTCTGTGATATAAGTCATGGTCACAGTGGTAACATGGACAGTATATGGGCCCCACAAGTTAGAAGTAGGCCAGTTTTTCCACTGACAGTTTTTCCACTGTGGGCCTACACCTGATGGCCCTAATGCACAAACGCGCAAAAGATGAAAAATTCATCGACCGCACAAATAGAATAACAAGAAGAGGAGCCTCCACTCTGCTCAATGTACCACACCCTTCAACAAATAAATATATCGGAGCACCTATCTACAAAGGTAGTGTCATGTGGAACGACCTCCCTATCAGAGTCAGAGAAACAGAAACAATACTTGCCCTCAAAAATGCATATAGAGCCCACCTGGTTATTCAGGCCCTTGAACGACCACTGCAGTAATTACTAGCAAAGCCCTGAGCTCCTGCCCCCCCCCCCCCGTATCCTTGCTTGCTCTCCTGTGGGTTTCCCCCCCTACCACCCACCCCAATGAGTCCCCTCCCCTGCCACCACCCTTAACCATCATGAACAAACCATCAACACACCGAACATCCTACACAACTATCAATCTGTTTAAACACATCGAACATTATATAAGACAGACAAAATGTCTTGTTAACTATAAACTTTGCTTGTTTTATAAGAGAAAACATGTAACCCACAACGATTGTTTGAGCTGCCCTGGGTATACATGTTCTACTCGGTGCTGCTCCCCATTTTTGAATGAACCGCAGTGACTGGTGCTGTACATTATACAGCAGGAGTCACTCCCTTAATTCTTCAGGATCGGTGCTGTGACTAATACAGCACTGACCAAACTTAGATTGTTTAGAATGTCAACTCCAATAGTAAGATGGCCGGATGGCCGGAAGACCAGTGCTTCGGCGCTGACAAATGTCATATTCAGATGAATAAATACTTTACCAAAAAAAAAAAAAAGAGCAGTATAATTATCACACGGTACAAGTTCAATTTGCATAATCAAGCGTCAGAAAATATGGCGACGTACATCACAGCGTTAAGGGACAAAGTTAAGGACTGTGAATACGGAGCGGTGGAGGAGTCGCTTTTGCGCGATCGAATTGTGGCTGGCGTAAAAAATGTGAATTTGCGGAACAAATTGCTTCAAACTACTGAGTTAACATTGACAAAGTGCATAAGTATGTGTGAAATGAGTGAGTTCAGTTCAGATCTGTTGGATGACACCAAATCAGACGTGGAAAGTAAAGACATAGATTTCATTTGGAATTATGCTAATGTGCGTACCGGTGCACCGGCGGTCCGGTCAGCGGCGACGCCATCTTGGAAATCGCCATCTTGGATTGCCGGCGGTGCCGGTGCAGGAGATTTCAAGATCCGCTGCCAGAACTGTGGATATGAGCACCGCCGGGGAGTCTGCCCAGCGAAAGGAAAGGCGTGCATTGCCTGTAAGAAGATCGGGCACTTCGGGAAGGTCTGTAGGAGCAGGCTCGGGAGAGTCAACGAGCTTCACGTCGAAGCGCCCGACCCTCACAATGCTGAGCAAGACCCGGATCCGGCGGAAGTCAATGTACTGGCAACGGATCTTTTTGTGGGCGCCGTCGATCGCGGTGCTGGTCGGGATGCCGAGCTGTGGCATGCAATCGTTCGGGTGAACGGTTGTCCTGTCAAGTTTAAGCTTGACACTGGATCGGAGGCAAACGTGCTTCCGATGTTCGTCTTCGACAGAGTCGCTCCGGGGAGGCTGGCGAACACCAGATGTTCGTTGGTGACGTTCTCCGTTCACCGGATCATGCCGGATGGAGAGGCACTGCTTGACGTCAACGACAGTGTGCTTCGGTTCCAGGTGGTGCCGGATTGCCAGCCCATCCTGGGCAAGCAGGCTTGTGTGACTTTGAACCTGCTGGCACGTGTGGATGAGGTGCACAGGGCCAAACCGACGAACATTGGCAAACCGACGAACATTGGCAAACCGACGAACATTGCCACACCGAC
The DNA here is from genome assembly GCA_030323885.1 of Branchipolynoe longqiensis. NCBI lineage: Eukaryota > Metazoa > Annelida > Polychaeta > Phyllodocida > Polynoidae > Branchipolynoe > Branchipolynoe longqiensis. The sequence goes on along the minus strand of CM059192.1, from coordinate 9,436,384 downwards.
GAACAGTTCCAGTGCAGGGGCAGAGAAACTGGTAAGCGAATACAAAGACGTATTTCAGGGTTTGGGGTTGATCAAAGCAAAGGCTGTCATTCATGTCGATAAGTCTATTCAACCTGTCATAGATCCGCCTAGACGGATTCCATTTGCAATTCAGAGTAAAGTATGCAGTGAGCTTGATCATATGGTAGAGTTAGGTGTTATAGTGGAACAGGATGAGCCTACTGAGTGGGTTAATTCCATCACGATCGTAAAAAAAACAAATAAAATTAGAATCTGTCTGGATCCGACTAAGTTAAACAAAGCGATAAAAAGAGGGCCATTCCCAACCAAAACTATTGATGAGATTATTGCCAAAACGGCTGATGCTAAGTATTTTTCAGTTTTGGATGCGAAAACAGGGTATTGGCAGATAGAATTGGATGAGGAAAGTTCACGTTTGTGCACGTTCAATACTCCGTGGGGCCGATACAGGTACACACGCTTGCCTTTTGGCATCAAAACAGCGGGGGACATTTTTATTCAGGAGATGCACCGTGTCATGGGCGACATACCCGGTATCGGGATAGTCACGGATGATATTTTGGTATATGGGTCAACGGTTGAGGAGCATAACGAGCGGCTCCGAGCTGTTTTGGACAAAGCTAGGTCGGTTAATCTTAAATTGAATGATGCTAAATCGTTGCTATGTAAAACTACAGTAAAGTATGTAGGTCATCAACTTACCCAGCAGGGTGTAAAGCCTGATCCAGACAGAATACAAGCAATAGTAGACATGCCAGAGCCGCGTGACAAACAAAGCGTCCAAAGGTTCCTGGGCATGGTTGGATATGTGCACAAGTTCATACCCAACATGTCCGAGATAGCCAAACCACTACGCACGCTCCTAGCCAAGGACGTGGCGTGGCACTGGCAAGCCGAACAGCAAGGTGCGTTCGATAAATTGAAACAGAAGTTAAGAACTGCTCCTGTATTGACATATTACAATGTTAAGAAACCCATTGTGATTCAGGTAGATGCTTGTCAGTCAGGTTTGGGAGCCGTGTTGATGCAAGATGGTAAGCCAATCGCACTCGCATCTCGTGCGCTTAATGCAGCGCAGTGTGGATATGCCACTATTGAAAAAGAAATGCTCGCCATATGTTTCGGATGCCAACGGTTTCATGAGTATATATTTGGCAAGGAAGTTCAAATTCAGACAGACCACAAGCCGTTGGTAGCCATAATGCAAAAACCAATACATAAGCTGTCGGCTAAAATGCAAATAATGCGAATGCGATTGCAGAATTACAATGTTCAGTTATGTCATGTGAAGGGCTCTTTGATGTTTTTTGCAGACACGTTGTCCAGGGCGCATACCGCCAAAGTAGGTCAGGATAGCCTGTTCGATGACACGTTCTGCGTTGCTGCAGTGGACATGCAGTCGTCAAGTCTGTTGAGTAAAATTGTAGCTGAGTATGAAAAAGATGTATTTATGTCTATGTTGATCTCACACATTGAAGATGGGTGGGACACTACACGTATACAGACACCACCGTGTCTGAGACAGTACATTCCGTACAAGCATGAGTTGACAGTTGAAAATAATCTTGTAATGAACGGTAATCGGGTGGTGGTTCCTCCAGCTCTTCGTGGTGAAATGATAGAGGCGTTGCATGAGACGCATTTGGGGGTGACTAAGTCCAAGCAGTTGGCGCGGGACTGTATGTTTTGGCCAAATATTAACAAGCAAATCGAGGATAAAGTCAGTCGGTGTGACACTTGTCAAAACAACCGAAAAAATTTGCATAACGAGCCATTGATAAATCACCCGATCGCCTGTCAGCCATATGACAAAGTGGGGGCCGATTTATTTGAGTTAAATCATAAGAATTACCTGATAACTGTAGATTACTACACCAAGTTTCCAGAGGTAACGCTTTTGGGCGATACGTCGTCTGTCACTGTTATTGAAGCGTTAAAAGACAACTTTGCAAGGCATGGCATTCCTAGTCGGGTAGTGTCGGATAACGGTCCACAGTTTAAGAGCCATGAGTACAGGGAATTTGCACTGCATTACGGGTTCAAGGCCGTGTATTCCAGTCCACAGTATCCGCGTAGCAACGGTCAGGTTGAACGGTTCGTACAAACAGTTAAGGACATGTTAAAGAAGTGTGAGAAAACTGGAGCTGATTTTCAGTTAGCATTGCTGAATTATCGCAATACTCCGTTGCCGGTCCTGAACGTATCTCCAGCGCAGTTGCTCATGAGCAGAAGGTTGAGAGGCAGATTACCTATGGCAAAGGGTATTTTGGTGCCTGAAACGCAGGATCCTAAGAAAAGGCAGACAGCTCAGCGGCAGAGTAGTCAGAAAGCGTTTCATGACCGGAAGTGCGGTAAGGCGCACAAGCCCATGAAAGTTGGAGATAAGATAAAGTACAAAAATAATGCTGGGGAATGGAAAAAAGGTGTTATTTTGGGACGGACTGGGGTGTCCGGGAGAGAATATCAGATTTTAAATGAGTCAGGCAACATGTTGTATCGTAACCGAGTGCAAATCATTGGAGCGCCTGTGGAGGGGCGGCCCAAGTTAGTCGTGCAGATGCAATCTGGGTCAGCGTCAACGCCGAATGTAAACAGTACGGTTAATCTAAGTAGGTCAGGTCGGCTGATAAGGCCGGCGAGCAGGTTAGATCTATAGTAGGTCAGTGTGCTTCCGATGGTTGCAGGATTAACATGTGCATGTACAGTTAAGTTTATTTCAGCTTTTGTGTTTACTGTTGATACTATGGACAATATGAGATTCAGTCATTACGGCCGGAGTGTTGAGGACTTAAGTGCATTGTGCACTCAGACATTTGCAAGTTAAGTGCGCATATATTTGATATTGTATATTTTGTGTTTCTTCATTGTTATTTTGTAACATTTCATGTTTCAGAAATACTTTGAGGGGGGGATGTGATATATGCGTAATAGACGTCTAGACCTGTGGGTAATATATGTTAATGATATGCAGAGTTGGGGACAAAGAGATATGCAAATGAGATGACGTCATGGAAAGTTTAGCCGGCGGGTCAAGCGTGCCCTACGCCGTGAATAAACCATTCAGTATCCAGAACTCGAAGTGTTCAGACGTTGTACTTTCACAGCCGGTGCTTACACAGGTTTCTTCCCAGTGAGAAAAATGGCCTGCAGAATCGGTTTTGGACGATCGCGCCCTCAAAATGTATTTACCCAACCACAATGACACTATAGACATGGGAAATTGTTTGGTTAACAGAGCAAACATACATACTTGTTGTTGTCCTTGACTTTGCGATATGTTTGGGTCAGTGACTTTATCTTTGAGCGACATGAGGCCGCATCCCTCTCTCTACGCCCTTCCCCACACAGGCGGTTGAGTCGGGTGGCGAGCCAGCGATATATATTAATATTGCGCCCCGAATGCTCTCTAGCTCTCGTTGTACTGTATCCTCCGACCATAAGCTGATTAGAACGCGCACCTCCTGGTCGTCCCAGTTGTCCCGGCGCATATTTGCTTCGTGAGCGGCGGTGAAGGAAGAGGACATCGTTTAGTTGCTTGGCGTTCAGTCACGTTTGACGATCCGGAATGAATGGCAAATCGGCGCAAGCAACCGGAAGAAAACAAAACAATCGCTCGAGTGCGCATGCGTGTGACGTCATTAATCCGCCTCAACTAAGTCGCTTGCGTTCACAAAGGCGATATAAGTCGATTCAAATAATTCGCTTCATATAAACCACCCACGGAGGTGGTTTATAAATTCCGGCTCATATGAATCGAATCAGCCCTAAACTGATTCAGCCGCGCGTTCACACGGCAAATGTGAGCCGAACTAGGCAAGTCGATTTATATGATTCGAATTAACTGCCCCGTGTGAACAGGGCTCTAAGATACAAGATTCACCCTGTACTGCTGCAGTAGGGGTCCAAACCAACCCTATGTAAAAGCTGTCGAAAAAACGGGTCAATGAAATGAGAGCCTAATTTCACAATGTAAGAAGCAACAATTATTCTTTACATCTGTATTATTATTAGCCCGCTACCTTTGAGTTGAAAAATATAATATAATGGCCTAAATAGTGGTTACTAACAGTTTGTGTTTTGTAAGATGTTGGCATAGTGGTGCAAGTTTGAGGCAGCCATACAAACAAACAAACAAAAAAGCACTGAAAAACCCATTATATATATTGATATGTAGGCCTACATTCTTTTGTGGGACATATGTTTATTCTGCTGAATAAAACTTTTGTCAGTGCCGAAGCACTGGTCTTCCAGTCATTTTTCAATTCAGGGTTATTTACACAAAAGGTATATAGAATAAGGTATACAGTAACTGTTGAATACACAATTTGCAGCATGTAACACAATGAAATTCTGTAACCCAAAAGTTCCATAGCAATATGGGAACAGTATGTCATATAACTAGATCAATATTAGTCCGATCAATCTGAGTATTTACATAGTATTTAGAATGTAGGTAGAATTTATCTTCTGTATTCATTCGGTAATGTTGTAGTAAGTTTTAATGTTCAGTTGGAGTTAGGCAAATGGTATATACATGTCAGTTTGTTAGAAATATTTTAGTGTTACTCTAGGATAGTTAGTTATGTGAGTTTATGAATTACGTTGTTGGGGTGGGGTTTTTAATAATACACTGGACCAGCTGTGACCAGTGAAGCAGTGGGACCAATCCCAGTGCATTTAGGTATTAAATTTTACATTTGTGTTTTGACTGTCTCTGTCATTGTATGTAGTTGACTGGAAATAATGGAGGAAGAGCAACAAATAAAAAAGGGGCGGGGAGAACTGAGGCTGAGGGTTTGGTGGTCTGCCACTTATGGTATGGTGACGCCATGGAACATACTTTACTGTGACTGCATGAGGGCTTCCCAATCTGATGTAATCTTAGTGAGTTTTTAAATTCTAGGTAAGAGGATACTGTCCTGGTTCTGGCTGGTAGGTTTTTCCACATCATGCTGCCTTTGTAAATCGGCAATTTAATTAGTTTGTTTGTGGAAGGCTTGGAAACTAAAGCTGTGTTCACACGGGTGATTTAATCTGCCTCATATAAATCGCCTTGCCTAGTTCGCCTCACATTTGCCGTGTGAACGCGACGCTGAGGCGGATTAGGGCTGATTCGATTCATATAAATTGCTTTTTATAAACCACCTAAGGAGGTGGTTTATATGAAGCGAATTTTATGAATCGACTTAGATCGTCCGTGTGAACGCAACTGACTTACTTGAGGCGGATTAAGGACGTCACACGCATGCGCACTCGAGACCTTAGTTTGTTGACTTTCCGGTCGATCAAAAGTGCATATTATATAATTTAATTAATGAAACCACTAGCTATGCACAGATATTTTTTTCATCATTTATTTTTAGGGTTTCACTGCCCAGCAGAAGTTTTTACGCTTCCAAAACAATATGATTCAGTCTATACATATCTAGGTCGAACCCACACTCTCTTGTGCCGACGTCGACTCACCGAAACTGGCGGTGGTTAGTCTGGACTTGCTCATGCGCTGATATCGATTTCCGGCCCTTGTGAACGCGCATCCAAATCGATTCATATGATTCGCCTTGTCTAAATCGCTTTAAAGTTTTCCCGTATGAACACGGCTTTGGAGTAGAGTGGAATCAGCTCATCTAGTATTCCTTTTTGTGTTGTCTATATCCCAGATAGCACACAGCCGTTGGGCCGACGTCGGCTATTGGTCGCACCGTCGCGATCGACTTTCCACTGTCGGGCCGCCGTCGGGCCACCGGTGGATTTCCGACGTTGGGAATCAATCCCTTTCCACTTTTGAGCCACCGTCGGGCCATCGTCGGGCCGACGGTGTTATTCCGACTTTAGGGTTCAATACAAATTTCCACTTTTGAGCCGTCGGGCCACCGTCGGGCCGCCGGTGGTGTTCCGACATTAGGGTTCAATCCCTTTGCCAGTTTTGAGTCACCGTCGGGCCATCGTCGGCCCTACGGTGGTGGGCCGCCGCAGGTTTGCATTCATTTTCCACGTCTGGTCCACCGTCGAGCCACCGTCGAGCCGACGGTGGTGGGCCGCGCATGCGCAGTTCTTTAAATTTGGATTCCGGCTCGAGTCGCCCGCGGAACACGTGCGATCGTTGATCAGTGTTCTTTTTCTACCAATAACTCCAGAAATACCAGGAATGTTAAGGAATTATTTAACAGGTATGTTTATTAATATGTTTAGATTATTTTGTAAAAGTTTTGTAATTTATTACGAAGTATTAATGGAATTATTCATGTTAATCAATCAATCAATAGTTCCATCCTCTAGTCGAGGGTTGGATGCAATGGTTCTCCACTTGTCCCGATGTTGTGCTGTTCTGATAGACTGTGAATAATTCAAGCCTGTCCACTGTGAAATATTTGTAAACCATGATGTTCTTGGTCTCCCTCTCCCGCCATTCACCTTCCCTTCCAACAATGTACGGTATTCATGTTAATACGATTTGAATTATCCGATATACGGTTTGTTTACTTTGAATTGCCACACCTGACTCGAGTCGCCGGCTCGAGTCGCCAGCACAACATGTGCGATCATTGGACAGCGTTCTTTTTTAACAAATAACGCCAGAAATCGGAGGAATTTTAAGGAATTATTTAGCAGGTTTGTTTATTAATATGTTTAGATTATTTTGTAAAAGTTTTGTAATTTATTACGATGTATTAATGGAATTATTTGTGTTAATACGATTTGAACTACCCGGTACGGAATGTTGACGAAGGACCGCCATCTTGGTTTTTCCGAGAAGACACTGTCACTATAGTGTCAATACGTACAGATGCAAAATATTAGTTTTATTCAAAATTAATAGAAATCAAGAACCCTAACCTTATAAATTTAATATAATCTTTTTGGTAACTATGTTGTCTATATGTGTACCAAGCGATTTGTTTCTACATGGAGTGGTTGTAGAGATATTTCACCTTTTCTGTATTTAGGGATAACTATATTATTAGTATATAGACTTAGGGTCGATGGCGTTTGTTGCCGTCGGGGCGACGGCGGCAGCCGCCGTCGAGTCGACGGTGGGAGGTTGGACAAAACAACGTCGGCCCGACGGCGTTTGTCGCCTTCGGCCCGACGGCGTTTATCGCCGTCGGCGGTTTCCGCCGTCGGGGCGACGGCGGCAGCCGCCGTCGCCCCGACGGCGGGAGGTTGGACAAAACAACGTCGGCCCGATGGCGGTTTCCACCGTCGGGCCGCCAGAGCGGCCGCCGTCGGGCCGCATTCGGGCCGACGGCTGTGTGCTATCTGGGATATTGGGTCTCTCTGGCTCTTCTGTATATAATTGATAGGAGATGTGAATCTCTTATAACCATTAGCTAATCTAGGTTTGCTTATGTCATGCATTTCCTTTACACTTAGTGTCTTGCCCCAATAAATTGTAAAGCTAATTTTTGAACATTACTTGCATAAACATGCTATTTTGAGTCACTATTTGATTTACACTACATGATGCTATATTGTTGCTATCATACCCTGTGAGAGGTCGACAGAGTAAAAATAAAATCATTGTCATTGTCATTATTGTATCGGGTATGTTTATTATGGTCGGATTCGGAATAAAGCACTTCCTGTATGGCTACCACCTGAGATGCACGCACTCATTATCTTAGATGGTGACAGCGGTAAACTATGAAGCTCTCACAGGCTAAGTATGACAATTACGGGCAATAAAGAGAATTGTGTCAAGCTGTACCACTATTTAGGCCCAACCAGAAAGGTTCTGAAGAAATTAGAACTGAATGGAATTGTTGATCAGGATTACACTGTTGCTAAGGAGGCTCTCAGGAAACATTATAATCCTAAAAGAAACTCGATATATCTCCTGAATCAGCTCTACCACTTGAGGCAGAACACAGGAGAATCTATGGACAACTTCTACATGAGAGTGAAAGAGAAGATTGAGACAATAAATCTACAGGAAATGACTCCAGTGCAAATTGAAGAGCTACTTACGCTGGCGCAACTCGTCAATTCTACAAACGATGCCATGCTTAGGACTAAAGCACTCAGAGTTGGTGATCTAAAACTGAAGAATTTCCTCGGAAATGCGCGTGCACACGAGATGGCTAACCGGCAGTCTAGTGAGATAGGGGGAACATCGGACTCGCTTGTTGTTAAGAAATCCTACTCTCAGAAGTCAAGGAAGAAATTTCAGGATTACAGCAAGAAGACACCAGGGAAATCCTTGTGTCCGTATTGTGGGGGAAACTCGCATTAGTGTTCACTATGGCCGGCTAAGAATGCGCTATGTCATCTCTGCAAGGTCAAAGGCCATTTTTCGAAAGTCTGTCGGAAAAAGGATGTCAACGAAGTTGCTGGTTGGATGCCTAGCGAAGCTCTCTATATTACTCATCCCACTCTCAGCAGGAATTTTTCCTAGGGGCAGTTGATACTCGGCATGAAGTAGTCACCAAGAAGGTTGTGCATGTTAGTGTCAATGGTGTCACTGTTCCTCTACACATTGACACTGGTGCAGAGGTGACTTTGATTGACACTCATCTGTTCGAAAAGCATTTCTCAGGCCATAAACTCAAGACTACAAATTGTGTCTTCCGAGGTGCTAAGCAGTGTGAGTTTATCGCTCAAGGGTACTTCAACTCTAACCTACAATATCAGGATCGTACTCACACCGAGGACATTTATGTTGTTGAGAAAGCCTCTCATCTTCTAAGCTGCAAGGCCTCGACAGCCGTCGGTCTCGTGAAGTTTACCTGTTCGGTATACTCGGAGCAGTTCCCTTCTCTTTTCAATGGGCTGAGGAAAATGGCGCATCAGTACGACATCAAACTCAGAGACAATGCTGAACCATATGCGGTTCACACTCCTCGTCAAGTGCCTCACCCTATCTTGCCCAAGCTCAAAGTGGAACTAAAGCGACTGCAAGATCTCAACGTAATATCGCCAGTCACTAAACCTACTGAGTGGTGTGCCCTGATAGTAGTTGTCCCGAACCAAAGGGGACAGATATCAGACTCTGCGTGGACTTAACTAAACTCAACAAAGCTGTCATGTGTCCACGGTATATCATGCCATCAGTTGACTATGTTCTAGGGCAACTCGGAAAAGCTTGATGCTAATAGTGGCTTCCATCAAGTAGTACCCTCAGAGGAGTCGAAGCTCCTAAAGGCCCTGTCACATTATGGCGTATGGCGGGAGCGTATTGAAAACATACGTAAGTCCTGCGCATGCCGGCCTATCATGACCTTTGGTGACCTATCGGGTGTTTTTGAGCGTATGCGTAACCTATGAGGAGCGTACGAGGAGCGTATGAGAGCATACTGTGACATTTTTTTACGGTTTTGATTGGCATATGGAACCTATGCGTAGCGTATGCAAAGCGTATGCGTAGCGTATGCATAGTGTATGCATAGCGTATGAGCGTATGAGTAGTGTATGAGTCAAGATCGATGTCGAGACCTATGGCATACACTTGGAATACGCTGTGCATACGCTGTGCATACGCTAGGAGTACGCTCCCATACGTAACTCGTAGGTTATGCGTATGCTACATATGCTAGAGATACGCCGGTGATGCAAGTTGAGCATATGCGTAACCTATGCCGCCGCACCCCTAACCTATGAGGAGCGTACACCGGCGTACGAGGAGCGTACACCGGGGTATGAGTAGCGTATGAGTAGCATATGAACCATACACTCCCATAGGTCGAGATCTTTTGCGCATGCACAAAATAATGTGGACGGACGGACGGGAGAAAGCGTATGGCGGCATACGCCGGCATATGCTGGCACATGACGGCCTATGTGTAGCGTATGCGTAGCGTATGCGTAGTGTATGGCGGCATATGCCGACGTATATGACGTAATGCGCCTACGCCGCCGTACGCTACCGCAAAAAACCCTAATGTGACACCCCCTTTACTACTTTCATCACTCCATTTGGGTGCTTTGCCTACAATCGGTTGCCATTTGGAATCACCTCAGCACCCGAGTTCTATCAACACCAGGTTTCACAGATAATCGCGGGACTCCCAGGAACAGTCTGCCTCATGGATGACATTGTCGTTGCAGGTCGAGATGAGGCTGAACATGACCAGCGACTCAAGGCAACTCTAAACAGACTAGCCGATGCTGGAGTGACTCTCAACAAAGAAAAGTGTGTGTTCAGGAAATCGTCCATCAGCTTTCTTGATCAGATTGTATCCGGAGATGGCATCAGAGCTCACCCCAGTAAGGTGTCCACTATCAAGGAAATGGAAACTCCCAGTGATATTACGGAACTTTGTTGATTCTTCGGGAAGTTCACTCCCGACATTACATCTTATTCCCAACCACTACATGAGCTTCTGAGTATCAAGAGCGAATGGCTCTGGGGACCATCGCAAGAGGAAGCATTCACAAAAATCAAGGACTTACTCACCAAAACTCCAGTTCTTTCTCTGTATGACCCTAAAGCTCCAACCAAAATCTCAGCAGACGCATCATCGTTTGGTCTTGGGGCAGTACTCCTGCAACATAAAGGCTCAGGGTGGCATCCTGTTGCATATGCCTCGAGAGCACTCTCAGAAACGGAAAGGCGTTATGCCCAGATTGAAAAAGAGGCTCTGGCGATCACCTGGTCCTGTGAGAAGTTTCGCAACTATTTGATCGGCACGAGATTCCTCATTGAGACGGATCACAAGCCACTCGTTCCACTCTTAGGAGCTTGGGATTTGGACCAACTCCCTGTTAGGGTCCAAAGGTTCAGGATGAGGTTGATGTGGTTTAACTATGACATCATCCACGTTCCTGGGAAGGAGCTGTACACCGCCGACAGTCTGTCGCGCGCTCCACGAAGTGACCCATCTGATGCCGATATAGCTTTCCAAGAGGAGACTAGCCTTTGTGAACTTCTTCCAGCAATCACTCCCTGTGTCTGATCAACGACTCAATCAGATCAGAAATCATCACTGGGAGGATGATGTCTGTCGTGAATTTTGCATGTATGTGCAAGAAGGATGGCCTGACAACTCTATGGTTAAAGGCATTGCAAAGAAGTATGTGCCATACAAGTCAGAATTGACTATCGTAGATGACATGCTACTAATGGGCACATGCATAATTATACCCTCCAGTCTGCGTCCTGACATACTCAGTAAATTGCATGAAGGTCATCAGGGCATCACCAAATGTCATCAACTTGCTCGTGACTCAGTTTGGTGGCCAGGACTCAGCTCTGATATCGAGGAACTAATAAGTGGCTGTCATCACTGTAGGAAGAGGAGTGCAACACACTACGAGTCGCTTATTCCGTCAGTGCTGCCAGGACATGCATGGTCAGAAGTGGCCAGAGACCTCTTCCAACTCGGGAAGGATCACTACATTGTAGTAGTAGACTTCTACTCTAGGTATCCTGAGTATGCAAAGTTAGAGGACATAACAAGTACTATAATAATTAACCATATGAAATCATTCTTCGCTCGTCATGGCATTCCCCAAACGGTCTGCTCTGACAACGGACCTCAGTACGCTAGTCAAGAGTTTGCAAACTTTGCCAAGAAGTATGAATTCACTCACATCACTAGCTCTCCACTTCAGCCCTCTGGGAATGGTGAGGCAGAGAGAGCTGTGCATATTCTCAAGGAACTGAGTAAAACAACCGGATCCCTACATCGCTTTATTGAACTATAGGAATGCTCCTATTCAAAATGGGTTTAGTCCAGCACAGTTGCTTATGAACAGGAGGCTAAACGCAAAGATCCCAGTTCTACCATCAAAGCTGAAACCAGCACCTGATATGGACATTGTGCTGGAAAGAGAGGAAAAGTACTGCAAGCAAATGGGGGCCAGCTTTGACCATCGCCACAGTGCTTGTCCCCTGTCCAAGCTCCATCCAGGAGATGATGTGTGGATAAAAGACAGGAGCAAAACTTGTACTGTTAAGGAGAATGCTCGCCATGAGAGGTCATATGTCATTAACACTCCAAAAGGGACATATGTACAAAAGAGAGTCCAGCTAAATGAACTACCTTCAAACTCTCAGGCTGAGCAAATACCAGAGAAAGTTGTTTCTCCTCCATTTGAGCAAAGTGTCAGATCAACAACTCATCCAGAGACAGTTGTTAAAACCAGGGGTGGACGAGAAGTTAAAACACCATCACGTTATAAAGATTAGGCTACTAATTAAAGTTGCATAGTCCGATAGTTTTGAGTTTCTGACATTTTCTGAGATAAATACATTACATTGATTGTTACAATCTACATTACTTTAGTTTGAAGTAACTTTTATATTAGATAGCTAAGTTTTGAGATATCTGAAGTGCAAGCATATAAACTTAGTTTTGGCAAGCATGCCAAAACTCTGACACCATAGGCTTCTGCAGTCACAGCTTCTATTAAACTGTCTATTAAACTGACAATCTGATCCTTCATTGGACTATGCAGCTTTAATTTCAGCAGTCATGTTTGACTTCCACTTGTAGTAATTGAACATTTGGCTTATGCTTCATTAAAACCTCATATTACTTACTAGTCTCATGATAAATTTAGAGACATAGTTAATCACTCAAAAAAACACAAAAAAAAGATGAACTCTGAACATAACTAACTGGTTTGAGTGATTAAATTGACTTATATCATTGGGGTTTAAGATACTCATTTAATGATCTTGACCATCCGAGTCATATTTGAAAGAGGGGAGATGTTGTATTGGGTATGTTTATTATGGTCGGATTCGGAATAAAGCACTTCCTGTATGGCTACCACCTGAGATGCACACACTCATTATCTTACAATTGTCACTACACCTGGGCCCGTATGCATGGAGCCGTGTTACCGAGTCAAAACGCGTTTAAGGCGGGATTTCTGGTTTAACGCCGAAAAGTTTGTATGCATGGAGCAGTGTTAGGCCTAACACCGCTCATTTAAATCCGGAAATTCTAACTCTGCTCATAGCAGGTTTATAGCGGTGTTAGTGTCAGGTTAGTGTGAGGAAGGTGCCCAAATCTAATCAATGCTATCATATTTAACAGAATTAAATACGCAATAAGTGAAATTTGATCAACTTAACCCTAAATCCGAAGCGAGATTAACGCTGATGCCGTAACGGCGGCAATATTAATATTAATATTTTCGAATCGACAAACGTAACGTAAACAAATCGCCGCAGCCGCCGCATCGACGTCGCTTTCCATACTGGTGGCGGCAGCGATTTGTTTACTTTACATTCGTCGATTCGAAAATATAAATATTACATACGCAATAAGTGAAATTTAATAAAATTAATCCTAAAAACGAACCGTTATTAACGCTTCCGCCGCATTGGCGGCGTTATTTATATTGTCAAATCGACGAATGCAAAGTAAACAAATCGCCGCCGCCGCCTCAGTAACAAGCGCGCTGGTTCCCGATGGGTATTATATTAGGCCCAACCAGGTGCTCGCCGGCAACAGGCTCAGAGAAATTTCCATAATGAATAAATTAATTCACGTTTAGCTAAGCCTCACCGTTTAAGCGCCCATGCATACGGCTTGACATACTTCTCGACGACGCAGATAACCGGAGATAGGTACCCGGAGTTAGAGGTATAACACCACACGCCACTAGCACCGCTCCATGCATACGGGCCCTGCTGGATGCACTATGGCACCGAGCGGCCACTATAGGTACTGGAACCCGACTAAGATACCACCTAGCGGTTTAACATATAACGAAAATACGCGGCTGCTCTGTTGCAATGGGGTGTGAGGTCACCACTTATACCTTTTGCAATCTAGTTCCTGTGTCATTGGATTCTTGAAAAACGTGTGTCAAGGCATATTCGATATCTAAAAATGCCAACAGTCGAAACTCTGCCAACAGCAGAAATTGCTGCAGGAACAGGAGGGGCACCGTTGGAGCTATCTCTGTCTCCTCCGACGTCGAATACAGTAAAAACTCTGGATGGAGAGGATGACGATGATTATGACGAGGTGGGTCATTTTCGCCGGTGTCGTGGTATAAAACCCCGGCCCGATCGCAGCCCCTGCCGTGGCTTCTGCGCATGCGCAGAGTTTGTAAACAAGCGCAGATCGGCTGCAGATCGAATACACACTGCCAGTGTCTATTAAAGATTAATAGAAATGCACAACCCTAACCGTATAAATTTAATATAATCTATCCGTCGAATATGTTTTCTATATGTGTACCAAGCAGCTTGTTTCTAAGTGGTGTAGCTTTAGAGATATTTCACTTTTTCTGTATGAAGATTGCACTGACACTCAGAATATCCCAACTTTCACTATTATCTCTGTTTTTAATACTTTCAGCATAAATTGCTCTTAGGTTACATTAAATACTTCAGATCTTCCTCTTCAATCGCGCATTAAGATATTTTTAATCGATCCAATGAAAGCTTTTAAATTTATTTTACAAAAATAAATGCTTAGTCAACTGTCTTCACGGCAGGGGCTGCGATCGGGTCGGGGTTTTATACCATGACACCGGTGTCGCAGTTTGAGCGCCCTGCCAGTTTCAGCTGACTGTCAGTTTCATGCGCATGCGTCAAAATCTAATAGCATCGTCACTAACCTTATGAATTTAATAATATGAATAAGCAATGCTTAGGACCGACCCCCCCGATATAACTACAGTAAAGTATTTGATGCTTGCGCGTGTATTTTTTTACTCCACTCGCGGTGTTCGATTTGAAATTCTAGCAACTCGGATGACCCGAGTCGCAGTCGTGATAATCGAATACGGCCGTCGTTTCCGTGGAATAAAGTATTAATATTGCATTTGTGCACCCATGTTTATGCCAAATTGTTCTTTATTTCTTTAAATTTTGAATAAAATCGAAGCTTTGCACTGCGCGTATCAGCAAATTCTATGGCAGCGGGCATTGATATATTATTAACCAATCGCTGAGCGCGAATACCATCAATTGGGCCTGTGGACCTTATGCCTTGACAACCTCACTACAGAGTAGCGTGGAGGAACATGTCTAGGTACCCCAGTAAAATTTTCAAATTATTCCAAACATTCAAATTATAATTTCATTGGAAGCTCCAATGAATCAAAAGCAATATGCTTTTTGAATTTTGAAGATATTCCAAAAATTGAATGAGATATGTGCATTTGAAGTTTGTTGAATTTAAGATTTTTTGTATTAGCTAATGCACTAGAGAAGTGCCTTATTTAGGGCTGTTAAATAGACTAATTATAACAACATTTCCTTGTAGTTTCTTTATTAATGATCCTATCCTGATCAAACTTCACACCAAGGTTCTTCTTCGTATACCAAATCACTCCAGCTTATCAAAACTGATATATAAAAATTAGATCACTGGAAAATTTAGGTTTCCATGGCAACCATAATGCAATCACTCCCACCTACAATATGAGTCAACTGTAGCTATTTTTAAATAATGGTCAGATCCTGATGAAATTTCACATCAAGGTTCTTCTTGGTCTGTCAAATCACCTCAGCTTATCAAAACTGATATAAAAAAATTAGATCACAGAAAAATGTTGGTTTCCATGGCAACCGTAATACAATCATGCCTACAACTGCAGTTTCTTTATTAATGGTTTGATCCTGATCAAACTTGACATCAAGGTTCTTCTTCTTATACCAAATCACCCCAGCTTATCAAAACGGATATACAAAAATTAGATCACAGGAAAATGTAGGTTTCCATGGCAACCGTAATACAATCACTCCGGCCTACAATATCAGTCAACTGTAGCTCTTTTTTAATAATGGTCAGATCCCGATGAAATGTCACATCAAGGTTCTTCTTGATCTGGCAAATCACCTCAGCTTATCAAAACTGATATAAATAAATTAGATCACAGAGAAATGTAGGTTTCCATGGCAACCATGAAAATGTTGGTTTCCATGGCAACCGTAATACAATCATGCCCATAACTGCAGTTTCTTTATTAATGGTTTGATCCTGATCAAACTTGACATCAAGGTGATTCTTGGTATGGCAAATCATCTCAGCTTATCAAAGCTGATATATAAACAAATTAGATCACAGAAAAATGTTGGTTTCCATGGCAACCATAAATCCAAACATTATTTACATACTATAATTTAAAACAACTACTAAAACTCTAAAGACCACACTTAATCCTGGAATTCACACATTACTTACAAATACAAAATAATTCATAGATTCTTAAGCATGTCATTTAGAGACAACGTGAAAATAAATTTGACACGTCAAAATTATCGGCGTAATATGCAAAACCAACAACCAACCAAACCTCCAACAACCAAACCTCCAACAACCAAACCAACAACCACAACCAACCAACAACCAAACCAACAACAACCAAACCAACACCCAAACCACCAACACCCAACAACCAAACCAACACCCAAACCACCAACACCCAACAACCAAACCACCAACTACCAAACCTACAACAACCAACCCAAACTACCAACAACCAACCAACAACAACCAAACCACCAACCAACAACCACCCGTTGATCTAACGACTAACGTAGCCGACGCATCCCTCGACCCTCCCGCGGGCCCTGCGCGTGAGTCACTCAACTAGAGAATCCAGTCAAAACAACCAAACCACCAACCAAACCACCAACAACCAAACAACCACCAACATCAAACCAAACCAACAACAACAAAACCAAAAACACAACAAAACACCGTTGATCTAACGACTAACGTAGCCGATGCATCCCTCGACCCTCCTGCGGGGGCCGCGCGTGAGTCACTCAACTAGAGAATCCAGTCAAAACAACCAAACCACCAACAACAAACCAACAACAACCAAACCAACAACAACCAAACCAAACACCACCAAACACAACAAAACACCGTTGATCTAACAACTAACGTAGCCGACGCATCCCTCGACCCTCCTGCGGGGGCCGCGCGTGAGTCACTCAACTAGAGAATCCAGTCAAAACAACCAAACCACCAACAACCAAACAACCACCAACATCAAACCAACAACAACCAAACCAACAACAACCCAACCAACAACAACCAAACACCACCAAACACAACAAAACACCGTTGATCTAACGACTAATGTAGCCGACGCATCCCTCGACCCTCCCGCGGGGGCCGTGCGTGAGTCACTCAACTAGAGAATCCAGTCCAAACCACCAACCAAACCAACAACCACAAACAACCACCAACATCAAACAAACAACAAACCAACAACCCAACCAACAACAACCCAACCAAACACCACCAAACACCGTTGATTTAACGACTAATGTAGCCGACGCATCCCTCGACCATCCCGGGGGCCGCGCGTGAGTCACTCAACTCCAGAATCCAGTCAAAACACCAACTTTTGGCCATCAAATTGTAGAGTTGCGATTCCAGTTAGAGTCAATGTAAGACCAGTTTTAGGAAGATAAAATGCTAAAGTTTCACATTATCATAGTTAACATGCGCTTTCCCGGCAGTCTTAGCTGTGATTTCTGCATCTGAAGACTTGAATGGCTGGTAAAATGCCTTTCAAATGTCACACAGCACTGAAAATGGTCTCTATCTGTGCCCCAGTCTGTTGTGCTTCAAACCCAGATGTAGCAGTTAATGCAGTGTGCATGTGTTGCACATGTGGTGCCGTTTTCCGACATGACTGGGCTGCTCAGAAAGCCTCAAGAAGTTGTACGAGTTTTCTCGCACCGGCGACAGTGGCACTCCCGGCGGATTCCGGGGTACCTAACATGTCCACTGGTCCCAGTGACGTCATTAACCAATCGCTGTCGTCCTCCCTGTGTGCTGCGAGGCAAAGCTTGACAAGCGATTTCCGTTTTCGTTTGCTGAATTTTGATTATTCTGTTATTCGACATGAGTTTACAAATGGTGGCGCCCATACAGTGCTATTTCCGTTTCCGTTTGCTGGATTTTGGTGAAGTCATGTTCAACCTCTATGAGTACTAGTATTGTTTATGCATATATGTACACGTGTTAGTCATGAGCCTCCCCGTGGGTGGGTTGGTATAATGTTTTTGGTAAAGATGTTTTCTACAGGTGTACCAAGCAATTTGTTTCTAGGTGGTGTGCTTTTAGAGATATTTCACTTTTCCTGTATTTTTTGTATGAAGATTGCTCACAACCATTGACAATGCCTTGAGTTTGACGGTACACGCAGTGCAAAACATTAGTTTTATTCAAAATAAATAGAAATCAAGAACTCTAACCTTATAAATTTAATATAATCTTTTCGGTAAATGTTTTCTATATGTGTACTAAGGTGGTGTGGTTTTAGAGGTATTTCACTTCTGTATTTTATATGAAGATTGCTCACGACCATTGACAATGGCTTGAGTTTGAGTGTATGCAGTCAGCTGAAACTTACCTTCAGGTAGAATTCCAGTGACTTAAACAGACATAAATTTGAATAAAGATTTGTTGTCACTTCTATAAATCAGACAGCAAATACTTTTGGATGTAGCAGTGGAGCAAAATGTGAACTAAATCATCCATATGGTTGGATTCCTGGTAGTACTAAAATAAAGGTTGCAAGAAAGAGGTAAAATGAGAGTCAAATGTGCACCGCACAAGCACCGTGGGACAAGCGAGTACCGTGAAAGCGCCGTGTTATTCGCATATATCTACTACTCAGTCTCAGTCTACTGCCAGGGCCGCATTCAGGGTCCGTCTCGGAGGCGCTGCGGAGACGTCTCGGCGATGCTTTTTGGCCTAATACCGTTCAGAGTGCGTCTCGGCGACGTATCAGAGACGCCTCTCTTTTCAGAGATGAAAAGCGCCTCGAAAATGGCCGCCACATTCAGTGCTTTCAGCCAATCACAGCACAGCTTTACCATTGCAAATGGCCGCCACCTAAGAGGGCGGCCATTTCGAGGCGACAAACTGCTTGTGCAGTCCAGACTAGCATGACGTCAGTGCCATCTCCGAGGCACCTCCGAGACGGACCCTGAATGCAGCCCAGTAGTAGTACTAGCAATGTGGACACAATTTTCAAACCACACCAATCTGAAAATGGATTGCATTGTTGGAAAGAGCTTTGAAAACCTTACGAGAAAATCCAGCAATTATCTCAATCGGTTGATTATTAAGGGTGCTAGAGCTATTTCTATTTCAGTAAGGCGATGGGTAGGCACTAGAATTCACTCCGTACTTCCAGTACAGGGGTGAAAACCAACCCATTAGAAAAACTGGCGAAGAATTTCGACATGCTGAGCTGGTAAATTCTTAATTTAAGAAGCACAATATATTCTTTATGAACGTCTTCATATTTACCCGCTACTTTTGAGTTTGAAAATATAATAAAACATATTCTCGATGTCGGACATCCAGGCACTTTTTGCGGTCACAACGCGCGAAGGGTAAAACAAATGCCACTGTCATAGAGACAACATTAAAACCACTCTAACTATCACAGTAATTTGTGAATTTTGGTGCTTTGAAAGCAAATTTCTCTTGTTTCTATTAAATAGTTCAGATCTTTCTCTACTATTTCACATTCAGCTTTTTTTTATCAGCCAATTGGAAGTTCTTGAATTTATTTTGCGAAAATAGTTGTTGAGGCCATGATCTGGTAAGGCTAACACTGGCACTGACACTCAGAATATCCCAACTTTCACGATTATCTCTGTTTTTAATACTTTCAGAGTAAATTGCTCTTAGGTTACATTAAATACGTCAGATCTTCCTCTTCAATCGTGCATTAAGATATTTTTAATCGATCCAATGAAAGCATTTAAATTTATTTTGCAAAAATAAATGCTCCGCATAGACATCGCATTGCTGCAGCACAAATCACTGCAGTGTTTTAGTTTTACCCTTCGCGGACTAGTTTCCAGGGTTGTGACGCCACGCAGACATCGAGAATACTTTAATGCAATTTAGTGAAATTGACGGCGTTCTATGGCTGCCATCGTGTCTTTTTGCATTCTCTCCCATTTCTCTAACTCTGTGCCGATATAAATTATAAGTATCCATTTGATACTGGAGGCAGGCATTCTACTTCCTGTTCCATACTAAAGCTATTTTCGCCCATATTTACACTACGTTGTCATTCACCCCTGTACTAGAAGTACGGGTGAATCTTTTATCTAGGTAGGCACATGCCAGTGAAATGCATACAAATTTAGAATACTTTTTTTTCTTATCTGACTGGTCTAGAATTAAAGAGCTTAATTTACAGATAAAAACACTTCTTAGTTAACATTTTTCTTTTCACTATGGACAAAGTTATTGCGAATTGAAGTTGTAAATAAAGATGGGTTTTTGTACTATTATTATAGTAAGGCAAGTGAAGTAAATAAGGGACCAATTATGCCAACTTTTTTAAGTAAACTAGATGAAGCTATTTTATTTGTTATTCAAAACTTATGAAAATTAGCAAATTTATGCTTTCAGGGGTGCTGATTTCAGATCTGGTCTCAGTTTTAGAATTTAAGGATTCCCCCTTGATTAAAATAATGATTTCTATGGCAACCAGCATGACAGATCGCACTAAAATCTACAAAGCATTTGGCCAAATCAGAATGATTTTTTTGTATGAATTGCTCTTTTTGACATTGTCTTATTAAAAATCTGCTTGACTAATTGAATTAGCAATTGACAATTTAAATTCCTTTATATATGTAGAATAGAAATTGGTTAGCAGAACTCCCCTCACATCCTTTCACTTTTTATTATATTTGGTCATGGTTCCACTTTTAATTCAAAATTAATACATTTGATACATTTAATCTTGAAAAATTATTATCTCAAGAACAATAATATATATATAGCATAACTGTTTTTGGATTTGGGCTTGTAATTTCAACATATACAGGAAGGAATACAACTATTGAACCATATGCATATTTTAAAATTTTGCTGCTGGCACCTACTGCTAATGATGTCCAAACCACAACACTTTTTGGCCATTCAAAACACTGGCGATAGGTCCAGGCTAGTTTGAACCATGATTATATGATTTAGAAATGTGTAAATGACACAGCTATACTAGTTTTACCTACTGCTATTGCGATTTACTTAGCTTTTCTGATGATGCAAAACTTCAGACACTAAAAAAAAGTTCTCAGAATCAATTGTCAGGAGCGTAAATTACGTAATAATGGATGAAATTCTGTCCCAAATCTTTTGAATGTATTGCCACCATTGAGAGGCCTTGTGGTCCTGCACAAAACTGCCCGCTTTGCAACCATGGTAACTTTGATTTGGTAAAAAAAAAATGGCAGTCAGACATGTTGGCTATTTCAATATGCGGGACCTATAATGGGTAATGTTCTGTCTTTGTCTTAATGCTTTAGCATTACAAGTGTCTGACCCAGAATCTGGATTTTTAGTCAATTTTTGTTCTAACTTACTTAATAATCAATATCTTACTGAATTTGTCAATGTAAATAGACTACATGCGTTGTCGATTCCACCCATTAAAATAAAAGTGAGTGAGTGAGTGACTTTGAGGATTTACAGCATTCAAATAAAAGTAACAATACATTAGTGATTCAGAAAGGTTATAGTAATTTCTCATTGTGTAATGAGTATATCCATGGGCCCATTGTAACTACTTTCATCCTTACCTTCGTATTGTTAGATTCATAAGAATCTCAGTTATACGTCAACTTACAAATAAGTCTAGTATAACTATCATATATCCATGAAACATTTTCTTCCTTTGTTTTAATACTTTAGCATTACAAATGTGTGACCCAAAACCTATATATTTAATAATTTAGTCATTTTTTGTTCTAACTTCCTAAATAATTGAGATATCTAAATTAAATGTTCAGTGTAAGTAGATGCCTATCTCCTCTGTCGATTCCACCCATTAAAATAAAAGTCATTGCACACATTAGTGACATGTTTATGGATTTTCGGTCGTTATTGATATGATTGATCTTATAACGCTGAAACTTTGGGGACCTAGCAAAGTACCTTTTCGACCTTACACCATCATGAAAATTCAGACCGGAATCTGACATACCTAACTGTAACACTAACAGTAACACTGAATTAAGAAACAGTTGTGAGTCAAAGGACCTATTTGACTGGGGCCTTCTATACGCATATCAAAATATTTCTTTACAAATTCCTGTTCGACTGGGACCAGAAGTGGGTTTCCATACGCATGAATCAAATCTGTCTTGTGGCTCCATCCACACAGTAACATGGGGCGTAATCGATTAACACGACCCGCTCAACTCGGATCACCCGAATCGTCATAATTTCGAATCGAACACCACAAGTGTAATCGACAAATACATGGGCCGTTTGTGAAACGACCCGACCCCAGTAACCCACCTCTTGGCTGGGGTGGCTAGGAGCGATGACGTCACATTTGCGCTGGTGCCGTCCTGCAGGATAACAGCTACCAGTACCAGTCATAGATGTTTTTTTGTGGTAATAATAGGTACTCCAAAGTGGGCATATACGGTGTCCGCAGCGCAAAATTTGACCTATTTTAACCGTTTTAAAAAGGCTTGAATCTCCACTAATTCTGCATGGTTTGAAATACAAATTATATCAAATTAAAGCTTGTTCTTTTGTCTTTTAGGGTGTCTGATTTTTAATTATCATTATGAAATAAATCACAGTCAATGGACACTTGTTGGCGGGTACCATCAGCAGCTCTGAGCATGCTCACCGATTTTGTTTTCATTCAGTCTGAGCTACTCCCTTCCCTAAACTTGATACCTTGGTGAGTACAGTGACCTGAGCTAAAAATAACCACCAATGAAAGACAGAAGAATCTAGGCTTCATTAGCCTATCAAGCGTGACTGTTTTTGAGTGGGAAATTTGATTGAACTGAAGGAGTGAAAACATTAAGACATTAATCCTCCTTGAAAATCGATCAGGATCGTTTTGAAAATTATATCATCAGAAAGCTTAAGTCTTCCTCTACCTAACCAGAACAATATTTGGTTGAGATTTATATCATGCGCATCAAGGTTGGTCTGAGAAGTGACTGCTGCGAGAATGTGGCTATTGTCAACTCGCGATGCCTAAAAGTGAATGTTGTCTTTCTTTCTCTGATCAGTTAGAAAATGATGTCACCATGTAGAGCTTTTAATTCTGGTTATTTTGGTATAAAGATTGCAGTGGTAGGACAATTAGAACGGGAGTTATGCTATTTTTCTTTATTTTATTGTCAGCTTGCGATGCGTAAAGTGAATGTTGGCTTTCTTTCTCTGATCAGTTAGAAAATTATGCCATCATGTAGAGCTTTTAATTCTGGTTATTTTGGTATAAATATTGCTGTGATAGGACAATTAGAATGGGAGTTATGCTATTTTTCTTTATTTTACTGAATTTATTATTGGTGGTTGCTGAAAATTAAGAAATTTAGCAAGTTTGACATGACATTTCAGAAAGAATACTAACCATGATGGTCTGTAAAAAATTGAGCTTCTTATTTGTACTATAGAGATGGACAGATCATATGCAAAATAGCTTCCAGGTGGGACCCTAAAAACCAAGATTTGGAAATGTGCACAAATCGGGGTAAAAAAATCAATCTCTAAACACTCTTCAATCGATCTAAATGATTGTTATATCATTGAGATCCAATTAAAAAGATCTGTACGGATATATAACTTGTAATACTGACCTGTTGAAAATAGAAATAACTTTGGAGTACCTAGTAATAACCTAGATTAATTAAGTGTAAATATAACTAAACTATGCCATCATAAAATGCTTTAAATCCTATTTTGCTGTAGTTATATCGGTTATTTAAAAAAAAAAGGTTTTGGATTAAGCCACCATTTTTTTTCCCACCCCGAGCATGGAGAAACGTATTCGATTATTCGACCCGAGTCTGTAGGATGTGCGCATGCGCCAAAAAGTGGCTCGGGTGACCTGAGTTGATTAATCAATTATGCCTATGGTGTATTTCAAGATGGCTGATATGGAAAGGTTGAAAGATTCAGTAGCTTCAGCCAATCATAGCTGCTCTTTTCGATTGCAAATGGCTGCCCTCTATGGGGGCAGTCATTTGCAATGGAAATGAACAGCTCTGATTGGTTCTTTTCGGTTGCAAATGGCTGCCCTCATACAGGGCAGACATTTGCAATGGAAGAGAACAGCTCTGATTGGCTGAAACCACTGAAGCCATTTGACTGGTCTTCTTTGCATTCGAAAACCTAGTTCACTGCGCAGGTGGGTGGAGCCTAAATTTTGCAGATGGAAAGGTCCCAGTCGAATGCCTCCAAAGACTACATAGTGCATACATATGTTAGCTACTGGTACAAGCTCTTGAACCTTGTCAGTTGATCTAGTCATTTCCGCCTCTCAAGAATGGTGACTGAGGAAGCATCTATACTTTTTCGATTATTGTATGTATATGATGTGGGCACAGGACTTTTCTTTGGCCAATATTATTGAATGTAATTAAATAATATGAATAACCAATGCTTAGGACCGACCCGCCTCCCACATTAGTCGGAATTACGAAACAGCCTATAGACTGCGCGGTGAAAACGGTGTCGATAGCAAAACAAAGATTGATTGATTGATTGGTGGTTGCTTTACGCCGTGTCGGCAGCATAGGCCATATTCACGGTGAGAAATGTTTGTTTTTGTTCAAACCATCGCTTTTACATGTAAAAGCATAGTAACAATTTTGTGTCAATGAACACTCATGAATTTTGTAAACTCACAATCATATAGTTTCTGGTCAAGCTAAATAAAATTCTAAATGATAGTACTATTCACTGATGAAATTTGTTTAAAAACCTATATGAGATGGTATAAACCAGCTGCCCTCAAAAAGGCTAAAATGTTTTCTTGTTTTACTTTAGTAAAAAGGTCATGCATGTTGTTTGCAGTATAAAATTGGTGGCGCAGGGCCATGAAATCCACACAGTTTAATAAAGTGTGTTTCAATGTCAGTGGGGACTGACATCCAATACATTCAGGGGAAGGGTCCCCCTTGAGCAGAAAAACGTGTGTTAGCCACGAGTGGCCAATACGGCATCTTGTTAAAACAACCTGGTCGTGTCGTCCTTCCAGGCGACTCTGTGGCAGTCCGTTCATGGAGGGGGTAATTCTATGGAGTTTGTTGTTTGGGTGTTCATCCCATTTGATCTGCGATAGGTTCCAGATGTATTTTTGAATGGTAGGTTTCAGATCAGAGTGGGGAATATGACAGTGTTCCAAGGGAGCAGTCAGGGCTCAAGTGGCCACTTGATCTGCTCTCTCATTTCCTGGGATACCCACATGACTGGGCACCCAACATGGGTGAATGTCAAATTTTGCTATTGAAAGAGAGTTTAATTTAATGAGTACTTTAAGTAGTATTGGGTGGTCCAGTTTCCTATTGTTTAAAGCCTGAAGGCAGGAAAAAGAGCCAGTGAAAATGATGAATTTATGACTGGCTGAGGTTTCGATGCACTCTAACGCAAGTAGGAGTGCTCGTGCCTCAGCAGTAAAGATGGAACTCTGATCTGGAATATGCATACCTAATTCACGTCTGTGGACGATTGCTGCCGCAGACACTCTGTTGTCTGTCTTTGACCCATCCGTGTAAATGGCTAGGTGGGAACTAAAAGTACTTTGCACATCGATAGAGCTTTCATGATATGAAAGTGGGTGTGTTTGAGATTTCTTCGACATGGCCAGCTGGAGGATGTTTGGTTTCCTCAGCTGCCAGGGAGGAACATCTGAATATTGTGAGGGTGCTATATTATGTAGATTTGCTCCCAGTGCCTCCAAATGAGGCTCTATTCTGAGGCCTAACGGCTTTATGTATGTTGGCCGTGCTTCATAGAGGTGTTCATATGGTGGCATAAAAATGCACTTATATGCAGGGTTTAAAATATTTCCTTTTAATTTGACCACATATTGCATAGACAGTTTGAGCCTTCTACTCTTAAGGGAGGGCTCTTGGCCTTCGACATAAAGGCTCTGGACGGGCAAGGTTCTAAAAGCCCCCAGGGCCAGCCGAAGGCCTTGATGGTGTATAGTGTCTAACTGTGATATGTATGATTTTCTGGCTGAACCATAAACAGTACAGCCATAGTCCAATTTTGAACGTATTAATGTTCTATATAATTGGAGCAGGACAATGCTGTCTGCTCCCCACTATGTGTGGGCAAGAACTTTTAAAATGTCCAGTGCCTTAAGGCATCTAGACTTTAATGATGGGTTCATTTCCAATTGTTAAATTAGGGTCATGGTGCAAAGTCTGTAAAAGATAAAAGTGCATGCAAATGGTTTTCGATTTGGAAAATCGAAAACCATTTTCCATTGCCCATGAGGAAAGGCTATTTATGTTTAATTGGAGTTGCCGTTCTATAGCGTTCATATAGCGTTCCTTCCGGTTCCGAGCTGGTCCTTTGGTCGTAATCACGATAGGGAAATGGTCACTTCCACAAAGGTCATTCCAGACTCTCCATGAGAAGTCCAGCA
This sequence comes from Branchipolynoe longqiensis, assembly GCA_030323885.1. NCBI lineage: Eukaryota > Metazoa > Annelida > Polychaeta > Phyllodocida > Polynoidae > Branchipolynoe > Branchipolynoe longqiensis. The sequence goes on along the minus strand of CM059192.1, from coordinate 9,410,050 downwards.
GGAGATTGGGTTGCAAAACAGTGAGGTCGATCGCAGAGGAGGTCCCATACCCAGGGTGAACATAGGTATGGGACCCATAATTTAGAAAGCTCAAAGCGCGATTGCCCAGGAAATTCTCAACTCCCCTGCCCTTGCTGTTTGTGTTTGCACTACCCCACAGGGGGTTGTGTGCATTGAAGTCCCCCATGAAAGCATAGGGGGAAGGCAACTGATCCGTTAAAGTTTCTAAATCTTGTGTTGAAAAATTGGAGTTAGGGGGGATATATATGGAGCATATTGTAATGGTTTTATCCAGACTAATTCGAATGGCTATTGCTTGAAAAGTTGTAGTTAAGGTTATGGGGGTATGTATCACAACTTCACGCACCAGAACGGACTAGCCACCAGTGGCTCGTTCCCCATCCGGCGCACAACAGTGATACATATTGTAGTGTTTTAGGGAGATCTGATCAGTAGCCTTTATATATGGTTCTTGTAAGCAAAGGGCAAGAGGGTCAAGCCTCTCACAAAGCAATCGCACCTCACTGAAGTTTGCTCTAAAACCTCGGCAGTTCCATTGTATTATATGTGCGCCTGTCATATTGGCGGCGTGACAGGCACACATCCCACAAGTTTCACCTTGGGGGACATGCTACGGCCACGGCTCAGGGGAACCTCAGCCATATCAATATCCTGCAGCACAGAAAACTGATTTCCAGTGGGGATGGGGGATGCTGCCCCCTTGGGCATACGGCCCGATAGTGATCTTTCACGCACTAAAGCACTTTTCTTTGTTACTTCTTTTTTTCCCTTTTCAATTGTTTTGTGTATAGAACTTGAAGCAGCCTCTGTCTGAACAGAGGCAGACTTTATTTCAGATTTTTTCCCAGATGGCTTTACACTCGGACTCTGGGTCAGTGAGCGGACCATGGGCCTCTCCCCCGACAGCCATGTCAAATCGGTCTGGCAATCGATTGTACTGGTAGCTCTTGGCAAGTGGTGAAGGGGTAAGCCCCCTCAACCTGCTTTCGAGCCTCCGGGTAGCTTATCCGGTTTTCAGTTTTAACCCGCTGGATTTGTTTTTCTTTCATCCAAACAGGACAATCCTTCGACAGGGCCATATGGGGACCCAGGCAATTGGCACATTTTGCCTGGTTCTGACAATCAGTGTTGCCATGACCCGTCTGGCCGCATCAGAAGCAGGTTACCTCGTGTTTGCAGTTATCCTTTCCGTGTCCGTACTTTTGGCATTTAAAACACCGAAGAGGATTCGGGATGAAAGCATCCACGCCAACACTGAGGTAACCAACTTTAAGATTCTGGGGCGGCACTGGTGTACTAAACGTGAGGATGTAGGTATTTGTTTTTATTTCCTTACCTTCTTTCCGTATCGTTATCCTTCTAAAGTTTTGTACACCTTGTGGTTTCAGCTCGAGTGCGATCTCATCCTCACCGACCCCACTTAGATCTCTAGTTCGGATTACTCCTCTATTAGAGTTGAGGGTACAGTGAGGAGGAGAGGCCTTTATACCGACACCTGCCAACGTGCTTGCACGCTGCAGGTTGTCGGCTTGGGCCTTCTTTGCGCACTCAACCAGAAAATCACCAGACTTCATCCTTATGACCTTTGTGATGGTGCCCGCTATCCCCTTGATGCCCTTATCAATGGCAAAGTAAGAGGGCCTGGCAGCCGAGTCAGTGAATGCGATCACAATGAATCGCGGCCAATTTTTAACATTAATAGGAGCGTCGTTTTCGGAGTCCGAGTTGTCAGCCATCTGTCTTTTCATTTTTTGGGGGTAGTCGTTTGCCATGTTTGTTTACTAACTTTTCGTCGTCCTTGATCCCCACCCACCACGGAGTCCTACAAGGGGATGTGCAGAGCTGCGGTATCCATCAGATGCACACCAGGGATACAAGGACGGTATACTCAAATAATGAGGCAAATAAAATATGCATACTCAAAAAAATCTGCAGTCATTACTTGATTGACCCATTAGCCACCGCCTTCTAGGAATACCTTTATTGTTGTTTTCCAAAATAGCTTACTATCCTAGGGCAAGGCGTGACCAGCCGATTGATTGGACCGGGCCAATCCAACCAATCGTCTAGGTGAAGTCGGGGCCAAAGTGCAGTTTTGGATCAGTGAGAGCAATTGCTGCTCACCATCCTCAAGCACCAGGATCCCTTCCTCCACTGACACGAGTTGTGACTCACGGCAAACGAGTCGCCCCATTTGTCGCCTTTTACGATCTGCAAGGGGCTGCAAGGGAACTATTCTACCCCGGTTCCCCACGGGGTGCAAAACAAAGATGTACCATAAGCATATTCAGCGCTGAAAGGAGAGGGACAACCAGCCACGTTTGAACTTGTCTGAGCCTGTTTGAACTTGCAGGAAATAGATTTTCCTCTTCTCGTTCTTGTGAGAACTCACTGTCAGCCAATCAGAGCTGTTCTTTTTTATTGCAAATGGCGGCCCCCCATAAGGGGCAGCCATTTGCAATCGAAAAGAACAGCTCTGATTGGCTCAAATTATGGAAAGATCCCATTATTTTTTTACTAGTTTCTTGTTCAGACATAGTTACACATATATGTATCTTTTGCACAGATTAAATCACACAATATCAGGACTTAAAGAATGGGAAACTATTCCTGTAAGGGTATGCTCAATATGGGACAGTGGTCACCCGTTTTTCCTCCTCTCCTCGCTGTGGACCCTTCTCAGACGTATGCGTAGTACAAAACTTTGATTTTATTCAAAATTAATAGAAATACATAACAATTTAGCATAAACATGGAAATTCTGAATTACGAACTAGTCTATTGACATACATATAAATGCTCGGAGAATTATTGATTTATTATGATGCGATTCAATACAAGTATATTAATAACCAGTAGCTGTCGTCCACCTTGTTTGCTGTGTAGTGAACTTCAACGAGCTATTTCCGTTTATATACATGTTAGTCATTTAATTTAGGAAAGCTGTGGTGTGGAGTAGTCTCGCACAATGACAATGTCAATGTGAAAATGATATGGTTATCGCATTCGACCTAATTTCCAGCTAAGCTCTAACTCGATTGCAGCCGATCTGGTGTTGTATGTTGATTGGGAAAATATCCAGTCTGGGATGTTGATAAAAGATTCACCCCATACTTACAATACAGGGGTGAAAACCAACCCATGAGAAAAGCTGGCAGACAATTTCGACAAGTGGGGGAAATGAACTGAGCTGGTAAATTCTTAATTTAAGAATCAAAATATATTCTTCACAATCATCTTCATATTTACCCACTATTTCTGCTTTGAAAAATATAATAAAACATGTAGTTTATGGAACTTTAAAAATAAAACCGACGGAAAGTTATCGCTTCCATCTTGTCTTTTTGCATTCTATCTCATTTTACCAACTCTGTGCCGATACAAGTAGCCATTTGATACTGGAGCAAGCGATTCTACTCTCTGTTTTATACTAAAGAAGTTTTCACCAGTATTTAGACTACGGTATGGGGTGAATCTTTTAACTATCTGGGAAGATGTCCGATATATGTAAAAACAACGCAAATTAATCTTTTCTAAAATTGTGCGTCCCTTAGAATTAGGATTTAATATTCCATAGCTTGATAGTAGTACTATTAGTAGGTACTCCAAAAAGATTGTTGTTCTTTTCCTGAAGTTGATTTGTAAATGGTTCAGTTTGAATGATCTTATCCTTCTGATTACACATATATTAAAATAAGTAAATCGGTCCATTAGTCCCTGAGTTATGATTTTTTTTAAATATTTAATTGTTGGCTTCATCGTTGCACACATATTTCATGATTCTGCAAATGATTAAATCCTGATGCTTGAGACTGCCGGCTGAAGGTAAATTACATTTTAATCACTTTTTTTTTTTAGCTTATCATTTCTAGTGCAAATTCTAATCTCAATTTTGTTTCAGACCCTGCAAATAAATATTATTTTGAGCAATTGGACATCACTCCCTCACTTTCTTTTTATGTTCAGAATGGGTTGTGCTGCACACAATGCAACACATTCCACTTCCACTATACAAATCAAATGTGATCGCTTCAATGGCTGGAAGACCAGTGCCTCATGGCAAATTATGCTATTTTCACTAACCGTCCTTGATCAAATTAAAAAAAAAGTGATATATCGGTTTTATTTGAGATATTGACTTGATTTATGTACCAAAATGATCTGAATGATAATGTCTGTAATGTGATTACATTGTCTTTAAGCTTTATCTACATGTAAGCAATCTCAAACTGCTGCTCGCTAAGATTAGCACACCCGTCCTATGGTTAAGGGGAAACTGCTGAGAAAGAGTGCTTAATAGTAGTTAAAAATTCACACCGTTTTGTAAATACATTTTTCTATGTACTATTATTTTTTTCATGAAAAATATTTAGTAAAATCAGTTTTTTCGATCATTCCAAAGTTTTCAAACATCACTTAAAAATTCCCACCAGAAATTGGCCATAATGGATACGAAACTAAAGCTAGTGACATCTATTTATTGTGAAAGTAGTTATTTTTTTGACTCTGACACACTCACATCACACAATGTTCAAAGAGGGGTAGTGGCTAGTTTGCTGAGAGCAAGCCTCCTGTTTTTCCAATGGCCAGTCAACATCAGCAACTAGTCCTTTGTTTGTTGGAGTCCCTATTGATAGTATGTGCCTTAAGTAGTCTTGGTTTATAAATATCTCTTATTCGTTTTGTTGTCGTTTGTTTAAAAAGAAATTTGACCTATCTGGTGACTGTCACTGTTTTCCCCCAAGCACCAACTATTATTTTATTATGGCCAGACAATGCATATTTTTTAATATCTACTTAAGGAGATCCGGTATACACCATAGTCTAGAGACTGGAGCTTTACTTCCAAGTTCAGTACTAATCATGCATCACCTGTGCTGAAACAAACCACATGTGGATTCTGTGTTCTAGTTGTTATGGTGTTGGTTTTGTAATCTAGGTTGTGACAGAGAGCGTGTATATAGATGAGAGGGACAACTCCCGCTAAAATCGGTACCACAGGCTACAGTGGTGCCTCTCGCGGTCATTGTTGAACAAGCCTTGAGTTTGCCGATACGCGCATTGCAAAACATTAGTTTTATTCAAAATGAATAGAAATCCAGAACCCTACCCTTATAAATTTAATATAATCTTTTTGGTAGACATGTTTTCTATATGTGTTCCAAGCGGTTTGTGTCTAGGTCATGTGGTTTTAGAGATATTTGACTTTTTCTGTATGAAGATTGCTCACCGCCATTGGCAATGCATTGAGTTTGCTGTACGTGCGTGCAAAACGTATGTTTTATTCAAAATTAATAGAAGTCCTGAACCCTAACCTTATAAATTTAATATAATCTTTTTGGTAAACATGTTTTCTATATGTGTACCAAGCAATTTGTTTCTATGTGGTGTGGTTTCAGAGATATTTCACTTTTTCTGTATGAAGATTGCACACGACCATTGACAATGCCTTGAGTTTGGGTTACGGATACAGCTCTGTCATAAACTGTTCAACAACCACCACTTGGAGCGCCACAGTCGGCAGCTGTTACACGGTCTCGTATGAGAGTTGTCCTCTCATCTATACACGCTCTCTGGTTGCGAGTTAAAATCCATTTGATGCTTTGCTTTTTGTTATTTAGTATTTCACCCTTATAACAGTGGTTTTTTATACATGTTTTAGGATATTGACGAGACGCTGGCAGAGCGTCTGCTGGGCCTCACTGAGATGTTCCCAACCAGTGTTCGCAATGTGACCTCGGGTGTGGTCAGCCTGTCCATGTCGGCATCACGCTGGCTGTACAGTGCCAGCCGCTCCGGGCTTTGGGTGGTCGCCTCCTCCGCAACCATCCTCGCCCTGCCTGTCATGTTTGAAACGGAACGCTCACAGATGGAGGAGCAGCAGCTTGCGCAGCAACGACAGGTTGGTGTGACTTAACTTTAACTTAAGACAAGCATCTTTAAAGAAATTCTGATATAGGCTTCGCACAATCTTTTAGCATGTTTTCACTTTGAATATCTCCAAAGTTGACCATTTATAATGAAAGTTATTTCAAACTAAAGTAATGTAGATTATAGCGACCAACCTAATATATTTAATTTTATAAAGGATGGGCAGAAACTCCAAAGCATCGGAATATGCAACTTTATATGTTATTTTCCCCCTCACCGGTACAATCAATTAATCAATGGAATATAATAACGCTTTATATATTTAGTTCTATCTATTTTGTAGACATATCCAAGAATCTCATAATATGTGTTAAACAGTCCAAATGCACAATTGTGATATAGCGATATAGCGAATGGTAGACTGGAAGTGTGAACACTTGTCTCTCTTTTTTTGTTGTTGGTACATTAGTTGTCCCAAACAGGGGAAATCCCAGTCACATACGACTGGTCTTCCCCACTCCACTGCTGGTCGATAGAAAGCCCGAGCCTACACTTTTACCGACCCAAGGGATTTTTAACCTCCCACACCACATAGACATGGTATGAGAGCAACCGGCCTTTGATGACGCTGTAAGTTATACACCGCGATGGAAATCCAAATTGGCAGAGCTGGGGGCACAGGGAATCGAACCACCGACCCTCAGATTAGGAGTCTGACCTAGAAAAAAGTCAGACACTCTAACCACTCCGCCACAAAGAACACCACAATTGTCGTAAAGACAGGAAGACCAATGCTTCGGGGTTTTCAACCTGGATAAACAATTTTATTCTGGGTGGTGGATGTGCTCACCGTGTGTCTTGAAATGCTAAGTTGTGTTTAAGCGGAATATGACCATTGGCTTTGATCTAAAATCCAGTAATGCAATTACTAGTCGAAAAAAGTTAGCAAAATAATATAGAGTATGGTGAGAAAGCAGATATTTGTCAGTTTGTGATAAATACAAGAGGGGTTTGCGAATGGGTTGAGTGTCTGCTTCTTGTTTTGTCAGGTTGTGTGAGCCGAATGCTGGGTTTGGACCCTTTGCCGAGTCAAACCAATGACTTAATAATTTATACTTGTTGGTACCTAGCCTGGCGCTCGCCATTACTAGGGCTAGGGCAAGCCGCTGTGGAATGAGGAAGACCAGTAGTCCATGATTGAAATTTCCCCTGTTGAATCAACAAATGTAGCCCCAAAAGAAGAAGAAAATTTATGTGTTATTTATTTGCTATTTCAGATCTTGTTAGGACCCAATGCGGCCGTCTCCGGTACAACTGGTGCAATGGGTCTGGGGATCACACCACCCGTCCGATAATGAGTCACCGTCACATCTCCCTGAATAATAATCTCCCGTGTGTGCTGATGTTGTGCTAGACATGGAATCAACAAATTCGAAGACCATTAACCTGTAGACTGGAGAGTAAATCTATCAGTTGATATACATGGCTGCCAGAGATGTTGAACTACGACGCTCCAGCCATATTAAGATATATGAGCGGTACATTATGACGTACAGCCCACATAATGTAGACGGCCAATGGATTGGAAACGAAAGCAATTAGTTAATTAGCCTATACACATTTAGACAGTAAAAATGTAATATTTGGCATTCCATGCATTTCCTACACCTTGCACGTGGTGGCGTACTACTAGCTAGTAATGTATTTCCGCTCCAAGATTGTTTCAACAATTTTGTTTAATAAACTTGAAATTACCAACTAGTTCTTCCTTATTTATCCGCTTTACTCCATATGTTAATACAACAGTGTGGTGGATATCTAAGTGTTGACGTCCAATAGCCGATGATATGAAAATCAATGTGCTCTAGAGGCGTCGTTAAATAAAACAAGCTTTACTTTTTTTCTTTAAAAATGTTTATGCTTCAATGGCAGTTTATTTATCCACTAATTATATATATGCCTGTAGACATTGCTTTTCAGTGGACAAGATGGCTGAACAGTCGAACCAATAACTCAGAAAATGTATACCTAATTAGGCAAGGTCTCGGGCAAGGACTGGTTTACTCAGTATTAAGATCAGAGTTCGCACACGTTGCCGAAAGTATTGAATGTTCTTGAATTACATTTTTCGGTTTGAATGATCGGGACTGGCTTGCGACCGATTGGCGTTTGATTGCAGGTCAGTCCCCAACCTCTCGCCAACAGATCACCAACCAGTCTTACCTGGTTTTAGATAACATCATAGGCTTATACACTAACAGGTTCTGTTAAATTGACTTATTACACCCTTCTATGTGGCAACAAATAAGTGCACCAATATCTAAGTTAGATATGTAGAATAAAATGACATCACATTTGCGGTGGTACCGTCCTGCAGGATAACAGCTAAACCAGTACCAGTCATACATGTTTTTATTTGGTAATAACCTAGATTAATGAAATGGAAATATAACTAAACTATGCCATCATAAAATACTTTAAATCCTATTTTGCTGTAGTTATATCGGTTATTAAATTTTGGATTATGCCACCATTTTTTCCACCCCGAGCGTGGAGAAGCTTATTCGATTATTCGACCCGAGTCTGTAGGATGTGTGCATGTGACAAAAAGTGGCTCGGGTCACCCGAGTTGATTAATCGATTACGCCGACAGGGGTAAGTGGGAGGGGGCGGAAGCTACTGTGGTGACTAATTAGGTCACAGCAGAGAGCTAAATGGAGAGCGGCAGTCAAGTAATGAAAGCAGTCTTTGTCGCATCACGACCGACAGCATCATGATGATGATGAGTGGGTGACCAGAATCAGCACAGTATAGCTGAGGTTTCAGAGGGTTGGGTCAGCTGTGAACACAAATACAGGAAGCGGTAGGCCTACTTTATATTTAGTAAAATATGTACTTGGACAATTTCACTGTAACATACACTAGAAACAAATGCATGTCAAGAACCATACCAAGTTTGGTAATGAGGAATCATGCACTAATGGATTAAAATTAGTTTAAAATGTTAAAAGTTGCATGGTCCGATGGCACTTGAATTTTTGTCTTATTTTTTAGATAAATATATCAAATTGATCGTTACAAGCTACTAATCATTAGTCCGGAGTGATTTTGATTAAAGATGATTAGTTTTGAAGTAATATGAGCTGAAAGAACCAAAAATAATTTCGACAAGCCTGTCAAAAGTCCTGTGGCTATGACCCAGATGGTCATCTCGCGGTGACCACGTGATGTGAGATGACCTGGAACCTTACAGGACTGTAGGGAGGTATTCCTGGTTGGAGAGCCTTCTGGGACTGGATTAGTGCCATAGGCCCATGGCACTAGGGTTTTTAACAAAATATAATGTGTGTCTGTTGTCTGCTTGTGTCTGTCTATGTATGTCTGTATGTATCTCTGTGTGTGTATTTCTGTGTGTGTCTATCTGTGTTTTCTCTGTATGTGTGGGTATGTATGTGTGTGTATGTATGTGTGTGTGTCTGCCTCTGTCTGTCTGTGTGTGTCTCTCTCTGCAAAGTCAGGTCGGGTGTATGTGTGTGTGTTTCTGTGTCTGTGTGTGCTGTCTATGCATGTCTGTCTGTGTGTGTCTATCTATGTGTATATGTGTGTGTGTATATGTATGTGTGGTAATGTCTGTGTGTATATCTGTGGGTATGTATGTGTGTGGCTGCCTCTGTCTGTGTGTGTGTGTCTCTCTCTGCAAAGTCAGGTCGGGTGTATGTGTGTGTGTGTATGTATGTGTGTGTGCATGTATGTGTGTGTCTGCCTCTGTCTGTGTGTCTGTGTGTGTGTCTATCTCTGCAAAGTCATGTCGGGTGTATGTGTGTATGTCGGGTGTGTGCATGTATGTGTGTCTGTGTGTGCTGTCTATGCATGTCTGTCTGTGTGTGTCTATCTGTGTGTCTGTCTGTGTGTATATATATGGGTGGTAATGTATGTGTGTATGCATGTGTGTATGTTAGTGTGTCTCTGTATGTATATGTATGTGTGTGTCTGTGTGTGTATGTCTATGTGTGTATGTCTCTGCATGTCTGTCTGTGTGTGTCTGTCTGGGGGTGTCTGTGTGTGTGTGTGTGTGGCTCTCTCTGCAAAGTCAGGTTGGGTGTATGTGTGTCTGTGTATGTTGGGTGTGTGCATGTCTGTGTGTTTCTGTGTATGTGTGTGCTGTGTGCATGTCTGTCTGTGTGTGCCTATCTATGGGTGTCTGTCTGTGTGTGTATGTCTGTGTGTGTATGTCTTGTGTGTGTATGTCTTGTGTGTGTATGTCTGTGTGTGTATGTCTGTCTCTGTCTGTGTAAGGTCAGGTCAGGAATCACACAGACACATACACACACATCCACCTCATATCCCCTTCCCCTCTATGACCCTGCACAGCAGGCCTACTTGGTTGGGGGGGGGCTAATGAGGTCACGAGATTGGCCTAATTGGTTAATGGCCTTCCTGCATAATGGGTGTTTCAAACTGAGTGTTCAAAGGGGTGAGGTTATAAACTCACTGGTTATCTCTATATACTGTCCCAAATCATTAGCTAATAGACCAATATCTAAGTTGGATATATAGCATCAAATGTAAGTAGTTGTTTTAATTTTGACAAAATTATATTTCATCGGACCATGCAACTTTAATTAAAAGTCAAGATGGGAGAGGAAAGTAGGCCTACTCCACTTCTGGCTGGGTAAACACAGGAGATCCAAATTTCCGCCCTCATCATGGACTCGCAGATACTATTCCAGAAAGCAGGGGCCATATGCAGGAGTCGGTGTTACCGAGCCAAAATGCGTTTAGAGGGGGTTTCTGGTTTAGCGCCGAAAAGTCGGTATGCATTAGTCAGTGATAGGCCTAACACCAAAACCTTAAACGAGGTTATGGTAACCCTGATCCATAGGTGGTTTAAGGTTGGTGTTAGGCACCGATTAGGCCCAAATCTATTCAATGCGATCACATTCGACAGAATCACACACGCAACAAGTGAAACTTCAGCAAACTAACCCTAAATTCGAAGCAACATTAACGCCGCCGCCGTAACGGCGGCGATATTAATAGTTATACCCTCGAATCGACGAACGTAAAGTAAACAAATCGCCGCCGCCGCCGCATCGACGTTGCTTTCCATAGTGGCGGCGGCGGCTTGTTTACTTTACGTTCGTCGATTCGAAAATATAACCATCAATATCACCGCCAATGCGGCGGCAGCCTTAATAACGCTTCGACTTTAGGGTCAAATTGATAAAACTTCACCTATTGCGCATGCAACTCTGCCAAATATGATCGCATTCAACAGATTTGAGCCTAATATATGGCTACAAACGCAGAGGGATTTCCCAAATCTATAAATAACTTCACGTTTAGCTATAATGAAAGTGTTACGTGCTCCTGCATACGACTTGACACAGGTCCTGACTTCGGTGATAGCTAAACGGTAACAGGCTCTAACACCAAACCCTGCTAACACTGACTCCTGCATATGGCCCCAGGGGCCGTATGCAGGTGTCGGTGTTACGGATCCAAAACGCGTTTAAACGGGATTTCTGGTTTAGCGCCGAAAAGTCGGTATGCGGGAGGCGGTGTTATGCTAACACCACACGTTTAAGGTCCACGACACTAACCCCGTTTCATAGGACGTTTACGGGCGGTGTTAGCATAAGGTTGTGCTCAAATCTATTCAATGCTGTCATATTTAACAGAATTACATACGCAATAAGTGAAATTTGAGCAATTTAACCCTAAATTTGAAGCGTTTTTAAGGCTACTGCCGCATTGGCGGCGATATTAATAGTTATATTTTCGAATCGACGGACGTAAAGTAAACAAATCGCCACCGCCGCATCGAGGCTGCTTTCCATACTGGCGGCGGTGGCGGTTTGTTGACTGTACCTTCGTCGATTCGAAAATATAACTATTAATATTGCCGCCGTTACGGCCGCAGCGTTAATATTGCTTCGAATTTAGGGTTAATTTCATCAAATTTCACTTATTGCGTATGTAATTCTGTTAAATATGATAGCATTTAATATATTTAAGCCTAATATACGGGTAGAGACCCAGAGGGAATTCCCAAATCTATAAATAATTTCACGTTTAGCTAACACTGACCGTTTAGGCGCTCCTGCATACCAGTTGACATATTTCGCCCGGTCGGTGTTAGCTATACACGTTTAAAGGCTAAACTCAAATTCGCGTAACACTGTTTCCTGCATACGGCCCCAGGTCGGTTACTTGGCAGATCAAATAGCGCTGCTTCCATCCAGTATTGATATTTATAGTCCACCCATGCACCCACTTATCAGGGTCGAGATTAGTGCGTCATGTGGGTTGTGTCTACAAAAAACGGATGATCCAGTTGTTATGATTACTGTCCCGTTAATCACAGTTTTGTTTGTATGTTGTTGTTTTACGTCCTAGCAACATCTAAGGTCATATCAGGACGGGTACCGACTTGTGACAGTGCACACTCATGACTTTATAGTGCTGCCCCAGTGGAAGACCAGGCCGCCAGAAGCATGACCTGATATCCCACTCAGTCACATTATCCTGACACTGAGCCAACCAGCCCTTGCCCTATTCTAATAATGCCGAGCGCCAGGCTAGGAAGCGACAAGTATAAATCGTTACATCATTGGTTTGACTCGACCAGGGTTCGAACCCATGACCCCACGATCTACCAAGACAGGAGACGGACGCTCTAACTCATTCGCCCATCCCGTCTGGTCCCGTTAATCACATGAGTCAATGTTGTTTGCTATACACAAAGTGGGAAATATAAGCATTAGCAGCTATATAACTTCGTATCGACCCCCAATAGCCGATGTCTACTTTTTCTGCATGGGGGTCGTTAAACAAACAAATAACTTCGCATCAAATAACCATTTATGTGTACTAGATATCACTAAACACAAAGAGCCAATATAACGATGATTAGAAAGCTAAGGTTGAATATATATTTCGCGGTGTGATACGATCCATTAGTAGTTGAAAGGTCAGGGGGAATTTCAGAGCGTTGACTGTAATCTTTGTATAGTGTGTGTCTGGCCTTTAACTTTTAAGCCCCCCCCCCCCCCCCAGGCCCACCCACACTCCCTTTTGGTGAGAGGTGGTCTAGTTGATAATGTGACATGATGCTGCCTCCAATGATGAAGCCTCGCCCGTATAAATGAAAGGAAAGCTATTATATTTGCTAATATAACCTGTTTGGAAGCTGCTCGGTAAAAAATAATTGGTAGTTTAATAAATAAAGCAACAACATACTTTGGTGCTGGTCACAGACGCAGCTCAGAACCAGAACGAACCCGTTCCCGCACCTATGCCACCCTCAGAATCTGTTCCGAGTGAGAAGCATTCACATAGTTCCAACTTCCGCCGTCTCCGCCGAGTGGCGCTACTGATACTTCTGACAGGTTCCCAGCCGGCCTGGCGAGCAACTCGTTGTAGGGCGGCCAGTCTGAGGGACTCGCCGGCAGAGGCGGATCTATGACTATGAGGGCCGGGAGGAATGCGGCCGACACCGGGAAGTGGGCGAGCAGAACGCGGCTGTATCTCCCTACAAGGACGAGTCACTCACTGACCTGTAGGTCCGGGTTCTGATAAATTGAGTCATACACAAAAAGGGGCATCAAGTCAGCAGTGAGGGCCAATCTATGCAGTCTTTGTGACCACGTATTCAGCACTGAGGGTGAAACAGACATACATTACTGGTGCGGTTTGGTAGTTTGCTATTTGTTGTGCTGATTATGTTAGCGCTAATCCGGAGGAGCAGCATGTAAACATTCCATACGCCATGGAGGAAGGCGTCTATTTGCCCGGAATTACCCCCTCTACCATTACTGCCACCACCACCACCACCCACACACCACCACCGCCCCCACCACCACCACTGCAGTGAGGGACTGTGTGGGCGGCGCGGTGTTGTCCAGGCGCCTGCTTGCACGGTGCAATAGGTCTAATCAGTGCCAGTAATACACTAACCGGCCAACAGGTCCAAGGCCTATTATACCTGTATCCTATTGATTGTATCCTCTTGAACACCCGGGCCCGATATACCTAGCACATCGCCGGACGGACGCTGGAGACCGCGACCTAGTACAGTCACCACCACGTGGAGCAGCAGCGGGACGTGAATGGGGCTGCTGGGTGCCGGTGTCGTGGTATAAAACCCCGGCCCGATCGCAGCCCCTGTCGTGAAGACAGTTGACTAAGCATTTATTTTTGTAAAATAAATTTAAAAGCTTTCATTGGATCGATTACAAATATCTTAATGCGCGATTGAAGAGGAAGATCTGAAGTATTTAATGAACCTAAGAGCAATTTATGCTGAAAGTATTAAAAACAGAGATAATAGTGAAAGTTGGGATATTCTGAGTGTCAGTGCAATCTTCATACAGAAAAAGTGAAATATCTCTAAAGCTACACCACTTAGAAACAAGCTGCTTGGTACACATATAGAAAACATATTCGACGGATAGATTATATTAAATTTATACGGTTAGGGTTGTGCATTTCTATTAATCTTTAATAGACACTGGCAGTGTGTATTCGTTCTGCAGCCGAGCTGTGCCTGTTTACAAACTCCGCGCATGCGCAGAAGCCACGGCAGGGGCTGCGATCGGGCCGGGGTTTTATACCACGACACCGGCGTACCCACCCACTGCCACCAACGGAAGCAGCCCCGACACTCAAGTGCCCAGAGTGCAAGCCTTTTGAGGAATTGTTATCGGCTTATTTTCGTCCGATCAGTAATGTAAGGAAACTATACGCGTAATTTATATTCTGCGTTGAACCAATACTCGTCCTACATGCCTGGTTCACCGTCAGCCTTCGGGAATGTGGCCAGAGTTGGCCAGAGCGAATCGCCACACACGGCGGCCGTGTCCCCTCCCTCTCCTACACCCCCTACTGGAGGAGAGACAGATCGATGTGACGTTAGCGCCTCCGGAGGGTCCGCGTGTCTAACACGTGTGTGTGCAGCGCATGCGCGGTGGTGTATGGCCTCCTGTCCCAATTAACTCATCACGTCAATTCGCCATTCATTGCCAACGCTCACCGCCCCCTGGTAGGGCATTAGAGTGGGCACTGCCTTATTTCCTGGGTGAAAATGGGTTGGAATGAATGTGTGCTTTGGCTTATATCACGAGCATACTCATTACCCATAATCCATTGCATCAACCAACGCCCATTTCCCATTTCCCACACCTCCTCTCAAGCACTCCCACCTCGAAGCATACGCACACGGGGCATACCCACGTATGTGGTGTGCCGGTACATTCAAACCGATAATGGGAGGGTAAGGCTAGCTGCTTATAGATTTAACAAAATCCTATATAGTTCGATCCCACAGTAGAAAGAAAAGTCGGAGAAGCATCTGTTTGAGGTTAATGTGCCTCACCCCACAATATCCATACTCCCACACACTGGAGCTGGAGCCGCATGGGTTGAGCCCGCGGTGTCTGGAGGAGGCGGGGCAGGGAGGCGCGAGGTGAGGGGGGGGGGGGGAGAGGGGGAGACGGAGACGCACAGAAAGAAGGGTACACTTACCATCGGGATGTGAAAGAATCCCAGCCTGCTGGAGGGAAGTCTGCAGGGTGTGGGAGGCAGATGCCTAATGCAGATACCCGTCTTACGCAGTAACATAAGGGGGTTAGTGGTGTCAGCCCTTGGTGACGGCTGGGGCAGTGGGATAAGGCGTTGGATTCTGCCTAAGGTGATCTGTGCACAGGTCATGGAGCCTCCTGTAGCCAGTGCCATCACGCTAACCACATGCGGAATTACCTCCCGCTCTTACCCGCATGTGAAGGCTGCTACACTGGCACTACACGTCATATTACATGCCGGTGTATATGGGTATGCAATGGAGCAGAATGAAGTAATGGCACTGTGAAGGAACGCGCACAGATAATATGACCACGTGAACATGCAAACTACACTACCACATTAGCATGTGCATAAGCGTTGATTTCCACCGGGAAGCAGCAACATAAGCTACATCAAGAACACAGTACATACGGCCGTACACGGGAGTAGTGTCAGCTCCGGCCATTAGAGGTCACACTGGCGTGACTGGAGGAGCCGGCTGCCCGTCCTGAGTGAAAGGTCCATTATTAATAGAGCAGGCCTGATCTACCTCCAGGGAGGAGGGTGAATTGCCCATCAGGTGGTCGTGGTGGGAGTGGTTCTCTCCTGGGCTTATGTATTAATATCTGTAGTGTTCCGGCTGATCCCAGTGCCCTATCCAATTCTATAGATGATGGCTGCCTGCCTCCATGCAGGGGGCCGGTGCCCTCTGTGATTGGTTATCCAAGTGTAAGTAAATGTGCATAGATGCAATGTGTGTGGGTTGAATGCGAGTGTTGCCGAATTGCATTCTTAAAGTCGCCACAACTGTCGAAAAGCTGTGATATTACTGATAATATTAGGTATGCTTATCTTGTATACCGGAAGTAGATTCTTCCTCTGCTACGTCAGTATACTTGAAGGTTCCTATGCACACATAGGAGCTACTGCCTTAAAAAAAGTATATATATGTGATGTATAACATATCATACAAATATAACGATGCATAAGGGAATTATTATTACATTGTTATTCTCTGTAAGACTCAACACTGTACTGGTGGCACAACCTTCAGCCTGCCTCATCTCCATCGGATGTTGACAAGTGACATTCTCATCGGATATATTTATAATTTACACCCTTTGGCCCCAAAAGAATGGGCTATAAGTAAGATGTGCAAGGTCTCAGCAAAAAAACATATTCTAATGGAGAACACCTCAAGCAGGTAATGCCATGGAGGCTATTGTCACTAGAGCATAGGAAGGAGGCTATGGAGCATGCCCATACCCTGGAGGAGTTACCATGGATACCATGTCAGGGGATGCTGAGTCAGCGGAAGCAGGAGAAGAGACAGAGAGGAGGCTGGAATGTGCATCAGAGGCCGGAGAAGCCGGAAAGGCGGAAACGGAAACATGCGCTTCCGGAAACGGAACCGGAAGCGGAAAAAATGAGAGTGGAAATAATGGTAGCGGAAATGGAGACGACAATGGTAATAGAGAAGCTGGAAGTACAAATGCTAAAACTCAGGGAAAGGGAACGGACAGTGGGGAAAAGGAACGTGAAGGCACTGATAACGGAAATGGAAAACTTGATTATGGAAACAGAAATGAAGACTTTGATACAGGAAATGGAGAAACTGGTGATGAAAAGAGAAGCGGAGATGACAATAATGGAAATGGAGATGAGCGCAGTGAAAACGAAAATAGCGAAAATAGAAATGGAAATAAGAGAAATGATGGCAATGACAGAGATCCCAGATATGGAGACAACGGAAACGGCAAAACAGGAAGTGACGATAACGGGAATGCAGATGAAAGCAATGATGGAAATGTTGATAATGGAAACACAGTGGCCGATTATCATATTGAGAAAAACACAGACAGAGCTGAAATGGTGGACACCAAAAGCAGTTCAACGCCTTCGGATCCAGTATTGGAAGGAGATAATAAAGAAGCAAGAGAGCGGACGGGGGTGGAAGTGGAGAGGGAAGAAGTGGAAGAGGAGAATAGAGCAGAAGTGGGTGCAGAGATAACAGAGGGCTTTCACGGCCCTCCCGGCGAGGGCTCAATGTCCATGTCTGCTGACTCGAGTACCTTAGAAACCGGCGATGGACTGATATGGTCAATGATCACCCCGGTCCATTCACCCGTGCAACCAGTACTGGAGGCGTTCCTGCCCTTCCCACAGGTGCCCGTGCTCACCACTGTCCAGTCACCACAAACTCCAATCATTGGCACCATTCTGAATCTGCACAGCGGTCCCAGCCCACCACCGCCTGGCCACACACAAACCCCGTTGCTGGAGGGAAAAATGGCAAGGAGCCTTCAGCCCTTACCTGCACCTGACCCCCAAGAGCCATTCCCATCTCACAAAGCAACTGAACTGCTGGAACCCCAAGTAGATGCCCTTGAGGCTTCGGAACAGCAGCCTCTGCCGGTTTCTCTAACTGCCGGGAGTGGAGTGACTCTGCCGAAGCGTTCCCAACGCGCCCGGCATTCGCGTGGGGCAATGGTCCAGTCAACAGAGTTGGCCACGCTGCCACATGGTCATCAACATAAGCACCCACTTCCGGCCCTGCAGACGGATGCATTTACAGGTTGCCAGCAGATCCCAGCCAGCCGGCCGTCCTTCCATCCATTGGTGTCGCCGCACACTTCGGGCCACTCTTCAGGGCTGGTGCCCCTCCAATTGACTGATCACCACCAAGCCATCATTAGTGTGGAATTTCCGGCGAAGCCCACCCTAACCACCCTCCAATCGCCACAGCAGCCTCACCGGGTGCGACAGGCGCCCCAGCAGCCCGTCCTGGCTCCATTGCACCTTCCGCTGGCTCATCTGGAGTACAATCCAAGCACACCGCTCGACCCTTCCTCCGCCATCATCTCGCCTTTGCAGCCATCCTTTTCACTTCTGACCACGTCACCCTCTACGCACCGCAATATGTTATATGGGGACCCCCTGGATTACGGAATGTGCAGCAGTGGTGAGTCGAAGCTAATGGAAGAGAGCGAAGACCAGGAGGCAAGGGTGCACCAGCCGCCAGAGGACGGGGCACAAGTTCAGCAACCACAGGTCAAGCCCAGCAGGAACTTGCATGTAAGTTATGGTTTATATTTGACTTCTAATCATCTATATATATCGGTGTTGTTATAGCAACCAACAATATTTCACAGAATGCTCATCATTACACCATATCTCAGAACCATATCTTTTATTATTGAACTACAAATTAAATGTTAGAAATCTTGACCTGAAGCAAGACCTCTATTGATTATGCGCGTTAACCAGAAAGCGAACACAACTACCAATTTAGATTATGCCGAATGGTGACAAATTGAGGCAAGTTTGTATAAATGGGCCAGATGCAAATTATATTGTTTACATCTAATCAGAATCTTTGATAATGCTCATGCTACAACACCACTTCAATCACATGCTATATATATATATGCATACCTTGTGAACAGCACATAGTTGATGCTACCGTAGTATATGTGTGGTAACAGCAGCGTGCAGTAACACAAAGAACCTATGGCTGCACTCTTCCGCTTACAAGAATTTTTATATTAAAGGCAGGGGCATAGCCCGAAAAAAACCCCACAAAACTGTTTGCCCGTGCTTACAGAAAGGTCAAAATAATTGAGAGATTTGAAATGAAAACAATTTTTGCAAGCACACCGAAATGTTGGACATCACAAGCTTCAGCAGTGACAGTTTCTATTACATTGATTTAGAATCCCACCTCTGCTGCAAATATAGGCGTAATGAGTGTATCAGTAGGCTTATTTAAGTCGGATATGTATGATCAAATCCCTATATAAGGAGTGTTTTATTTTAGAAAATTTAAATTAGACTCTCTAGTTTAAAGAACCCTTCTATTGAAAAAACCAATATGGCACCAACATTGAATCCTACATTGTATCTTCTACCTTCTAAGTTATATATTCTATATTATTCTGAGATGAAGACATGTAAAATTACGATTATGATGTTTGTTGCTCTATCAAAGTCATTCGATGTATATGCAAATCTTAACTACACGTGTGTGAAGAGGGAAAGGACATGGAGAATTGTTAAAGAATGATGCAGCGGAGAGAAATCAGAGTCTCTATATGGACTTGAGTTGATGAATCCAGATCTAATCAATAACATATCAATTATGTAATCAATAGTGTGAGTAGGCCCTATCAATAACTAAAACACCCAAATCATTTCCCGGCTGCAGGTATCCTGATCGGAAACTGAAAGTTAATCAGTCGTGGATAAGTAAGATTAGGCCTACTCTCCTATTACCTAGTGGTGGTGCCACTTATGTTACATTATTGTCGCCAGTGGCAAGACGCTGACTGGATGTTGACTTCCCCTTTGTTGACAAAAGGAACCATTGGTGGTTTTTCAGAGATAGCAAGCATTGTCAGAGCCCAAATACGATGTGTGTAGGTAGCACATTAGGGAATGGGATCGCGTAGAAGTCTTCTGTCTTTATAGGTAGTTTGTGGATCATAGGGTGTCCGCTGATTGCAATAATCTGCGACATTTGAATGGGCACTCCTGTCAGAGTTTTGTTCTGCCAACGAGGAGTCTGCATACCATGCTGTCCTGCGGTTCTGTTGGGAGCGGAACGGAGGAGTGGCGCTTGGGCCCTCTGCCGGAGGGATGCTGACATTGGTGGCAGGCAGCGAAGCCGGTGTAGAGTGGTGATGGATTCGTGTCTGTCAGGTCCATGGCCGCACACCACCGACACTGGTGATCTAAAGGCCCTGTCACATTACGGCGTATGGCAGGAGCGTATTGAAAACCTATGTACGTCCTGCGCATGCCGGCCTATCATGACCTTTGGTGACCTCTCGGGTGGTTTTGAGCGTATGTGGAACCTATGAGGGGCGTACGAGGAGCGTAGGAGGAGGGTATGGGAGCGTACCATGACATTTTTTGACGGTTTTGATTGGCATGTCGAGCGTATGAGGAGCGTATGAGGAGCATATGCGAAGCCTATGCGTGACCTATGTTATCTCTCCGCAGTCCGCCGCCTGGTGGCTCCTGGGTATATATAGCCTGCAGCAACAGTCTCCCCTCACTCTGCCACCATGCCTGCTAAGAGGAACACCACTGCTGCTGCTTCTGCTACTACTACTACTAGTACTACTGCTACTACACCAGCCTCCAGAGCTGCTGTAACTACAGGAGGAGGACTAGGCAGTGGGAGAGGCAGAAAGAGGCAGACTTTACAATGCTCTCCATCACCAGCCTCCTCACCTGCCTCGTCACCTCGCCACTCTCCACACCACTCTCCAGAACACCGCTCTCCAGAACACCACTATCCACTGGAGGAGCTGGAGATGGAAGTGGAGAGGTCAATGACGCAACGCTGGCGTCCCCACTCCAGCTCGCCATCTCCTGCTTCTCACGGCAGGTTATGCGTGTCGTCCGCTGCCTCTGCCGCCTCCACCGCCACCACCGCCTCCAATGCCTCCACCAGCACCAGTGGCCTCTCCGCGTCAAAGAGACGGAGGGCCAAGAAGAGCGACTGTTCTCTGTCGGTCTTCAAAGAGGATCAAATGCTGGACTTCCTCCAGGAGAACCCCATCATGTGGAACATGAAGCTGACAGATTACCACCGCTCAAACAGAAAGGCCAAGATGTGGGAGGACTAGGTGACACTTCTGGGGACCACAAGAGTCCATCTCCAGAAGTGGTTCAAGTCGCTCAGGGACACGAACACGCGGCTCCCCAAGAAAAAAAGTGGGGACGGAGCCGCTGACCTGACTGAGCGGGAGCAGTGGATCCTGCGCAAGTTCGGGTTCCTGCAGTCCATCGTCCGTCACCGACCGGAGCCCTGCAGGAGTGTAAGTACATAATCTTTTATCGTTCTGACAAGTGCGGTCGTTAGTATTCTCGTAAAACTGCTTGTATCCTAATTTTGTTATATTATGCTTTTGTTGTATTTATTTTAATATTCTAGTTATTTGTTAAATGTTATTTATTTCTTTAATGTGGAGTTGTGTTGTTGTTCTTTAATTGAGATATTGACAATAGATGTATCGAGATATAATCGTTATAAATCCATGTTTGCATTTAACGTTAATTATTTTTGCTTTATATATTTTTGATTTACTGTTGACTTGTCATGTCTTTTGTCGAAATATAGATTTGCGTTCATGTTACTTATGTTATTTTATGATTTTGTCTTGCAGTTGGCCGCTCCTGTCGCAGCTCCGCAGGTCGATGTCAGCGGGGAGGAGAATGTGGTCACACATACAGCCGCACATACATCATCAGCCACAGCCTCTGCTGCCTCTGCCAAGTCTTCCGCCTCAGCCTCTACCTCCAACCTCCATGGGTCACGAGGCGGCTGCAGCTCCGCTGGTGGTACGGCCATCACCGCCGCACACTCCTGGACAACTCCGGACACTAGGGATGGCAGGGCACACGAGGGGCTCTCCCTCGGAGTCGTTGTGCACGCGGGTGCCCCGGCCACTGTGAGTGACCCCACCCAAGTGAACGTGTCTGAGTCGGCCAGCCCAGACAGACTAATGAACTTGTCGGGGCTGTCCGGGATATCTGGCATGTTGGGTGCAAATTTGGACCTATTCCCCTCATCAGCCACAGAGTCGCCAGCTGATCCCACTTCAAATGGCAAGGGAGAGAAGTGAATGTAAATATGTGTAGATATGTAGTCTTAGTTTTTATTTATCTTTGTACATTTGTATGTATATATGTATATATATTGTATGTTTATATATTGTTTGTACATATTTATGTATATATGTAAATATGTGTCAAGATGTGTAAATAAATAAATATACTGTCAATTTTAATGTTTGTGTCCGCGTTCAGTAAAGGCATGCCATCATTTAATTGTTATACATTAAAGTACAATTAAAATTCAAATTAAAACATAAATAAAAACTTACAATTTAAAATATTTATAATAAATATGAAGGACACAAGTCCCTACCCTATCTTTCTCCTTCCTTCCCCTTTCTCCCTCCCTTCCTCCCTCTCTCTATCTCTCTTCCTCTCTCTCTCTATCTCTGTTCCTCCCTCTCTCTATCTCTCTTCCTCCCTCTCTCTATCTCTCTTCCTCTCTCTCTATCTCTGTTCTTCCCTCTCTATCTCTCTTCCTCCCTCTCTCTATCTCTCTTCCTCTCTCTCTATCTCTGTTCCTCCCTCTCTCTATCTCTCTTCCTCCCTCTCTCTATCTCTCTTCCTCCCTCTCTCTATATCTCTTCCTCTCTCTCTCCTCTCTCTCTTCCTCTCTCTTCCCCTCCCTCCCTCCCTCCCTCTATCTCTTCTCCCCCTCCCTCCCTCCCCTTCCTCCCTCCCGCCCTCCCTCCCTCCCTCCCTCTATCTCTTCTCCCCCTCCCTCCCTCCCTCCCTCTAACTCGTCTCCCCCTTTCTGTCTCTGTGTCACTCTATTTTTCCCTGTGTTCTTAGTATGTATGTAAAAGATTAATTCATGTAAAAAGAGAGGAGATTCATTAAAATGATATCGTTTATTTTAGTAGACATATAAACATATTAACATCTCATATAACAGCAGACATGTCACAACATCACAGACATGTAAATAAGCGATTACAGTACAGTGTCAAGAAAAGCACATAAGTTTGCAAAAATAGTACACAGACACAGCGCATACAGACTGATAAAATGTTTTGTCAGATCATCCTGTCTTGCCATGACAGTGCTCCGGCAGGTGAGAAGACCCAGTCTTTAATTAGATTGCGCTGTTCCTTTCCTAGCTTGGACACGGTGTTGGGGTTAACAGGTAGAACGTCAATGTCAGGAAGGTTGTGGCCCTCTCGCCAACTTCCAGGCACAACGTTGTTGTTGGCTGTCTCGGGACGATCCAGCTGCATGTTCTGTAGCGCTGGGTAGCGTGTCCTCATGAGGTTGTGCAGAACAAGCACGCCTTGACGATGATCTTCACGTTGGAGAGGTGGTGCTGCATACTCGTCAGCAGCACTTGGAAGCGGTTGGCTAGAATGCCAAAGGCATTCTCCACCACTCTCCTAACTCAGGAAAGCCGGTAGTTGAATAGTCGCTCGTCATTGTTCAAGCCCCTCTTGCCGTACGACTTCATCATGGTCGGCCGCAGGGCAAAGGCATCGTCAGCGATCAGAAAATACGGCACATCCTTCTGGCCGTCGACGAGCGGTTCAGGGTTCGGAAAGCCGATGGTGCCACCTTCATTGCCAGCCTTCAGCTCGGAGGCGTTGTCAATCTGGGAATCGGATGCGGAGCCCAAACCGCCAATATCTGCCCAGATAAATTTGTAATCCGCATCTACAAGCGCCAACAGGACCACGGAGTAAAAGCCCTTGTAGTTGTAGTAGAGCGACCCACTGTTTGGAGGGCACCGGCAGGCGATGTGCTTCCCATCCAGAGCGCCACAGGTATGGGGGAAGTTCCACCTCTCTGAAAAGAGGTCTGCGACGGCACGCCACCCTTCTGGAGTCGTCGGACACGTCATGACCTCGGCCATGTACTCGTCGACGATGGCCTTACAGACTTCACGCACTATCAGCGACTGTTTGTTGTGGGGCACCCTCCACCCAAACTTCATGGAGGAGTATTTTGTGCCAGATGCCAGGTGCCGCAGAGTAAGTGCTATTTTCAGTGCCGGCTCAAGCGGCACCCTGAGTGTGGTCCGTTTTTTGGTGATCCTCGGTGCCACTCGCGCCACAATCTCGTCAAACAACTGGGGGGGGGGGGGGGGGGCAGCCACATGAAGTTCACAAACGACGCGGTGTCCTCGCTGCGGAGCTCGACCATCAGCTTGTCGAACAAGCCAAACTGTGGCCGCCTCCCAATCCAGGGTCTGACCCACACTGATCGTTGCCGCCGTTCCCTCCTCATTCTCCTCTGGATACGGGACGCCAGAAGAACCATGGGGTATAAACTAAGCTCATGGTGGTAAAGGGCATCTCTGTAGAATAGCTGGAACTGTACTTGCAGTGCCTGGGCATCCATCCTGTATGAGCAGCAGAGCAAGAATGACCGAAGAAGGCGTGAGTCGCCTTTATATACCGAGACCATAGGTCGGGCATACGCCACCATACGCTACTCATACGCTTTGCATACGCTACGAATGCGCTCCCATACGCAACTGGTAGGTTCTGCATACGCTGCATATGCCTGAGATACGCCAGAGATACGCCTGTGACGCAAGTTGAGCGTATGAGTAGCGTATGCCAGCATACCCCTAGCATATGCCGGCATACCCCCAGCGTACAAGGAGCGTATGCCGGCGTATGAGAAGCGTATGAGTCGCATATGAACCATAGGTCAAGATTTTTTGAGCATGCACAACAAAATTTGGACGGACGGACGGGAGAAAGCGTATGGTGGTGTACAGCAGCATAGGCCGGCATAAGCCGGCACATGACGGTGTATGCGGAGCGGATGCGGAGCGGATGTAGAGCGTATGCGTAGCATATGGCGGCGTATGACGGCGTATGCCGGCGTATATGATGTAACGCACCTACGCCGCTGTACGCTCCCCCCAAAAAAACCTAATGTGACAGCCCCTGAAGCGGGAACCGATGTCGTTTGGGAGGAAGCCGCAGGAGAGATGTTGGTGGAGGTTTTGTAAGGTGTCTCGGTTTCGGCTTGGCCGGGACCACACGGGGGCCCCGGTTGAGGGAGCAAGCCAGCTGGGGTAGTATTTTGAAGATTGTTTGTTGTTGATTTACGTCCTAGCAACATCTAGGGTCATATCAGGACGGGTGTCTTGAAGAACAAGCTGAGCGCCCGCGGGACATGTTCCATGTGACAGGTCGTGGGATTCGAAGCAGTAACTTTCAAATCCTGGTCGAGTCAAACCAATGACTTGAAAATTTGATACTTGTCGCTGCTTTTCCTTGTGATCAACGTCGAACCTCGTCAGTACTTGATTAGGTGACCACATGCCGGTATAATGTGTCATAAACAATGAGCAAATCAGTTACTAAGTAAGTAAATATGAGGAAATACCATGAATTATTGATCGAAAATATTATTCCCGCCATTATTTCAAGAAGGGAAAGATCCGAATGATGTCTCGATACAGGTAGGATTTTTTCTATCACTATACATCTGAAATAAGGTCCTGATGAAAATAGTTATGAGCATCCAAAGGGACATATCACATGTATTCATACAAGTGCCACAAATTCTCTTAAAGTTGCATTGTCAGATTGGTTTTTGCATTTCTTCAATATTCTTTTAGATAATTACATGAGGTTGATCATTTAAAGCCGTGTTTACATGGGGAATTGTGAAACGATCTAGACAAAGCGATTTATATGAAGCGTTTTAGATGCGTGTTTACACAGCAGAGTTTGAAAGTGTGTCGGCGCCGGGAACCAGCAGGCGCCTGTAGCCGGCAAGCACTGCTATTTGTTTAGTTTACACACGTCGATTCGATGCAGATGTAGCTGCTACGTTAATATCGCTTGGAATTTAAGGTTAATTTAATTAAATTTCATTATTTGAGTCTGTAATTCTGTTAAATATGACCGCATTCACTAGATTTCGGCCTAATCGGGCCCTAACACTGCCGGGCACCAGCGATTAGTTACTGCTTCCTGTTGCCGGCACGCACTACTATTTTATACTATCGCCGCCCGGGAACCAGCTGAATTGCTTCAAATAAACCACCTCGCGAGGTGGTATAGATGAACCGTTTCATATGAAGCGATTCAGCCCTAAAACGCCACAGCGTCGCGTCTACACGGGAAATGTGAGTCGATCTAGGCAAGTCGTTTCATATGAAACGTTTTAAATCGCCCGTGTAAACAGGGCTATAGTGTACTTCACTGTTAGACTTAGAGCAACATATTTTAAACAATTATATTGATCATTATAATCTACTTTACTTTCGGAGTAACATATTTTAGACAATTAATGTGGGCATAGGCATCGAAATGTTGGATATGATAGGCTTTAGTTGTGACAGGTTGCATTAATTTGATTTAGTATTGCTTTCTAAACACCAATTGATGTTTAATTACTGCCGACTTGGAAGGTCGACATCCACATTTAGGTAAGTGTCTTCGTTTAGAAAATATAAAGCTGGTATCGGACTATGAAGCTTTAATTCCAATTTGATAATCCATATTAGGTACCTTTAAATACTAAATTAACAATTTTGTTTCTCTCTGATATGTCATAGATCAGGGTTGGGTTTTTACCGACAGAAATCGCTTTCTGCCTCACGGCAGGCAGAAACTGACAAAAACACTATCTGCCGGCAGAAATGACAATTCCGGAAAAGGGGTTAATCGAAAACAGTTCAGCCACAGACTCAGCAATTGAAATTCTAAATCCATAGCAAGATTGTGGGATGCTTCTTAAGGACTTAAAGTTGAGAATTTATTAGGGTTTCAAGAACAGAGACATTGGCAGAAACAATTGTTTTGAAAAACTAAATCAAATTTATTTAGTTGATATTCATGCAGTATATGTATATCACATCAAAACTGAGTTTATACTGCTGCATTAATTTATAGACTCAACTGTCATTTAAGCATGGCTACTTTTGGTAAGGAAATGAAGGAACACAGTATAGGCAGTCAATCACTAATCCATTGTGATTAGGTGCACTACAATGCTGAATTCAATTTGACGGGGCTTCCCTTCGATGATCTTCAAAGGCCTGTCCTCTGAGGGAGGCTAGGAGGTAGAAGCTGACCAAGCAGAGCAGCCAATGAACTAAGTAAGTCACTACCAATTTTGACAGAAATACATTATCTACAAAACTATTTCTGCCATTTCTGCCAATATGATGGCTGAAACATTTCTGCCATGCCATGGCAGAAACTGGCAAGCGGCTGAAACTGCCAACCCTGCCCTAGATAATCTCCATCACGTGACCACAAAAACCTACACGCACACATGCATGACCTCAAGCGCGTCGCCTATGCTCGTCACAGAGCGCGGGTATGTTGAATAGGATATAGGATACAGGACAGTCAGCGCTGCAGATGGGAATCCTAAACCACGCGTAGAGCTTCTTCAAATAAGCAGTCCGGCATTGTATTGTGACATGCGCAACGGGGCTTGGAGGGAGAGGGAGCGTGAGGAGAGTGGAGGGGGGGGGGGGGCGGGGAGGAGGTGAGGAATTTACCAAGACAAAATCGCTCACAAATATAGCACACATTTACAGGAACACAAATTTGAAATGATAAAAGCATGTCGGGTAGGTACGTACCGTTATTTATTCAGGCCAGTCACTGTAAGTTCACTGTAAGTTCACTGTAAGTTCATATGCAATAACCATGTTCATTTGAAATAACCACCCTCGCCACTGATGCTGCCCACAGGCCGACGTGGCATATTCCCAGGCGTGTATGATGATGGAGACAACCTCGGGTTTGATGGTGATCGGTGCAAATAGAAGCCCTGTCTTCGCTGTCTGTCAGGGCTGATATGTAGGGCAATAGATGCACGGGAAGAACTGACGGTCGCATTATTGAAAACCTGCATCAGTCGGCTGCAGGAAATTAGCACTCCTTATGAGACGGGGGTGGGAGAGTGGTGGGGTGAGGGCAGGGGGGGGGGGGGAGGGCTTGGAAGGATATGGGGAGACTGGAGCTAGGTGGGGGAGGAGGGAAGCAGAATGGGAAGAGGTGGGTTGGTGAAGGGGGGAGAGGGTAGAAGAGAGGAGGGATGGAGAAGGGTGTGCGTGGGATGGGGCAGGGGTTAGAAGAGGGGGAAGGTGTTCGGAGGAGGGAAAGGGGAGGTGGGGTGGGGCAGGGGTGGGTGGTCGAAGAGAGGGTTTGGAAAGATATGGGGAGACTGTGGAGCTAGGTAGGGGAGAAGGGAAGGAGAACGGGATGAGGTGGAGTGGGGAAGGGGGGAGGGGCAGAACTAGAAGAGGGGACTTGTGAGGATATGGGGAGACTGTGCAGCTATTTAGGAGAGGAGGGAAGGAGAATGGGAAGAGGTGGGATGGGGAAGGGGAAGAGGGTAGAAGAGGGGGAGGAGGAGGGAAGGAGAAGGGGAGGCGGTGGTGTGGGGAAGGGGGTAGAAGAGGGGGTCGGAGGGGGGGGGGCAGCAGAGTAGCCGAAAGTGTTGGGACAAGAGGAAGCGGAAGAACTGGGGAGGAAGGGCGCCGGGGGGGGGGGGGGGGGTAGCGCAGAAAGGTGGAAGGAGGTGGAAGGGGCGGGGTGGAGTGGTGGAGCCTGGGAGAGGAGTTGTTTGGAGGAACTAAGGAGGAGTGGCACCAGAGGAGCGAGAGTGAAGCGGAGACAAAGAGGGGAGTGAGTGCGTGAGTGATAGTCATCTTATGCCATGTCGGTAACAGAGGCCATATTCATGATGATGGCAGGAGGTGCAGGGCGGAGGTGCGGAGAAGGGAGCATTGCAGCAGACAGCAAAGGGAATGGAGACAAGAGCTGGATGAGTGTGTGTGGGTGGGTGTAAATGGAACAGCATTGGATTATGTGGAAGATGGGTGAGAGAGAGGCTGCTGAGGAAGAGTATTCAAATGGCAAAATGAGGAGGGGAGCAGATTGGGGCAGGATTTGTGAGAAGCAGATTGGGCGCGTAAGAGATCCCGTCGTGCTGTGCGCAGGGGCACCCATTGCCTGAGCTGCTCTCTCCATAGACTGAGCAGCTCCCCCGCCCTCACCCCCCTCCCCCCACCCCAACCCCGCCGGCCCGCCCCCCGGCGGTAAGCCCACGTCGTGAAACCCCTATAGCCGGTCCACACTGTGAGGCCGGATAGAGATTAAGAGAGTCGTGGGCAATGCATGTTTACCCAGGCCTTGTGGAGCCAGCACCTTCTCAGGTGGTGGACGAGACACTAACTCAACAGGACAAACCTGGCAAAAATGACCCATAATGCAGTGTTGTTCAACCAGTGTGCGATAAAAGAGCTGACTGTTGTTGTCTTTGTTTTGAGTTTCTGTCGGTTTATGAGATCAATATATTATGGCCCTGTCACACTACGACGTTTCTCACCGTCAGCGTTGAAAATAAAATTAAAGCGTCGAGAAATGTTAAACTTTTAGGGGAAATAAGGGGAAATTGGACGTTGGCGCAGCGTGTCAGTAGCGTGTTATTAGCGCGCGGCCAACGTGTGTCGACGCGTGTGGAAAAAAAAAGAAGTTTGGCGCGATGGCATCATATAACCTTAGATGTAGCTAGGGCATAAAACAACAAAGCAACCATTTGGCGCAACATGTGGGAACGACCCTCACGCCTGCGCGGCGTCTGCCTAGCGTTCGCATAATGATCTTCCAGCGCTGTCGACGTGCTTCTGACGTCGCCATAATATTGGCACCCACGCGTTGACACGCGTTGTCGGTCGTCACGCTTTTTTGACATGCTAAAAACATCTAGCGACCTGCTACGCTCGCCGACGTCCTCCAGCGACTGTCAACATCCAGGATAGTGTACCGACGTGTACCGACATTCGCATAACGTCCCCCTAATGTTTCCCGACGTTTCGGCAAAAGATGACACACGTCGACGCGCGTTGGAGAGAAGCATCATAGTGTGACAGGGCTATTAGCTTGATCATTATAATCTGCCTTATTTTAGGTTGAAGTAATTTTACATTAAAATGACTAACTTACGATATATTTGAAGTACACGCATGCACAATTAATTTTAATGTTCTTGTCAAAACTCTGACCCAATTGACTTCAGCAGTACACGCTTCCATTAAATTACCTCATCATGCCCCTTTATGTAGTACCAAGTGCTTAATAAGTGCACCAGTATCTAAGTTGAATATGTAGGTTAAGATCCAGATAAGTGTTTTGCTTTTGAAAATTTGATGCTTTTATCGGATTATGCAACTTTAATTTAGCCTCCATCACATACCCATTCACAGATCTATACATACAGAAGTTACACATACACATATATACACTAACATGCTAGATAAGTTAAAATGTAAACTCTGCACCGATAAATGAGTGACAATTTCCACATGCAGGTAGAGCTTTAGTGGCAGAAATGGTAACTAAAGCTCCTTTATATACAATACACTTATGGTGTGTGTACAGTGAAGAACTTAGAGGCACTATATCCTTATTTATATTCCCATAATGAATTATAGAGCTAAAATATTACCATGTCATATTACATGTACATAATGTAGTCTGCAAAATCATCGTCGATAATTCAACTCGTACAACTGGTGTCCAGATGACGCACACCTCAGATGACGTCACACCTGTATGTGACAACGCAATACTAACACCAGAAACACAATAATTTGCTAAGATGGCCGAATGAGTAGTAGAACGCTCGCTTTCTGCGTCGAAGATCGTGGGTTCGAACCCTGGCTAATGCTTAGGTCACATATCATGATGCCACCATATGGTTCTGTGGTCTACGGTAGAAATGTTCATAAATCGTATGGGGTCCGTATGGCAATCGCCGCCTGTATTTTTTTTTTCGCCACCGCAACAATGGTTCTTGTGGCCACTGCATGATTGAAGTCACCATATGGTCACCTTGTGATACTATGGGGCGAGGTTGCGGCCTACGGCCTTGCGATTTCTAAAGAGAAGTTTGATGTCAAGTTAAACAAATCGCAACGCCTTGCAGTGAGCAAAAAACCATAATGCATCAAAACGTACAGCCGCTGTGCGCTTTTGCCAATTTGCGGTTTGGGACTTAGGCATTAGTTAAAACAAAGATTTACCGAATTGAGATTTGTAGTTCCCCAGCCTGACACTAGCCAACCAGGACAGGAAAAGGAGCAGAGGACTCAGCAAGACCGATTGCTTGTAACTGAATAAAGAATTTACTGGTGTTCTTTGGCCGTTTTCCAGTTTTTCTACTTATACTCACTACTATCAGGAGGATCCTGGCAACTGTCTGCCACACCAGACGGGATGGCCGAATGAGTTAGAGCGTCCGTCTCCCGTGCTGGTAGATCGTGGGGTCGTGGGTTCGAACCCTGGTCGAGTCAAACCAAACTCTAACTCATTCGGCCATCCCGTCTGGTTGTGGTAACAAGTAGGCGTCATACAGTTACATTAAACAATAATACATGTCCGGCTCCATTTGCACTCTTCCTGTAATTAGTAACCATATCTTAATATCTGGACATCATTCCACAATCCCGATTCCAAGCTCGTCTATAGCCGTGTTCACACGGGCAATGTAAATCGATTCGTAGAAAGCGACTTGCCTAGTTCGCCTCACATTTCCCGTGTGAACGGACGTCTGAGGCGGATTAGGGCTGATTCGATTCACGTGATGCGGATCCTGTAAACCACCTAAGCGAGGTAGTTTACGTGAGGCGATTTCTCTGATTTGATTTATTTTGCCCGTGTGGACGCACTGAGGCGGATTAAGCACCTCACACGCATGCGCAGTCGACCTTAGTTTGTTGACTTTTCGGTCGATCAAAAGCGCATATTATATAATTTAATTAATGAAACCGCTATCTACGCACAGATATTTTTTTCATCATTTATTTTTAGGGTTTCACTGCCCAGCAGAAGTTTTGATCGTTCCAAACCAATAAGATTCATTAAATACATATCTAGGTCGAACCCACACTCTCTCGGCCGACGTCGACGAACCCAAACTAGCGCTGGTTAGTCTGGACTTGCTCATGCGCAGATATCCACTTCCGCCTCACGCAGTGCCCGTGTGAACGGGCGCCTAATTCGCTTCACCTGATTCGATTTGCCTGATTCGCCTCACATTTTGCCCCGTGTGAACACGGCTTATCACGACCGAAAGACCATATATTTTTACATGAAGTTACCCATACAGGAGCATAGCTTCCGTATACAAAGAAACGAAGCTGCGTACCATTTGAAATTACTAATATTTTATTACAAAAATATATATGATGTTTTATAGCATTTTATTCCATCGCTCTTTTAAGGGGTTGTATTCCAATAGCATTTCATTCCATTTGCGTATCACCTGAAAATCCGAACCCAGGCCCCTGCCCTATTTAACCAATTAATGAAATGAAGGCGAATCCTGACGCATCTACTTATTGGGTTGTGCTAATAACCTAATGTACATAACACATACAGTATTTTCCTACAATGGACTGATTCGTTGCTGAAGTGATTGCCCACAGTAGTCAGTCCAACGGAGTCCTTGCCAATAGGTGTTCATTAATGTATGACCACTCAGTTCTGCTACAAAGTACTGAGCATTAGATGTATGACTTTGAGTGTCGTGTGTAGCCCGCGTGTCACGAGCCGAGTCGGTTTTGTTTTTGGGGAGTTTTCAGTCGCATTGGTGTGCTGAAGGCTGCAAATCTGCAGCACTGAATGGGCACCGCTGAAAGCAGTCCCATGTGGACGGGAGTTGGCTTCCGATGGGTAGTGATCAGAGGAATTGGGGGGGGGGGGGGTAGGGGAGGGGGGGGGGGCGGAAGGAAAAAGGCAGCCTTAATGTATTATTGGGTAGCACCTCACTATAGACCTATTTCATATGATGTCAGCATGGGTATTTAGATCAGTGCGCGCACTACTTGGCTGCAGGACGACACACTGTCACACTGCAAACTCAATGGCTATGAACAATCTTCATTCAGAAAAAGTGAAATATATCTAAAACCACACCACCTAGACACAAACTGCATGTTTAACAACCAGAGTATATTAAATTTATAAGGTTAGGGTTCTACATTTCTATTAATTTTGAATAAAATTGACATCTTGCACTGCGCATATCGGCAAACTCAATGCAATGTCAATGGCCGTGAGCAATCTTCTTACAGAAAAAAGTGAAATATCTCTTAAACTACACCACCCAGAAACAAACCGCTTGGCACACAAACAGATAACATGCTTAACAACCAGATTATATTAAATTTATAAGGTTAGGGTTCTGCATTTCTATTAATTTTGAATAAAACTGATGTTTTGCATTGCACGTATCAGCAAACTCAGTGCGTTGTCAATGGCCGTGAACAATCTTCTTACAGAAAAAGTGAAATATCTCTAAAACCGCACCACCTAGAAAAAAACTTTTTCACATACAAACAAATAACATGCTTAACAAATATATATTAAATTTATACGGTTTGGGTTCTGGATTTCAATAAATTTTGAATAAAACTAATGTTTTGAACTGCGTGTATCGGCAAACTCAATGGCAGTGTGCCTTCGTTCTGCAGCCAAGCTTCGCGCGCATACACAATGTTTATAAACATTGAAAGGGGTCTATGCAGGATGATCCGCATAGATTTCCACCACCAACCTGCCCTCTGTCGGTAATGTCATGAATTAATGCATTGGGTAGTACTTCACTGTGCAGTATGATCCATGTAGATTTCCACCACCAACCTGCCCTCTGTCGGTAATGTCATGAATTAATGCATTGGGTAGTACGTCACTGTGCAGTATGATCCGCATAGATTTCCACCACCAACCTGCCCTGTGATGGTAATGTCATGAATTAATGCATTGGGTAGTACGTCACTGTGCAGTATGATCCATGTAGATTTCCACCACCAACCTGCCCTCTGTCGGTAATGTCATGAATTAATGCATTGGGTAGTACGTCACTGTGCAGTATGATCCGCATAGATTTCCACCACCAACCTGCCCTGTGACGGTAATGTCATGAATTAATGCATTGGGTAGTACTTCACCATGCAGTATGATCCATGTAGATTTCCACCACCAACCTGCCCTCTGTCGGTAATGTCATGAATTAATGCATTGGGTAGTACTTCACTGTGCACTATGATCCATGTAGATTTCCACCACCAACCTGCCCTGTGACGGTAATGTCATGAATTAATGCATTGGGTAGTACGTCACTGTGCAGTATGATCCATGTAGATTTCCACCACCAACCTGCCCTCTGTCGGTAATGTCATGAATTAATGCATTGGGTAGTACGTCACTGTGCAGTATGATCCGCATAGATTTCCACCACCAACCTGCCCTGTGACGGTAATGTCATGAATTAATGCATTGGGTAGTACTTCACTGTGCAGTATGATCCATGTAGATTTCCACCACCAACCTGCCCTCTGTCGGTAATGTCTTGAATTAATGCATTTGGTAGTACTTCACTGTGCACTATGATCCATGTAGATTTCCACCACCAACCTGCCCTCTGTCGGTAATGTCATGAATTAATGCATTGGGTAGTACTACACTGTGCAGTATGATCCATGTAGATTTCCACCACCAACCTGCCCTCTGTCGGTAATGTCATGAATTAATGCATTGGGTAGTACGTCACTGTGCAGTATGATCCATGTAGATTTCCACCACCAACCTGCCCTCTGTTGGTAATGTCATGAATTAATGCATTGGGTAGTACGTCACTGTGCAGTATGATCTGCATAGATTTCCACCACCAACCTGCCCTGTGACGGTAATGTCATGAATTAATGCATTTGGTAGTACTTCACTGTGCAGTATGATCCATGTAGATTTCCACCACCAACCTGCCCTCTGTCGGTAATGTCATGAATTAATGCATTGGGTAGTACGTCACTGTGCAGTATGATCCATGTAGATTTCCACCACCAACCTGCCCTCTGACGGTAATGTCATGAATTAATGCATTGGGCAGTACTTCAGTGTGCAGTATGATCCATGTAGATTTCTACCACCAACCTGCCCTCTGTCGGTAATGTCATGAATTAATGCATTGGGTAGTACTTCACTGTGCACTATGATCCATGTAGATTTCCACCACCAACCTGCCCTCTGTCGGTAATGTCATGAATTAATGCATTGGGTAGTACTTCAGTGTGCAGTATGATCCATGTAGATTTCCACCACCAACCTGCCCTGTGACGGTAATGTCATGAATTAATGCATTGGGTAGTACGTCACTGTGCAGTATGATCCATGTAGATTTCCACCACCAACCTGCCCTCTGTCGGTAATGTCATGAATTAATGCATTGGGTAGTACTTCACTGTGCACTATGATCCATGTAGATTTCCACCACCAACCTGCCCTCTGTCGGTAATGTCATGAATTAATGCATTGGGTAGTACGTCACTGTGCAGTATGATCCATGTAGATTTCCACCACCAACCTGCCCTGTGACGGCAATGTCATGAATTAATGCATTGGGTAGTACTTCAGT
The DNA here is from genome assembly GCA_030323885.1 of Branchipolynoe longqiensis. Lineage (NCBI taxonomy): Eukaryota > Metazoa > Annelida > Polychaeta > Phyllodocida > Polynoidae > Branchipolynoe > Branchipolynoe longqiensis. The sequence goes on along the minus strand of CM059192.1, from coordinate 9,374,581 downwards.
GTGCAGTATGATCCATGTAGATTTCCACCACCAACCTGCCCTGTGATGGTAATGTCATGAATTAATGCATTGGGTAGTACGTCACTGTGCAGTATGATCCATGTAGATTTCCACCACCAACCTGCCCTCTGTCGGTAATGTCATGAATTAATGCATTGGGTAGTACTTCAGTGTGCAGTATGATCCATGTAGATTTCCACCACCAACCTGCCCTGTGACGGTAATGTCATGAATTAATGCATTGGGTAGTACTTCACTGTGCACTATGATCCATGTAGATTTCCACCACCAACCTGCCCTCTGACGGTAATGTCATGAATTAATGCATTGGGTAGTACTTCACTGTGCAGTATGATCCATGTAGATTTCCACCACCAACCTGCCCTCTGTCGGTAATGTCATGAATTAATGCATTGGGTAGTACTTCACTGTGCAGTATGATCCATGTAGATTTCCACCACCAACCTACCCTGTGACGGTAATGTCATGAATTAATGCATTGGGTAGTACATCACTGTGCAGTATGATCCATGTAGATTTCCACCACCAACCTGCCCTCTGTCGGTAATGTCATGAATTAATGCATTGGGTAGTGTGTTTGTTGTTTGTTTGTTGTTGTCTTACGTCCTAGCAACATCTAAGGTCATATCAGGACGGGCATTGGGTAGTACTTCAGTGTGCAGTATGATCCATGTAGATTTCCACCACCAACCTGCCCTGTGACGGTAATGTCATGAATTAATGCATTGGGTAGTACTTCACTGTGCACTATGATCCATGTAGATTTCCACCACCAACTTGCCCTCTGTCGGTAATGTCATGAATTAATGCATTGGGTAGTACTTCAGTGTGCAGTATGATCCATGTAGATTTCTACCACCAACCTGCCCTCTGTCGGTAATGTCATGAATTAATGCATTGGGTAGTACTTCACTGTGCACTATGATCCATGTAGATTTCCACCACCAACCTGCCCTCTGTCGGTAATGTCATGAATTAATGCATTGGGTAGTACTTCACTGTGCACTATGATCCATCTAGATTTCCACCACCAACCTGCCCTCTGTCGGTAATGTCATGAATTAATGCATTGGGTAGTACGTCACTGTGCAGTATGATCCATGTAGATTTCCACCACCAACCTGCCCTCTGTCGGTAATGTAATGAATTAATGCATTGGGTAGTACTTCAGTGTGCAGTATGATCCATGTAGATTTCCACCACCAACCTGCCCTCTGTCGGTAATGTCATGAATTAATGCATTGGGTAGTACGTCACTGTGCAGTATGATCCATGTAGATTTCCGCCATCAACCTGCCCTTTGTCGGTAATGTCATGAATTAATGCATTGGGTAGTACTTCACTGTGCAGTATGATCCATGTAGATTTCCACCACCAACCTGCCCTCTGACGGTAATGTCATGAATTAATGCATTGGGTAGAACGTCACTGTGCAGTATGATCCATGTAGATTTCCGCCACCAACCTGCCCTCTGACGGTAATGTCATGAATTTATGCATTGGGTAGTACTTCACTGTGCAGTATGATCCATGTAGATTTCCACCACCAACCTGCCCTCTGTCGGTAATGTCATGAATTAATGCATTGGGTAGTACGTCACTGTGCAGTATCATCCATGTAGATTTCCGCCACCAACCTGCCCTCTGACGGTAATGGCTATAATTAATGTAATGGGTAAAACCTCACTGTGAATCTTCGGAAAATGTCTATTGGATGTACTCACGTGACCAGGTAAAATACCGCCACATATATAGCTAGGAATGTTTAGTTGACGAATCTGCCTTGTGTGCATACATTAGCACTAAGCTAGCAGAAGCGTAGTAAGCTGCAGTCACCTCATCAGGAAGGAAAACCACGTGAACAGAATCATTGTACGGATCGCCTGAAATCACTGTTTGCGGATTTTTCTGGCCAGTTATATGCATAAATGTTCACAAGTTGGCTAATAAGCTAAGCCCTAAGCGTACTCTCTATGGCAGTTCACGACCTTATTGCGTGTTTATTTTGGTACATATGCTCGTTGAAGTGTTAGTAGAACATGCCGCCGAGAGCCTGTTAGTGTCACGGCCCCTTCCCGCAGCCTCCATCTCACCCCCGCCTTACACTTCCGGGATATTGCACCACTCCACCTCTGAAGGTCACCCGGCACTGGACAGATCGCCTTGCACCAGATGGTGGGTCCTACACTGAATGGCATGTCTTACACTAGATGGCGTGTCCTGCACTAGACACCCCCTTTCACCAGATGGCCTGTCTTACAATATATGAACTGATTTGCACTATCACTATGTGACTTGTTTTACATTATATGACGTGTCTTACAAGATATTGCTTACACTAAATGGTCCATTTTGCATTATATGACCTGTTTTACACCATATCACTTACAGTACCGCAATGTGCCCTGTTTTACATTATATGACTTGTCTTACAACACATGGCTTATCCTCCGCTATTGTGTAAGACAGGTCATATAGTATATGACTTGTCTTACACTAAATGGTCTATTTTACACAATATGAACTTATTTACACCATATCGCTTACACTATTAGTAGGTACATTTGTTTGATATTATATTACCTGTCTTACAATATATGGTCTGTCTTACACTATATCTCAGTATATGACTTGTCTTACACTAAATGGTAGTCTTACACTACATGATTTGATATACACTATGTGACCTGTATATCTCAGTGTATGACTTGTCTTACACTAAATGGTCTGTCTTACACTACATGATTTGATATACACTATGTGAGCCTGCCTCACACTATGTGACGTGTATTATGTATTGCACTATATGGCATTGCACTATATTGCCTGTCTTGCACTATATGACCTGGTCTGTATTGCACTATATGGCCTGTCCAGCGCTATATGACTTGTCTTACAATATACGGTCTGTCTTAACTCTTACACCAAATGAATTGTCTTACACTAAATGGTCTGTCTTGCACTACATGATTTGATGTACACTATATGACCTGTCTTACACTATGCGGCCTGCCTCACACTATGTGACTTGTTTTACATTGTATGGTCCGTATTGCACTATATGGAATTGCACTATATTGCCTGTCTTACACTATATGACCTGGCCTGTATTACACTATATGGCCTGTCCAGCACTATATGACTTGTCTTACATTATATGGCTTGTATTGCACTATATGGCATGTCTTACACTATATGGCCTGTCTTGTATTATTACACTATATGGCCTGTCTTACACTACATGTCCTGTCTTACACTATATGAATTGTCTTACACTATATGGGCTGTCTTACACTATATGACTTGTCTTACATTATATGGCCTGTCTTACACTATATAACTTGTCTTATATGGCCTGTCTTACACTTATGACTTCTCTTACATGATATGGCCTGTCTTACCCAATACGACTTGTCTTACACTATATGTCATTTCTTACACTATATGGCATGTCTTATATTATGTGGCCCGTATTGCCCTATGTGGCCCGTAGTACACTATTTTGCCCGTATTGCACTCTATGGCCTGTCTTACACTATGTGGCATTATATGGCCCATATTGGCATATGTGGCCCATATTGCCCTGACGATAGTATACCTGACTTACAATACACTAAATGAGTTTCACGTTAATTAACAATTCAGGCCTCATTCACCTGCACCACTCGTGATCCAGTCTATCCCGCAGTGTCCTCAGTGTGATCGCCCATGTCGCATGCATCAACGTTAATAGGGAAGCACTGAGAGAGCAGCGTCCCGGGCCCTGCTTCATAGCACACACACTAGCCGACAAGCTTCAGTCGTTGGGCCCGCCTTGCAAATTGCGATAATTAATCGGGAACTCCATCGGGAATTAATTGAATCTGTAGCGTTGGGGTATTTATTTAGTAAATGCATAAATAGTGAATTTTTGTTTGCCGGAGATTTGTCTTACACTATATGGATTGTCTTACACTATATCATATATGGCCTGTATTGGACTATGTGCCCGGGGCAGATTTGTTTTGGGTGAGGAAGTCTGATAAATTCTTGGAACGGACAAGTGCTGAAGGCACAAGGCACCAAGACGGTCTGCGTGTAACCCCCCCCCCCCCCCCCCCCAATGACATTCTGAGATCCAGAGGATATGTATGACTATTTCAGGCAGGTTACATACTGGTTTTCTTTTGTGTGTAGTTGGGACGGAAGGGGGGGGGGGGAGGGGGGGGGGAGGGGGGGGGGGACGCCCCCTCCCCCCTTGCACCCCTGCTGGCTACGGCTCTGCTTTTGCATATTCGGTTATTTTTTCAAATACTTCTACATTTCAGTTTATCTATTAAAAATGATTAACGGTTGAAACCAAATGCCATTTAATGAACACTGTATCACCCTATTACATAGTTTGGGTGTGTAACATATCGACCTCGGCCCATCCACAGACTGTCTAGTATCAAACCCCATATCGCGCAATAACTGCTGAACACACCATTGGAAATATTGATTCTCTCATTCAGAGTCAATGCAGCCCTCAGCTGGCGACTCCCGATTTTCCACCGCCGATCGACTGGGTTCACGACTGATTATCGCATAGTGTACGACAGGCGACAGTCGCAGGACACTTTTGTGGACCAACAGAAATGAAGCAGAAGAAACAATCTGAAGCGCCCAGAGGCGCGCTGAGAGGGCGCGCCAATAAATAATCTACAAGTCGTAGAATTCTGACATCAAAGGTAGGCGGAGCGGAAATAAGCGTATTGGTTGACGCCCGTTTAATCTTGTGCGCACTGGACGCTTTTACGGGTGGACAGGAAAGTGAAGTCCTAAATGCACGCCTCCCCCCTACTGGAGTAAAATTCCATAACAGTCAGCAATTGGGTGAACCTATATAGATAAAAAGGCAATTTATTGTGACGTAAAGCTTTATTCAATTACGCTGCAAGGCCAATTTTTCTTTTGATCGATGACCAGGAACAATTAAAGCCTGTTTGAGCGTGTACTAAGTACGACATGTCCGCATATGTATTATTGATCTTTTTGTGGGGTAATAGGGAAGTGGGTCTGATCATGGTTCTTCGGTAGAATATAAGCCGTGTTTACACGGGGAATTGTGAAACGTTCTAGACAAGGCGATTTATATGAAGCGTTTCAGACAGATGTTTACACGGCGGAGTTGAAAAGTGTGTCGACGCCGGGAATCAGCAGGTGCCTGTAGCCGGCTAGCACTGCTGTTTGTTTTGTTTACACTTGGTGATTCGACGCCGATGTTGCTGCTACGGTAATATCGCTTGGAATTTAAGGTTAATTTAATTAAATTTCATTATTTGAGGATGTAATTCTGTTAAATATGATCGCATTTAATAGATTTCGGCCTAATTGGGCCCTAACACTGCCGGGTACAAGCGATTAGTTACTGCTCCATCTGTTGCTGGCAAGCCCTACTATTTTATACTATCGCCGCCCGGGAACCAGCTGAATCGCTTCAAATAAACCACCTCCGGAGGTGGTATACATGAGGCGTTTCATATGAAGCGATTCAGCCCTAAAACGCCACAGAACCGCGTCTACACGGCAAATGTGAGTCGATCTAGGCAAGGCGTTTCATATGTGGCGTTTTAAATCTCCCGTGTAAACACAGCTATAGACCGTATCGGATATCTATACAAAAATCTGTGGGTAGCGAAGTGAAGGTTTAGACTTTGGCTATTACAGATGTAGTATCATGTACAATGATGATAGCTAAATTACTGGCACGGCCATGAACAGATGGTCATCTAGAAAATCAATTAGGGAATTTCTCAGAAACTGTGTAACCCTGAAATTAAAAATACAAAACATAGCAGAAACACAGTCATTTGCAATTGTGTACTCAGCATTTCCTAATGCTAATAGTTAATCTGTGATACTTGTAAGCTGCAAGTATGGAATGTTAGGGAGAGTGGGAAGACTGTTCTATGAATAGCATAGTGTATGGTTATTTTCTTGGCTTGGGCCCTCAGGAGAACCAGATAGGATGAGTTTGTTGATTTATACTCAAGAAAATGGGATTAAATAATAATTTTGCAAATTAATATTAGAACAAAGGGATTAAATTAGTCTTGGTGAATTTAAGATCAAAGCAAAGGGATTGAATCGTAACTTTGCTAATTCACTATGAAAGAAAGGATTCAATCACAACTTTTCTAATCTCTATACAAATATTGAGATTGAATCATAATTTTGCTAATCTATATAAAAGAAATGGGAGTGAATTATATTTGGCTAATTTAATGTAAAAGCTATGGGATTGAATGCTTATTTTTCTAATTAATATCAAAACAATGAGATTGTATCACAACTTTGCTAAGTAGCATAAACGTAATGGGATTGAAAAATAACTTTGCTAATTTGTATAAAACCAATGGAATTAAACCATAATTTTGCTAATAGACTACATCACGGTTCCAGCCGCGCGGTGCATCAAGGGATGCGTTGGAGCAAAACACCCCAGCGAGAAGCACATGTGCCTTATTATTAATAATCATTCACATACAAAGTAAGATAACGTTGGCGTTTTCAAGTGTGATAAAAAGTAGTGTTGCATCCGTTATTGCTTCATACATGTCAAATATAATGGATCCAATGACCCTTGAAGATTTTAAGCGTTGGGAAGTGCCAGAGTTGAAGGATTTTCTGAAGCAGCGAGGGATTAAGTCATCTGGGAGAAAAGATGAACTCTGCGCTTGCTGCTCTTTGGGAAAACAAGGCATTGGTTCCTACCAAAGCAGAGGTTTATGTGTCATGTGCAGTGGACTATGCCTCCTTATTGCAGTGTGGGGGTGTCACCATTCCTGACCCCTTACATGAATTAACAGATGGGTGGAAAGGCAAACAGGTAGGATTAGCTTTGTGGCCCCCAACGATGCACATTGACATAGCACAGTATCTGCTGTCAAAGTTTCAAGGCCAGGACCTTACAAAGTGCCTTCTAGGAGATTATAAAGAAGGGAAAGCATATTCCTATTTTGATTGTCAATGGTTAAAAGAAGTGTTGTATCACCCTGTCAGTGATGAGTGCAATGTATGCGTCTTAAGAAGTGAGGCGACACCATCTCAGCGTATAGGGAACATCCCACACAAGGTCTGGGTTGCCATCGAGAAGAAATCAGGATTGATCTTGAGTGCCTATTGCACTTGTTTTGCAGGGTGAGCTTAATGAACATATATAACATTCACAAAACCGATTATTGAGTTCAGCAAAATTAAACTGTTGTCATATCTCGGAAATTTATGTGAATCTAGCTGTAAATTTTGTATTGTGCCCATAGATCTGACCCAACTAAAAATCAAAACGAAAACGGGGTTTTCTGTCTTGTGCATGGCAAACAGGGGATATGTTTATGCTCATCCAACATTTACTTAATTGTTTATCAATTTGATTTATTCAATTGTTTCTTGATGTATTCACATATATTGTATGCTGTTCCAGCATCATCCTGATAGACAGATAGTTGTGTAAGTATTAGTTGTGAATGGATCCACCTAATACCATATTAACATGCTGTTTATGTTTAAGGTGAATGATTGTATAGGCCTTTGTAGGGCTATAATATTTGGTGTCTTGGTATCCTGCTTTAATAATAGTGGCATGCTTGCGATGGTGTTGGTAACGTCATCAACATATTTTTATTAGTATTAAGGATCTTTATTTATTAACTAACAAGTATTCTCCTTACTTTTGATTTTAGATATACCATAAATCTCAAAATAAGTTCTCATTGCACTTTTTGCTTTGTGTGTTGGCTTTGGTATGTACTTTAATATTAGTAGTGATGGTGATGGTATTGGTAGCTGCATTACTTGATGATTACCACTTCCAATGATCTGTTTATGAAGTAACATGTTTTCTTTTAATGTATGCCAGAATTATAAAACATCAGAATATGTATTTTAACTAAAAAAAGATGTTCATATGTTAGACTGTCTGCCTTATTCAACAATGATTTGCAGATGACTACATAGAGATGAATATAACGGTATATACTAATAGTTTTATTCTACTGCAATTAAAAATTAAATTATGACAGGGGTAACATATGTAACCTTAGCTTATAATGATATTTGCAAGTTATTATTTCGGCTTCATTTTTCAGTCTTGGCTCAACCTGCAACCATGTTGCTGCTGTACTCTTTAAGGTGGATCATGCATGGAAACAAGGATGGACAAACAAGGGCTGCACGTCAAAGCCATGCACCTGGAATAATTATGGGGCAACTGGTGAAGTCATGGAGATTAAGTCAATTGGAGCAATGGATTGGCGTAAGCCCCAGTACAAGAAGAAAGGTATTTTAAAATATAGGCCTAACTGAAATACAAGATTTCATACAGATTTATTTAATATAATTTTATTTATTACATTTGTATTGTGTGTTGGAGACAGCATAACAAGACATTGCAAGACAAAATAATTCTTTACTATTATGAAATTACAAACATGAAATTAAGTGCTACTATTTTATTTGCAGGAGTGAAGAAAACTATCAATCCTGCGATGAGACAGCTGTTCTCGCCAATTCACAAGCCTTCATCAACATTGGATGGGTTAACTGGTGCTCTTTTTTCAAGCTGTCCAAATGCCAGTTGTTTCCAATATGTAGAGATGGCACCTTTAACCCAGTTACATCCATGGGATGATCTTAATGTATCATCAGTTGTTGCTATGCACACCTCTTTAAGTGTGCCACCTAGTCTACCAGTGATGGCATCTCACTCCACTCCTGACACTTTTTTTAATGATATCCCAATATTCACTACTTCTCAAGTTTGTATTATAGAGGAAAGCACCAGGACACAGAGTAAGTGTGATACATGGCATAGCCAGAGAATTGGCCGGATAACGGCATCAGTCAGCCATGATGTCATGACTAGAGTACAAACATTACTCACTAACAATAGAAGGAACAAAGATTCAACACCACTTGTATGTCGTATAATGGGCCAGACTAAACCTAATCCAAACATACCTGCCCTGAAATATGGGAGAGAGTTAGAGTCAGAAGCATGCCAAATGTTCAAAAAAGAGTATTGCACTCAGCACATAAACTCTCGTGTGATAGAGTGTGGACTGTTTGTGAAGTCTGATAACATTTTCATGGCAGCTAGTCCAGATAGCTTAGTTTCCTGTACATGTTGTGGGAATGGTCTATTAGAGATAAAGTGTCCAGTGTCAATGGCAGGACAAAATCCAAATTATGTGAAAATACCGTGCTTGGAAGAGGATGATTTTGGCCAAAGAACACTTCGCCACTCCCACCCATATTACAGTCAAGTAATATATCAGATGGGTGTCACTAATGTTCACTGGTGCTACCTCTTTATTTATAGTGTGAAAGGACATGTTTCTGTGAAAGTGCCATTTGATATTGGTCGATGGAATAAGCTGGTATTTGCGGCATAATATTTTTTCAAACATCATGTTGTCCCTGCTCTTTACACTAACTGTTAACATGCATTCATGGAGTGTGATGACTCAGTTTCTATTTGCGCAGACTCTACCCCACCAGAATTATAATCTATATAGTGCATGTATCTAACTGTTCTTTAATCACAATGTATTTGTAATTACAGATAAATACATTATAATCTTCTACCACAACATGAAGGAGTTTTGACAATAATGGGCGGTATGGTATATGAGTCAAAGTATCACATTAGACAACATATCTAATGAAATATCCCAGTATTAATCAACTAGTGGGTCCAATAAATTACATAGAGCGGCACACACCACAATAATGTCATCTGCTAGTGGCACAAGAGTAATTGGCAATACATTATTCAAGATAGTGAACCACTTCAAATGGCCAATTGCACATTCCACGTGTATCCTTGCATTAGCTATTTTCTTTGTCTTCAGGACATCTGTACGGCTATGTTGTTCCAAACCAGAGCTCGATGGGGGGATATATAACTTAGCATGTCATAAAAGTAAATCATTCTGAATCGGGAACCCTCTGTCTGCCATAATCACATCCATATGATCAATCAAGTCCAGGAATTCAGATGTTCTGGTAATTAGTTGATCAGATGCTCTACCACCCCATGCCTTCGACAGAAACCTGATGTGACCATTTGAGGCTATACCAACTAGGAATTTTAGGTTATTGTGCTTCTTGTAGTCTGACCATGTTTGAGCCTGTAACTCTAGATGTCGCGGTCGGTCAATGAATATCTCTGTACAATCAATTGTACAACGCAATTGTGCAAAGTCCTGCCTCAGCGATTTTGGCATCATATTGTGGACAAGCATCTTGTTTGGCCAGAACATCAATGGTTTCAGTAGTGTATCCAGGTATTGAAAATACTACTGACACTGCTGAAGGACAAATCAAATATATCAGCAAGCAGCTGGTTTGTTACACTATGGCGCAGCTTCATCAGAACAAGAAGGAACTCATGTTTTTGAATTAATGAATGCCTTGGTCCAAACCTCTTTGGTGAGGACACAAAATTACGGGTTGCAGGATATGGTATTACATTTTTGGAGCCTTTCCAATACCTCATCTTCCGTGCATCTTTGGATATATCCTCAAATGCCTGCTTGGTAGGAAGTCCTGTGTATATGCGTGTCGACTTGTTATTTTTCAAGAAGCGCCGTGCTATAGGCACCTTTGACCTCACAGATGGCTTTACATATTAAATTTTTTCTTTCAATTGGCTATTTTCATGTTGAAGGGCGACAACCTTTTTATGTAGTGTTAGGCATCCAACACAAGAACAATTGACGCTGCATGTACACCTAAAATAATATAACTCATGGTCGTTCTCTGCTGTTGAAGGAGTCTCTCTAAATGTGGAACATATCTTTGTGGTGGCAAGTGGTGAATTTCTGTGTCTCGGTGATGGCCTCACATATTTGGGAGCCACTTCATAACCTAACTTTAGTGTGGGATATGGATGCGCTAAAGTGGGTTTCCCATCAATGAAATGCTCCCCACAGTCGCTTGAATAATAGGCAGGGTGCCATATTTTTTCAATTGACTTTTTTGATGGAGTGGTATCTTTCCTATTGATGAGCTTGATCCATTTTGTCCTCATTTTGGGATTGTTACGCTCAGTGGGAAAAGTATGGAGCGTAAATGGTGGTTGACATGTACACAGACCATGTAGGATGTTATGCATTTCACACATAGTTTTTCGCCATCTCTCCAATGTGTATGAGCTATGTGTACAGCCAGATATCGCACAATTCCACATGCTAGTCTGCAACCGGAAACTGAAATAGAAACGTTTTAATGCTGTAATATCTCTAAAAAAAAATGCAAACTCAGAGACTGAACCACAATATAACAAGTTGGCAATCAGAAAATAAATGATCTTCCCACGCACCAGTTTCAAGTAAAAAAGATAAATATTATTGTGACTGAGGTGTGTCGGGAATATGACATTAAACAACTCAAAATGATTTAGATATGGATAGTAAGTAAATAGATAGTAACAAAATTAAAAACAACATTCAAATGGATATGAACATGTTAAAAGATGCAAAATACAGAACTAAGTATAATGTCTCTGTTCATAACAAATTCAGTGTACTGATGAATGAAGAAACTCCTCAGAGAGAGTATAACAACATTGAAATGGAATGGGAAGCTCTCAGAGAAAGCATGGTCAAGTCAGCAGAGGAGGTGTTACCAAATAAAAAATGAGAGACAAAGCAATCATGGATGACGCAAACCATACTAGAAAAGATGGCAGAAAGGAAGAAAGTGAAAACCACTGATCCACCTAAATACAAACACCTGAAGAATGAAATAGAAGATGAATGCAAAAAAGCTAAAGATGAATGGTGGAATAAGAAGTGTGAAGTAGTGGAACAACTTGAGTCTCAACATCGTTCAAGAGAGATGCACAAGAAAGTGAAAGAGATAACAGGTCAAGGATACAGACAGAGAAGCAGTAAATGTATCAAGAACAAAGACGGCAAAATGCTCTTTGAAGAAGATGAAATAAAGTCCAGATGGGAAGAATATGTAAACGAACTATACAATGATGACAGAGGGAACCCACCCACAATTGAGAAAGAAGATGGGAATATTATATTAGTATCAGAGGTTGAGAAGGCTATCAATGATCTAAAGGCAGGTAAGGCTCCTGGAAGTGACCAGATAACATCAGAAATGATAAAAGGACTAGATGAAGTGGGGATTCAAATCATTCATAAGCTAGTAACTGACATCTATGAGACTGGATTTATACCATTGAATATGAATGAATCCATATTTGTACGACTCCCAAAGAAGCTAAAACCAACATTGTGTACTGAGTACAGAACACTAAGCCTGATGAGTCATATGTTGAAGATGATCCTGAAAATAATTTTACTGAGAAACAGACAGAAAATTGAAGAACAAATCAGTAACGTACAAAGTGGGTTTATATCTGGAAGAGGTACACGTGAAGGGATTTTCAATATGAGAATGATTTGTGAACGTTATTGTGAAGTGAACCAGGATGTTTATGCCTGCTTTATTGACTATGAGAAGGCCTTCGACCGAGTCAATCATGAACTGTTAATCAAATGTTTACAAGATATTGGTGTCAATGGCAAAGACATTAAACTAATTGTGAACTTATACTGGACACAACGTGCATTTATAAAAATGGAGTAGGGCCTATCGGATGAAGTTATGATTAAACGAGGAGTTCGACAGGGGTGTGTATTGTCACCATGTCTATTTAACCTGTACACAGAGATGATTTTCAGACACATTGAAGATTGCAAGGGAGTGACAATAGGTGGCATGAACATCAACAATCTTAGATATGCCGATGACAGTGACTAGCAGACAGTGAGAAAAACCTACAAGATATAGTGAATAGAATCAATAAAGCTGGAATACTATTCAACATGAAGATGAATGCCAGGAAGACCAAAACAATGGTTATAAGTAAAAAGACAGATAAACCAAATGTCAATATAACCATAGATGGCACAAACATAGAACAAGTATCCGAATTCATATATCTCGGACAAAAGATTACAAATGATGGGAGATGTGAGGAAGAAATTAAAAGAAGGATAACAATAGCCCGAACAACATTCTCCAAAATGAATAGAGTGTTAACATCAAGTAAGATATTAATACAAACAAGGAAGCGTATTCTTCAGTGTTATGTGTGGTCTACTCTAATGTATGGGGCAGAGACATGGACAATCTCTAAGAAAATGTACAAACGTTTAGCAGCATTTGAGATGTGGACTTATCGAAGGATGATGAAAATATCATGGACAAAGAAGATCACCAACAAAGAAGTTCTCAGAAAAATTAAAAATAAGAAAAGCTTGTTTGCCACTATACAGACAAAGAAACTTATTTATTTTGGCCACATCATTCGTCAGAGTTCAATATACCGTACATTGTTGGAAGGGAAGGTGAATGGCAGCAGAGGGAGAGGGAGACCAAGAACATCATGGTTTACAAATATTTCACAGTGGACAGGCTTGAATTATTCACAGTCTATCAGAACAGCACAACATCGGGACAAGTGGAGAACCATTGCATCCAACCCTCGACTAGAGGATGGAACTATTGATTGATTGAGTAAGTAAATGTGTATCAACTATCTATATTCTGTACATTACAATGTTATATGAATTTAGTCATGACTGTCAAATTGATTTATTCCAATGAAAACAATAAATTAAAATTACAGGTGGTGTCAATCTGTCAATAGTGCTGGAGGACCAGAGTAATAGCACTGATATGTTATTCAGAAGAATAAAATCCAGGGGGTGGGGAAGTGATGTACGATCAAACTGATTTGTTTTTTTGTTATTCTGACAACTACTCTCACTGCATGTGTGCTTGCAATAAAACCGAAATTCCATTCATAGATGTATTTCTTAACTTGTATTTAATTAATACACAACAATATGATAGTACACATGGATATATTATGCTCTGCATTATGTACCCCGTCTAGATAAGTATGGAACCATTTATTCAGTGTGTTGAACAATGACGACGGTCATCTGAAACATACAGTAATACAATGTATAAGTACTAGTACTATTGCTAATGAACTTAGTGAGAACACAGTCATAACCCTCTATCTCCCCCAAGCGTTTGGTACTGTTAATCATAACGATTAGATGGTAAAGACTGACTTAACTACACAAATAGATTACACATGTCATGCCAGGCTAAGTCAAACTTATCTAAGCCAGATATGTGTAATACATACTATATGACAAGCGAAGCTTATCTAATGTGAAAATATACTATACTGTACTGACACGTATGCTAGTTAACATGTATGAGATAGGAAGAGTAAGACTGAACTAATATTTGAAATACTGTCTTGAATAACATCGCAGCGTGGCGACTGTTCATCCTCAGTTATTCACTTGTCATAGTCTGACATCCATACAGGCTCACGGATAGCCCGTCCCGATTGTCTTGGGCCAGCCGGTGGTGTTGCATCAACTGATGGCATCAGAGGTCGCTTTGAGGCAATGCCACCATCTGGCGATACCTGGGTGCTTAGTGGACTGCCAGGCTGTGAGGCCGTGTGCCCCAATGGAGTGGTATCATCGTAGACCAAATAGCGCCGCCTGTGATCTGTACTACATTCAGGATGCGTTCCCGATTTAGGAGTTGTAGCTGGTCCAGTTGGTGTGCGAGGCGGAATCATGGGTGGATCACTTGTGGTACTCGGGTTGTCGTCGCGTGGCATGAGCGGCTGTGGTGTGGCTGGTGCCTCGCTATCTGGAGGCATCCTTGTTGCTGTCGGTATCCTGGGTCCGACGCTCATCTTTGGTGGAGGTATCTGGATGGGGATGTACTTGCGAAGGAATTTTCTGTTGCGTAGTGTGACCCTTCCAGATCCGTCAACCTTCACGACATACTGGTCAAACTGGCGAACCTCGATGACAGTGCCGGTTTTGTCCCATTTGAGGGGGTGTTGGCCTGCCTGATTCTGGATGCGCACATGATCTCCAACAGCAAGTGGTGCTAATCTTTTGGTGTGCTCTGACCAGCGTTCTGCGGCTCTCATGTGGCGGTTGCGTAGTGCCTCTTCTCGAGCGAGCAGGGTTTCGCGCCAGGTGTTGTGCGGCTTGTAACTGCCTGGGGGGACTGGGATGAAGTCTCTGATTGGGTGGCCGAATACACACATGGCTGGTGAGAGTTTTGTGTCTCTGTCTGGTGTGTTTCTGTACTGGAGCATTGCACGCTGGAATGAATCAGTATCAAGATCTCCAAGCATGTGATGAGTCCATTAGCGCCATTGGATGCCCTCTCTACAATTGGCCAGTTGGAGTAGCGGTCTACCACAACTAGGTAGTTGACACCTTTGTAGTGGAAGAAATCAGCGCAGACATGCTGAAATGGGTATTCTGGCGGCGTCAATGGGGTGGGTGGTGGATTTGGCTGTGAGGGGGCCATGCGATTGCAGTGGTTGCACCTGGCACGATAAGCAGTTATGTTCGGAGTGATGCCAGGCCAGAACACAGACACTTCGGCTCTAGATATCATTGCCGTGACGCCTTGGTGGGCCGAGTGTAGGGCGGCTAGTACTTCTTCTCTGAGGGTAGGCGGTACCACCACACGGTCCCTGTAGAGTGCGACTCCATCCACTGTGCAGAGGTCATCACGAAACTGGAAGTACTCACGAAGGGAGGTAGGTAGCTCATGGCAGTATTCTGGGAAACCCGATTCAATTATGTCAACCAGTTTCTGCATACAACTATCGCTTGTGGTCGCGGTACGCACTCTCTCCCATGTCACTGATTTGATGTCTAGTGAGTTGATGGAGGAAGTTGCAGCTGAGATTACATTCTCTTCAATGCTGTCACCACTTGGTGGTGCGGTACGTAAGCCAGCCAGGATGGAGGTGGGGAGGTAGGAGCTACGGATGTCAGGATTGATGGCGGCTACATCATCAGGGAGGGTCATCATCTCAGCTTTGCCTGTGGGATGACGCGAGACTCCATCAGCAGCGCGATGTTTGACACCTTGGATGTGTACCATTCGAAACCTGTATCGAAGGGTCTTCTCCTTCAGATTTCTCAGGCGGGAGTTAGATATGTCCTCCAAAGATCGATCACCGAATATCTTCAGGAGAGGTTTGTGGTCTACGGCAATGATGAGATCTTCACATCCCAGTACAAAGTACCTCGCTTTGTCTAGGGCATCGGCGACAGCCAAGGCTTCACCCTCCACTGGAGCATAGCGTGATTCGGCCGAGTGGGTGAATCTGCTACCCACAAGGGTAATTTTCCAGCCAGTTTTGCAGCAGAATGGCTCTGAGCTGAGGCAGGTACAATGTTTTTGTAGCAGCCAAAAGCCAATGCCTGTCTTGGACCAGTCGGTGGCAAGGCAGGTTGGCTTTCTTGGATCGAATATCTGGACTCCTTCTTCAATTTCGCTTACAATTGCAGCCTTTGATTCTTCAAATAGTTTGTTTAAGTGTTCATTCCATTGGAAGGATGATCCCGGCTTTAGGAGTTGCCTGAATGGTTGCATCTTTTCCATCATACTGAAGGCGTAGGACACCTGATTGATGAGGCCAAACCAGGATCTTGCATCTGTGATGTCATTGGGAGCCGGAAAGTCAAGGATTGCTTGAAGGTACTTTCTGCATGGTCTGACGTTATTCGGGGTTATCTCAAAACCGGCGAATTCCACCACATCCCGGCAGAATACAAATTTTTCTGGATTTAGAGTGATCCCATGGTTCCCACAGGTCTCAAGCCACTGGACAGCCTGGAAGAAGCTTTCTTTGATTGTGTCGGCCCAGAGGAGGACATCATCGACACATTTAGTCTTGTTTGGGATATCAGAGATGATTTCATCATAGCGCCTGGTGTAGCCATCACCAGAGGCAATGTAACCCTGAGGTGCGGTTTTGTAGCGATAGCGGCCCCAGGGTGTAATGAAGGTTGTCAAGTGACGATCCTCCTCACGGATCGGCACGCTATGGTATCCGTTCCAGGCATCAAGGACGGTTTTCTTCTTGCCGTGTGGCACTGATCGGGCTTGGTGAAATGGTGATGGTGTGTGGTGGGTCTCACGTAAGGCGTGTACATTGAGAGGCTGGAAGTCGACGGTACGGCGAGGCATACCACTCTTCTTTGCACATACCACCATCCTGTGGCACCAAGTGACGGGTTCGCCGATGGGGACTGGTTCCAGCACGCCTAGGCGGACATCTTGGTCAAGCCCAGCTTTGACATCATCCCGCCAGTAGAGCGGTACTGGTATGGGTGTGTGGTGGGCGACTGGTTCTGCATCTGGGTCTACCATCAGCTTCATGGGTGGTCCATCCATCAGAGGCAGCGGTTGGTGCTCACATGTGTTGAAGGAGCTGGCCTTGTAGTAGTCCAATAGATATTCTTGCAGTTTTGTACGGTTGGCTTCGGTAGCAGGGAATGGCATCCTAGTTGGGGCTGAAGGCGGTCTTTGACGTCTTGGGCAGTCACATGGAGCTGTCAGGCCTCTGTTGCTCTGGATGCTATTCATTCTGGAGCTGTGATGCCCCTTCACTGTTGCCTTCGTGGGCATGGGTGCATCTGTTGCTTCACCTACTTGGGGGAAGCTGTCTGAGATTATGCCCAAGGAGACACAAGCTTCCCTACTGATAAAGAGTTTATCAGAGGCATCTGTCACATATGTCATTTGTCTGGTTTCTACATGGTTGCCTTGTTCATCCTTGCCCGTGATCTGAAGGATTGTGGCACTGATGATGTTGATGCTCTTGTTGTTGGCGGCATGCATCTTCAGTGTGACTGGTATCAAATCGGTCTGGCGTAGTCCAAGGCGATGGATGACCTTTATGCCTGCGAGACAGCTTTGGCAGCCTGTGTCGGCCATGGCGGGGAGAACAGCTGTTCTTGAGCTAGTCTTGAGGGTGAAGCCGAGGGCACTGTAATCGTCACTGTTGACTGAAACAGTGAGATCGATGAATGGCTGAGGTCTTGAGTTTTTCTGGCTCCAGGTGTCAGATAGCTGGTCATGAAGGTGGTGATCAAGAGAGATTGATCTTCCACCATTTTGTTCTCCAGACATCGTGATGACACATAGGGCATCAAACATGGCACCTTCACCATCAGTAGGGGCGGTTGGTTTGGTGCCCGAGGTTGTGCGTGTGGGTACCCTTGGCTTGTCCTTGCTGCGGCACATGCTCCCGAAGTGGTGGTCACGGTTGCAGTGCGTGCACCTGTGACCATATGCAGGGCATTCTTGCTTCCGGATGCGGGTTGGAGCACTCTTGCCATGTCCTTTCTTCCCGCAGTATGAGCAAGTGTCTGCAGGATTTCCCCTCATGTTCATCTGTTTGGTGCGCTGATACATGCTGCCCGCTGCTTCCACGGCATGCGAATCGACAAGGTGGGATGCTGAGCGTTTTCCTGCTTCTTTGGCCTCGACAAACTGGAAGACCTCCTCCAGTGTCATATCCTGGTTTTTGTCGCCTAGTAGGTCGAGCTGAATTTCCGGATCGGCGATGCCCAGTGTGAGGACGTCGCGAAGGATAGCTTCAGTGTAGTTGACGTCTGATTCACAGTTCTGGCATTTTAGCAAGAATTTGCAAATTCCTGCTTGGCCACGGAGGCGAGCTCCAAAACTGCGCACTGCTTCATCTCGATCCTGACGCATATTGTGTAGTTTTGCCCGTGCCACCATAGAGTTCTCCTCACGAACCGCTAGCTTCTTCATGGCAGCCAGAACCTCATCCACAGTCTTATCGGTGAGTGTACCGGTGGATCGTGTGAGGTCTCTGCGTAGGGGTTCATCACAACATTCCAGCAATTGCACGACTCGCTCCCGACCAGTGATCTTCGTGGCAACAACGTATTCTGACCATCGTGACTTGAAGTACGCCCATTCTTCACTGGATCCGGCAGCTGAGATGGTCGGTCGCTTCACTTTTTCGACTTTTGCGGCTGTAGCTGGACCTCGCTCATGAATGGTGCTGTGGGCTGTGATGAGTGCAGCCACTATAGCGACATCGAGGTCTTCTGTGATATATTCACAGTCAGGTATGGGACATCTCACTGCAGGCATGGTTGTTGATTTTTCACGTCAGTTTAGGCCGTCATCATAGATAAGTATGGAACCATTTATTCAGTGTGTTGAACAATGACGACGGTCATCTGAAACATACAGTAATACAATGTATAAGTACTAGTACTATTGCTAATGAACTTAGTGAGAACACAGTCATGACCCTCTACCGTCCTGATTGGACCTTAGATGTTGCGAGGACGTAAAACAACAACAATCATTATGGAAAACGATGACAGTTACTTGTAAACAACCTAAGTTTAGTAAGTAGGCCTAAGTACTTAGATGTGTCAGTCATCACAAGTGACTAAATCATGTCGTGGGGAATTTAATATTTAACAGATATAAATACGTACACACCAACAGAGATGTGTCAAATATATTCTTGACATTATGATAGTTATAGAAAGTATTCATAGACATGTCCAATTTTACGTTTTTACTGAGAATAACACGTACAAACACACAGGTTTTGGGTTGCGGCGTCCATACAAGTGCTACCGAGCACGCGACGTGGCGCCTTTGTTTTGCTCCCGAGGTCGATTTTCAGCGCATGCGCAGTCGAAACCATAATGTAGTCTATTCAGTTATAGACTACATCACGGTTCCAGCGGCGCAGTGCAGTGTGGGATGCGTCAGAGCAAAACAACCCCCCCAAAAGCACATGGCACCTGCTAATACAATGGGTGCAGCTATGAAATGTGCTAGTTTCAGCTCATCTCAGCTCTTGTTTGAAACATAAGCTGCGTTTACACGGGCAAAAAGTAAAATGATCTAGGCAAAGCGTTTTACCTGAAGCGTTTTAGTGGCGCGTTTACACGGACCGAGATTGAAAGTGTGTCGCGTCTATACGGGCAGTACTTAAACCGTTTCAAGGCGGAAGTCTTCTATCTGCGCATGCGCTTCACCGCTAGTGAGCCATAGCCAGTGTCAGTTTTACTTATTTTATTCATGTTTTTATTATATCCTATGGTTAATGACATCTATAACAAAAAAATTAGTATGGTTAATCATATATTTTGGTTATATATTTCTCTGAAACAAGTGTCTGTTGACACATTTGGCATTATGCGAATGCGGTAACCGGAAGAAAACAAACGATTCGGTCATGTGCGCATGCGTGTGACATCAGTAAAACGCCTCAAGTATCATGCTACCGTTTACACGACCATTTACAAAACGTTTTATCTAAAACGGTTCCTGTAAACCACCTCCCGAGGTGGTATACGTGAAACGTTTCAGGTGAAACGTTTCAGCCCTAAAATGCCTATTTAAATAATAAAAATAAAGAATGGATTACCCTTTACAACAACGAGGGGATGGAAATCAGCAACAACAATACTGCTAATATAATGAACAAACATTTTTCTAACATAGGCAATAAACTATCCAAACAATTCAATACAAACTGGACCACGAAAGCGCAACAATTAAACACAGACATTGGAGATTGCATAACCACAATAAAAGAGATAAGTGAGCTCATAAAATCAATTGATTGCAACAAGCCTTCGGGCATTGAAAATACCTCAAATATAGTACTGAAAGATGCATTCGGATGCATCCCAGATGTTATATGTGAGCTATACAACAAATCGTTCACAGAAGGTACTTATGTGGACTGCTGGAAACTAGCCAAAGTAAGACCGCTCCACAAAGGAGGGGATAAACAGGTACTGGGAAACTATAGACCGATCTCCATACTCCCACTGCCTGGTAAACTAATGGAAAAAAATAATGCATAGACATATTATGGACCACCTAAACGAACACAAAATATTAAACAGTAAACAGGGCGGTTTCAGAAAATACCACTCGACAATAAAAACAATTGCTAACTTAAGAACTGATATTGCAAACAGTATCAATAAAAAGAACCTAGTGGGTGCAGCGTTCATAGACTTCAGCAAAGCGTTTGACACGGTGGACCACCCTATCCTAAGGAGCAAACTAACCCAAATGGGAATAACGGGAGTAACAGGAAAATGGCTAGCGAGCTATCTAGAAAACAGAAAGCAATGCACCACAGTAAATGGATCCATATCCAATGGGGAAAAGATAACTTGCGGAGTACCCCAAGGGTCAGTCCTGGGGCCACTTCTCTTCCTCATATATATTAACGATCTAAACAACTGGCTAGAAATTGAAAACATCCAACTATATGCAGATGACACTGTGGTATATGCTGCAGGCAAAACAACCGAAGAAATAGAAACGAAACTGAAACTAACACTAACAAAACTAATCGAGTGGTGCCAACTAAATAGGATAACCATAAACAACAGCAAGTCAAAAACAGTACTATTTGGTACCAGGCTAACAAGTAACGAGAAAATAAAGTGTCTTCTGGGAAAAACCGAACTAGAACAAGCAGACAACTACCGATATCTGGGAGTGGATCTAGACAGACACCTAAATTATGACCTCTGCATAACAAATACTATCAAAAAAGTAAACCATAAAATATGGCTACTGGCTAAACTGAGATACTACATGACTGAAAGCATGGCAATTAAAATATATAAAGGCATGATCCTCCCCTACTTTGACTATGGCGATGTAGTATACATGGGAGGAAATACAAAACTATTAAACAAACTACAGGTGCTACAAAATAGAGCCCTCAAAATATGCCTTCAGGTGAACAAAAGATATCCCACAATCGAATTACGCAAAAAATGCAATGCAACACTACTAACGAGTAGAAGGGAAATGCACCTCAAAATACTGGCACACCATTACACCACAAAACCAGGCTACACAGCAACCCCCCGTAGGGACACCAGGCAAATGGCAGTCCCAGTGCTACTGACAGCAATAAGTAACACCAAAATTTATGAGAGAAGTGTACTGGCCATGGCGGCACATGCCTGGAATAATCAACCCACACAACAACGGGCAATCGAAAGCATGGACCACTATAAAAGGTCCTTAAAGAAAACATAATACACAACCACCTAATGAAGAAACAATATCTCCCCTGATCTTGGGCGCAGTCACTGCTTGCTGTGTTCTGGCACAAAAAGCAAAAGACCAGCCAGAAAAGATGGTAGATATTACAAATACGGAAACTAGCCCTACTAAGTACTAAGGAATTCGAAATGACTATCACCATAGGGCGCAGTCCGTCTGGGTATGTGTACTGGCACAAATCAAACAGAACGAGGCAGGCCACGTCATGCATCCGAATCACCCTGAAATACAAAATGGCTAACCATACAACACAGCCATCCCACCTAGTCGCAGTCCTGAAGGGTCCAGGGGTGTTCTGGCACACTGGTGTACTATCTAAGGACAGGGCATGGGTGAAAGGATGCTGTAACAAACCACAATGGGATGGGATCCTCTCCCACAGGCCTGTATGTCATCTGCATAGATGTACATAGTAGGCTAAGTTATCATATACAGGTTAGGAAAAAACTTGAAAATTAAAAAAAAAACTAATATAGAAACTACTAACACCCAAAACCGCAAAGGTTGGCCCGAGAAAGATCAGGTAAAGACTCCTGAGTGCGGGACCAGACCAATCCAGTATTACAGCTGTCCAGCATTGAAAACAAGCACCCTCACGGGAGCTTATACATTATGGGCAGAATAAAAAACTTGTCACCAAAAAAAAAAAAAAAATGTAAACCGATCTAGGCAACTGGTTCTACCTAAGGCGTTTTAACTCGCCCGTGTAAACACAGCTATAGAATACCAACTAAAAAAATCTATATAATAAATTAAGATATTAATCTTTTATCCAGCATTGCATTTACATCAATATAATCAGGACATCTTATGCCATGTGCATTTAGATTTAGACAAATCTGGGCACTCAGACTAGTGTTAGAGCCATAGCCAGAGTCAGTTTTACTTATTTTATTCATGTTTTTATTTATATCCTATGGTTAATGACATATGTAGAAATAGAAAATGAGTAGGGTTAATCAGATATTGGTTATATATTTCTTTGAAACAAGTTTTTGTTGACACATTTGATATTTTAATATTTAGAACAAGAATTACTTCTGGCTAATCAATGGTGATGTAAACATCAGCCTGTAAAGTGACTGAAATTGTATGTTTCTTAGCTCAAAATGCATAATTATGGAGAGTTGTGTCTTAATCATATTCATTATATTATTATATTGCATCCTTCCATCCATTTTTGTCCCAAATTGTTACGTATTTCTATTTATTTTGAATAATATGCCAGTTTTGCCCTACGCGTATCAGCAAACTCAATGGCCGTACGCTGTACTCAATGCATTGTCAATGGCAGTGAGCAATCTCCATACAGAAAAAGTAAAATATTGATAAAACCACACCACCCAACCACAAACCGCTTGAAACAAATATAGAAAACATGCTTAACAACAAGATTATATTAAATTGATAAGCTTAGGGTTTTGGATTTCTATTAATTTTGAATAAAACTGATGTTTTTCACTGCGCGTATTGGCAAACTCAATGGTCGTACGCCTGTGCTTTGCTCCCAACGCCGTTTTCAGCGCATGCACAGTTGTAACCGTGATGTAGTCTATAGACTACATCACGGTTCCAGCGGCGCGGTGCATTGTGGGATGGGTCAGTGCAAAACAACCCCCCCCAAAAGCACATGGCACATGCTAATACACTGGGTGCAGCTATGAAATGTGCTAGTTTCAGCTCATCTTAGCTCTTGTTTGAAACATAGAATACTAAACTAAAAAAATATATATAATAAATTAAAATATTAATCTTTTATCCAGCATTGCATTTACATCAATATAATCAGCACATCTTATGCAATGTGCATTTAGATTTAGAAAGATCTAGGCACTCAGACTAGTGTTAGAGCCATAGCTAGAGTACTCAATGCATTGTCAATGGCAGTGAGTAATCTCCATACAGAAAAAGTAAAATATTGATAAAACCACACCACCTAGGCACAACCCGCTTGGAACACATATAGAAAATATGTTTAACAAAAAGATTATATTAAATTGATAAGGTTAGGGTTTTGGATTTCTATCAATTTTGAATAAAGCTGACGTTTTTCAATGCACGTATCGGCAAACTCAATGGCCGTACGGCTTTGCTTTGCTCCCAACGCCGTTTTCAGCGCATGCGCAGTCGGAACCGTGATGTAGTCTATCTGTATAAATGCACTAGGATTGAATCATAATTTTCCTAATTTGTATGAAAGCAATGTGATTGATTCAATGGCCACCTCTGGGCACGGGGGAGGAATGTCTGTAGGGCATTTCAGGGTGAATCAGAGACCGATACGCCCTGATTAGATGGCCTATCCATATGGACGCAGGTAGTTCCCTCTATAATTCAACAATTCAATAAATTCTTTTCACAAAGGAAAAACAAATGAGGAAGAGTTTGATACTGCTATCGAACACAAATGGGCCGGAATGGTTTACAATTCACCGACAACACTGGACGTATTTCTGTAAAATAAATATATTTGGAGACATCCAAATTTGAATCGGCTTCATTTGAGGTATATTTACTAACCAATTACAACGCAGGCGAATCCATTGTACATTGTAATTATAAGCTATAATTAATGATGATGATGATATTTATAGTTACAGTCTCTTTCAAATAAGCATGTCTTTCAATCAGCACTATTGGTACAACCTGCCCGCCATTGATGTTTTCACGGGTTGGGCATTGACTTTCATCAGGCACCTCGGACAATGTCCAGTCCCTATTGATTGCCCGTATCCATGACAACCATTCGCACCCTTGGAAATGGGTGGAGGAGAAGGAGGTGAGAACTGGTCGGGGCGCCGACAAACCGTGGACACGTGGGTGTGATGCGGAACACCGTGTCACTCTCCCGATTTACACCACAACTTGTCCTCACTCACACCCATATGTATATATATATATATGTATACAGTAAAACCTCTCTAACCGACCACCTCCACAGATCGACCAATCTCCTATATCGATTGCTTTATTTGGGTCCCAACAATACTATTGTAACCATATTCTAATTCCCTAAACCGACCACCTCCCTAAATAGACCACTTAAAGTCGGTCCCAAGGTCGGTTGATTTAGAGAGGTTTTACTGTATATATATATATATATTTTACCTCGGAATACAGCCTCTGGCTAGCCGCAGGCTAGGGAGAAGGAAGCACTTCCGGTCCAGCAATTAGCATAAGCAACTCACAACGCTGTGTTGCTCCGGCAGGATTTATCTACTAAGCGACTAAATCTAACTGTAAGTATTTCAAACTTGGTTTAACTTATAACTGATGCACTATAGCATCACACTATGAAAGTTCAGAACTTTCTCAGGTCCCTTTTGGACTTTAAATGTGTTTTTTAACACGAGGATAGAACAATGCTTGCTTATGTCATGACTGAAACCGATACTCCTTTGTTCTATCGACACCTCTATACAGACAGGGAGAGATGTTGACCCGAGTCAAATCTCCTAAGGAAATTCCTCCGAACCCTAATGAAGGTTTTGTTGGGGATGATCCTGGGTTTCTTTTTATAGGACTCCCAGACCCGGATTTATGGAGGCGAGCTTCCGGAGTTTCATATATATGTTCTACCAACTTGACTGGCGCAGAAGCCACGGGGTGGGAGAAGTGTACGGAATCAGAGAGCGTGGGCGGTCTAAGACCGACCCCCCGTATGGTTGGTTTCGCGACCACACACCTAACGGGCAAAGAACTTAGCTTTACATGCCTGTACTGAGAAAACGTTGTTTAAAAACACGTAAAATCTGTACCATTAAATACCTCAACCCAGGTTAGACCTGGCGTCACACTTATTGTGTTCAGTTGCGAGGATCCGGTTGATTAGTAACACTATCCCTTTTGTTACAGGAAACCGATGGCCACTAAGCGCAACAAAGCACTGCCAGCGGCAGCCGAGGGTCATGCACCTACCGCATATGACTCGTCACCAGCACACACGGCTCCGCCCTCACCGCAGCCCGGAGCAGACTTACCGTCTGATAGGGACAGCGACGATCAAAACCAACCGGTGGATTTGGAGGCCACGATTTAAAAAATCATGGACCAAAAGATGAGGCATATCCAGGCGATGGCCCGAGCCTCTCCACCCACCCAATCCAGAATGAGGATTGGGAAGACTTTTCGGACGACGATGGACATGTGAGTCGGTTTACGCGGTTCCGAAACCGAACAGTCCGCGAAAAAGAAGCGAAAATAACAGTCAGCCAGCTCCGGGGACGAGTTCACCGACAGGCGTTCCAAAGTCAAAGAAAGTGAAAAAGTCAAAGAAGGACAAAGAAGAAGAAAAGGATTCCTCCTCGGACTCGTCCAACGATTCCTCCACAACAGGAGACACAGAACCTTCGGGACAAAAAGAACAAGCAAGGAATGCGAAAAAAAAAAAAAAAAAAAAAGATAAAAAAACAAAAAAAAAAAAAAAAAAAAAAAAAACAACCAAGGCAACAAGAGTGACAAAAGACCATTATAGAACCAAAGATCACTTCAATACTTTTAAACCGGTAGAAAGTGATCAATAAATTGACCGAACAGATTTCGGCATCAAAGGGATTCCAGAAAAACTCTGAGCAAAGAGATGGACGAGGTATCCACCTCTCGGGCGAACCCGCATGTTATGAAACCGTACCTTTGCACTATTCACAAGGCAGATTTAGGAGCGCTCACACTCAGTGCTCCCGAGCTCAACCGCCATGCAGACGGAGAATAACTCATCCTCGTTGGCACGGGCCTGGCCCGTACACTTCGCGCTTTTACAGCGGCCTGCCAACCCACTGACCAATCGCTGATCTTGAGAATGTTTTCAAATCAGTTACAGCCGAGCGCGCAAGGAAGTAGCCAGATCTACGAAACGTCCACCGACTCTGATGCAACGAGTACACTCTGTACTTAGCCCCCAAGCCGGTCAAGGGGGAAACCCTTAGACAAAAGCAAGATGTTCGGGGGACAGTTGGCTCACCTCTACAAAGAAGTGGAAGTGGACAACAAGAGTGCTAAGAACACTGACGCGAAAGGCCGGAAGTTCGACAACTCCGCCAGGTTCCGGAGACCACGCTCGGATTTTCGGTTCCGACGAGGAGGCAGACCGGCAAGAGGGGGCCCATCCTTCGGATTCGGCCCACGTGGGAGAGGCCTAGGAGACCATCAGCCCTCCGACTGGAGCGAGAACCGGGGATACAAAAGGGAGTTCACACCCAAACCCCAGTTCCCCAGGCCAGGGAACAAATAACATGTTCCACACAAACAGTCCAGCCATCAGCCCCGGACATGGTTACGGAGGAGACACAGACTTACGTAAGCATGTTTAAAGCAGGAAACATCTTAAATTGTCTAGAGCAGTGGCAGAACATTACAACAGATAAGGAAATTCTGAACATAGTAAAAGGAGTAAAAATTCCATTTACTGAAGTGCCTTAAACAAAAGAGAATCCCTTTTCCATATAACTTTAATGCAGAAGAAAAAGAACAAATAAATATTCAAGTGAATCTTTTTGAAGCAAAAGGCATTATAGAGCAGGTACGGCATACGAAAGGTGAATTCATCTCAAATGTATTTTCTAGACCGAAACCGAATGGCGAAATAAGAATGATTTTAGACCAAGTTAAATGAGATAGTGGCATATCAGTATTTCAAAATGTTCTCACTGGAAACAGCTCGAGATTTGATTACACCTGATGCATGGTTAGCCAGTGTCGACTTAAGGGACGCCTATTATACGGTACCAATCTGTAAGAACAACAGAAAATTCTTAAGATTCATTTGGCATGAAACACTTTTCGAATGTACGTGTTTACCCAAGGGGTTGGCTTGTGCACCCCGTCTGTTTACCAAATTGCTAAAACCAATTTTTTCAATAATGGCAAGGCAAGGACACACTATGTTTCCATATATTGATGACTCGTTTATTATGGGAGAGACTTTCGATCAGTGCCAAAAAGCAGTCATGGAATTATGCCATCTTTTAACATTGCTAAGTTTTTACATACATAAAAATAAGTCTGTATTTCTCCCGACAACAAAATTAAAATGCTTAGGGTTCATCTTAAATAGCAAAACAATGACGGTGTCGCTTACACAACAGAAACTAAATAAGTTTCGGGTTACGGCCAACCAGTTGATAGACATATATAGGCCAAAGATAAGACAGGTCGCCGTCTTTATCGGCATTATGATATCGTATGCCCCAGCTATTCTATATGGGGGAGCGCACATAAAGTCATTGGAAATAGACAAAGATCTAGCATTAGCACGAGCTAAAGGTAATTTCGAAAAGAAAATGACTATTTCAGACGAAGGATTAGCAGATATCCTCTGGTGGTTGGAACATGTTAATGACTCTCCCAATCCCATTAGGATGGGAGAACCCAACATGGTCATTACGACTGATGCTTCGTTACAAGGTTGGGGAGCACATCGCAACGATGTAGCGACAGGAGGGAGATGGTTAGAAAGTGAGAGTTCATATCATATAAATGTTCTAGAATTAAGACCTATCTATTTAGTGAGCCTAGTAAAGTACCCAAAAACAATGTTCGCATTCTAACTGATAACACAACAGCTATGGCTTATGTCAGGAACATGGGAGGCACGAAGTCAAAACACTGTAATGAAATAGCACTACTCATTTGGAACTGGGCACAGAAATACAAAGTATGGTTAACGCTGGCACACATTCCAGGGATACAAAACACTCTGGCAGATAAAAAGAGTAGGATTTTCCATGACCACCTTGAATGGTCACTAAATAAAACCATTTTCAACAACAATTTTCAAAAATGGGGTAAACCCACACTAGACTTATTTGCTTCCAGAAATAATTTTAAATTAAAACGGTATGTGTCATGGCATCCAGAACCAAATGCATGGCACATAGATGCCTTCTCAATGATTTGGCGAAATGAATTCTTTTACATTTTCCCCCCATTCAACATCATAAGCAGAGTAGCAAGGAAGATACGACTGGAGGAAACGCACGCGATCCTCATTGTCCCCGAATGGGACACGCAACCATGGCTAGCGGTGTTAATGTCGACAGCCAAAGGCTGCCTCCGATTCCGAAGATCCCGAGGAAACCTGACGCACCAAGGCCCCCTGGCCCGACACGGAAACGTATCAACGACTCCGCTGCTAGCATTCCTTTTCTAAATAAATATCTAGAACAATTTGGGTTAGATAAGGTCACTCAACAACGGTTGGTGTCACATGCGTGGAGGAAAGGAACAGTCAAGATGTATACCACATACTTAAAGAAGTGGGGAGTGCATTGCCTAATCAAGAAAGTGAAACCTATGAACCCGTCTATATCCCAGGTAGCAAGGTTTCTCAGGATGCTAGAAGATGAAGGGTTAGGCTATGGAGCCATTAATGCAGCGAGATGTGCCTTATCTATAATTATCCCACGAATAGATGGACAGACTATAGGGAAACACCACATCATTCACTGGGTGTTACGTTCTATATATGAACGGAACCCCCCGAAACCAAAATACAATCGTTTCTGGGATGTGTCGCTAGTGTTTAAATTATTTTAACAATGGCCACACAACAAACATCTGGACATAAAACAATTAGGTTTTAAAGTAGCGATGCTCCTTCTGTTAGTAACAGGACACAGAGGTCAGACAATAGTCGCCCTTTTGCTAACTGGTCTTGAAATAGACAAGACCGAAGCAACGTTTGATTTAACAACTTTATTAAAATCAAATCGTTTGGGAGATCCCCTGTCAACAGTGAGTGTCACAAGATTCGCCGAGGATCAGAAGCTATGTGTCGTATCAGCCATACGGGCGTATTTATCCAAGACTAAAAGTATAAGAAACTCCAGACAATTGTTGATAAGCTTTATTAAGCGCGATGGACAATTAAGGTGTTAACACTAGCTGGAGTTAATACAGAACGATACGCCTCGAATTCTACAAGGGGAGCAATGGTCTCAAAAGCTCGATTGCTAGGGATTTCGGTAAAACGAATCCTGGCACATGCGGGATGGAAAACAGCCAGATCGTTTGCAAAACATTACAAAAAAAGACTGGAAAAGTCAAGTGGGATTGCAAAACGATTGCTCCAAGACTAGATGATAAAGGTGAGACGCACAAAAACTTTCAATCTCACTTTATTATCATATACAATTGATATTACATGCTTGTTAAAAGAGATAAGCGATAAATAATAGAATATCAGGATAAAAATGCTATTACGTAAAAGTCTCCCTAGCCTGTGGCTAGCCAGAGGCTGTATACCGAGGTAAAATAGATTAGTTAGACGAATCTTACCTGGGTATAGATGATGGATAACTATTGTTTTCCCGAGGTATAAGCCTCGGATAGACGTGGGTGAGGGCCCACCCACCACACCCTACCACGTCTATTCAGTTGGCTTGTACCAAGAAAACATTACAATTACAATATTTTTATTATTTTTTACTAGGAATCATTTTTATCCTGAATTAGTAGGTAAAGATTGCTGGACCGGAAGTGCTTCCTTCTCCCTCACCCACATCTATCCGAGGCTTATAACTCGGGAAAACAATAGTTATCCATCATCTATACCCAGGTAAGATTCGTCTAACTAATCTATATATATATAAATTCCATTAATACCTTTGCTAGAAGTGGAACTGGAAGAGTCAGCTGTTGAAGGAAGTGTAAAAATCAAACCAGCTTAAAGGTCGCCGTATCATACTCGATAATTGGTTGCAACTCCCATTAATCCAAAGTTCAAGCCCCCGTACACTTATGTGGCTGGCGACTTGAACTCACATTCCATGACGCGATTTCGCGCATGACATACAATATGTAACATGCCTAAGCTAAACTGGAATTAAAAATAAAGTAGATGGGATATCCGAATGAGTTAGAACGTCTGTCTCCCGTGTTGGTAGATCGTGAGTTCGAACCCTGGTTGAGTCAAACCAATGACTTAAAAATTGATACTTGTCACTTCCTAGCCAGGTGCTCGGCATTATTAGGATAGGGCAAGGAGCATAGAAATAGATTAGTTAGACAAATCTTACCTGGGTATAGATGATGGATAACTATTGTTTTCCCGAGGTATAAGCCTTGGATAGACATGGGTGAGGGCCCAGCCACCACACCCTACCATGTCTATTCAGTTGGCTTGTACCAAGAAAACATTACAATTACAATATTATTATTATTTTTTATTAGGAATCATTTTTATCCTGAATTAGTAGGTAAAGATTGCTGGACCGGAAGTGCTTCCTTCTCCCTCACCCACGTCTATCCGAGGCTTATACCTCGGGAAAACAATAGTTATCCATCATCTATACCCAGGTAAGATTCGTCTAACTAATCTATATATATATATATATATATATATATATAATATATATATATATATATATAGATATATATATATATATCTATATATATATATATATATATATATAATATATATTCCATTAATACCTTTGCTGGAAGTGGAACTGGAAGAGTCAGCTGTTGAAGGAAGTGTAATATATTCCATTAATACCTTTGCTGGAAGTGTAACTGGAAGAGTCAGTTGTTGAAGGAAGTGTAAAAATCAAACCAGCTTAAAGGTCGCCGTATCATACTCGATAATTGGTTGCAACTCCCGTTAATCCAAAGTTCAAGCCCCCGTACACTTATGTGGCTGGCGACTTGAACTCACATTCCATGACGCGATTTCGCGCATGACATACAATATGTAACATGCCTAAGCTAAACTGGAATTAAAAATAAAGTAGATGGGATATCCGAATGAGTTAGAACGTCCGTCTCCCGTGTTGGTAGATCGTGAGTTCGAACCCTGGTTGAGTCAAACCAATGACTTAAAAATTGATACTTGTCGCTTTCTAGCCAGGTGCTTGGCATTATTAGGATAGGGCAAGGAGCAGTGGAATGAGGAAAACAAATCGTTCCCGATGGAAATTTCCTCTGCTTAAACAACTAATGTACAAAAAAAAAGAATTAAAAAAAGATTATAATGACCGAAAATCTAGGTCAGGAGGGTTATTTATTTATTTAATAAAAAAGAAGAAAGATTCAATGGGGAATATGGATCACTACGTAACCCCGTAATAAACTAATGTAAAAGAGAAACCTCAGGACAATGTGGGTTATTTATAAAAAGTTTCGGCAGGGAATTCAGATCACTATGTAAACCCCTTATACCCCAGTCACAGTATGCCTGCGTTCGCTTGTGGTCATTTTGCGAGCATTTTGTGACCACCTTATGACTGATTGGCGAATGGTCGCTGGCTATTTCGGGTCATCTTGTTCACAAGGAGGTTGCAGCTGCTGCACCTGCAACCTCCTTGCAACCAGTGTTGTCGCTGAGCAGTTGCTGACCAGTCGCTGACTGGGTTTTTGCTTCAATGTCACAAGGCACTCGCAAGGAGGTCGCCGGCTTTTTTGGTCGTTAGGTGGTCGCAAGCGAAAACTGGTCATAGTGTGACTGGACATTAATAAACTAATGTAAAAAAAAAGAAAATGCTGGTTAGCATGTGTTATTCAATGGGGAATATGGATCACTACGTAAATGCTGTCGCTGACTGGGTTTTTGCTTCAATGTCACAAGGCACTCGCAAGGAGGTCGCCGGCTTTTTTGGTCGTTAGGTGGTCGCAAGCGAACACTGGTCATAGTGTGACTGGACATTAATAAACTAATGTAAAAAAAAAGAAAATGCTGGTTAGCATGTGTTATTTATAGAAAGTTCCCGCAGGGAATGCCGATACTAGTACTACGCAACCCCTTTACCACCATTTACGGCCTCCATCCGTGTCTGCCTCCCATCGCGGCCAGTCCTTTTCTGTAGGGGTGGGTGGGTGGGGGGGGGGGGGCGATAGTAGAGGTCTTGGTGGGCAACTCAATGCACTGACGGCTCCAATTACTCGCCCCTCCCACACACTCGGCCGGCCACCGGTGAATGGACGGCCAGCTCTGCGATCAGTCAATTACTGCACTTCACTATGGACCATCACTCTAAATGCACGCGAGGCCGCCAGATAATTAACACGACTTGCACATTCATTTGTACACTAAGGATTTGCACAAATAAAAATAATTTCAAAAGGATGACCATGCAATGCCCCATAAGTAAATTGTAGGCCTATCTTTTATATGCGTACTTTAGGAATTATAGGAATTAAATAAACTACATTGCAGTCATGGTGTATTCCCGTTCTGATTTGAACTTAGATGTTGCCAGGACGTAAAACTCCAACAACCAAACATCCAAGCCATGGCGTATTCAATGTAGCACTGAGTTTGCATTTTCCTGCATTTTGACCGCCGTAATTTATTTAATCACATTGGCCACCAGGAATCACTAAATGGCCTACAGTGATTTTGGAGTTAATATGACAATGCTAGATCCGCAGAACCACCCACATTGTTTCCCTTCACGAAAAACTAGATACAAAAAGAATTAAATATGTTGATAATGCGTTTGCTATCTCTGGCTTTTTATGTCAAATTTATCAACACAATCATGAGATGTTTACCTGCTGTCAACATGCTGTCATTAACACTATGTTTGATTGAAAGGGTTGATTTAAAATCTCAGCTACATGGAATTGAATGATGTAAGTATTTCGTCTATTGCGGAGAATTAAATGGATGTCATTAATTAAATTGGTGTAATAAAGTCGACACTCCTCCATTGTGCTCGACATTACAAGAATAAGACAAGAACGGTTGGTTCAGTTTCAAGATAATCTGATTGAGTGAGATATTGGGCCATGGTGCCAGTTGCGTGGTACCATAGTGGGACAGCACGGCAAGGGCACACTGTCACAAGTTAGTATGACTCTCCCAATAGTACCATGTTACTAGAATGTAAAACCCCTATTAGAACATGCACATAAAGCTAGCATAGAACAGGGTTGGTTTTGTTTGTTTGTGTTTTACGTCCTGGCAACATCAAAGATCACATCAGCATGGGTACCAACTCGTGACATTGAGAACTGTATAGTGCTGCTCCACTGGGAAACGAGACTGCTTCAGTAGGACACCAATATCCTACTCAATCAGATTATCACAATATTGAGTTAACCAGTCCTTTTCTGATCCTAGTAAAGCCGAGTGTCAGGCTAGGTAGCAACAACTATCAATTTTGTAAGTCATTGGTTCGACTCTGCCTGGATTCGACTCTTGGTCTGTCGTTGAGTGTCGTCGGATGTTGCTACGGTGTTGCTACGGTATCGCTACGGTGTCGCCGCGACACCTCCGCGACACCTCCAGTTTCTTGACTGTCGCCGGGTTGTCGTCGGCTTTTTGGACATGTTGAAAAAGTTCGCTGACAGCCGACGACAGCCTATGTCGTACGGCTGTCGCTACGGTGTCGCTACGGTGTCGGTACAGTGTCGATACGGTGTTGTCTTTGTCGTTAAGGTGTCGTCTTTGTCGTTAAGCTGTCGTCGCTTCTCTCTCCATAGCAGCTGTATGTGTGTCTCTGTGTCTATGTGTGTGTCTGTGTGTGTGTGTCTGTGTGTCTGTGTGTGTCTCTGTGTGTCTCTGTGTGTGTATCTGTGTCTCTATGTGTGTGTCTCTGTGTGTGTATCTCTGTGTCTGTGTGTCTGTGTGTGTGTCTCTGTGTGTGTATCTGAGTCTGTGTGTGTGTCTCTGTGTCTGTGGGTGTGTCTCTTTGTCTGTGTGTGTCTCTGTGTGTGTCTCTCTGTATGTGTCTCTGTGTCTGTGTGTGTGTCTCTGTATGTGTCTCTATGTCTGTGTGTGGCTGTGTGTGTGTCTCTGTGCTGTGTCTCTGTGTCTCTGTGTGTGTCTGTGTCTCTGTGTCTTTGTGTCTCTGTTGCTGTGTGTGTCTGTGTGTGTATCTCTGTGTCTGTGTGTGTGTGTCTCTGTGTTTCTGTGTGTGTGTCTGTGTGTGTGTCTCTGTGTCTGTGTGTGTGTCTCTGTGTCTGTGTCTCTGTGTGTGTCTCTGTGTGTGTGTCTCTGTGTGTGTGTCTCTGTGTGTGTCTCTGTGTTGTGTCTCTGTGTCTCTGTGTGTGTCTCTGTGTGTGTATCTGTGTCTGTGTGTGTCTCTGTGTGTGTGTCTCTGTGTGTGTGTCTCTGTGGTGTGTCTCTGTGTCTCTGTGTCTGTGTATGTGTCTCTGTGTGTGTATCTGTGTCTGTGTGTGTGTCTGTGTGTGTGTCTCTGTGTGTGTCTCTGTGTGTGTATATGTGTCTGTGTGTGTCTCTTTGTCTGTGTGTGTGTCTGTGTGTGTGTGTCTCTGTGTGTGTGTGTCTCTGTGTGTGTCTCTGTGTTGTGTCTCTGTCTCTGTGTGTATCTCTGTGTGTATATCTGTGTCTGTGTGTGTGTCTCTGTGTCTCTGTGTGTATCTCTTTGTCTCTGTGTGTGGGGGTCTCTAGGATAGGCAGTTAGCTATGTGTGACAGTATGCAATTTAAAAGTCACCATGAGTGTATAGTGCTGTCCTACTGCGCCGTAGCCCGATATCCCGCTGGATTACACACACACAGACACTGTCGTCCCGCTGCCGTCCCGTCTGTCATCCCGATGTCGTCGGGCTGTCGTCCGGATGTTGTCCGATTGTCGTCCAACTTGGCCTGAATTTGCATATGTCGTCGGGTTTTCACAAAATCCAAGTCGCTGGGCTGTCTTCACCCCCTTGTCGTCGCAGTGTGACTGCTACATAAGGGCTTTGGGTTTCAAAATATTATCCTTTCATCGGATTATGCAAATTTAACCTGCTGGGCGATTTTCGGTTCAGTGATTTAATTGTACCTGCTCAATGCATCCTTACATTGTTAGTCCTGATTTGATCAGTGCCGACCTAATTTGTTCTGACTTCCTAAGGCCTCAAGAGCAATGTTTATTTATTTATTATCTTCGAACATTTACAAACAGTTGTAAGCAGTAATCTGACCTAGATACACAGAAACAGCTGTGAGCAGCTGGAGAACATATACACGCAAACAGTCATGGCCACCTCATCCTAGCTGATAATTTGAGTGGCGTGGCGGTGAATACAAATCCCACATTTTAGATTCCAGTTAAATAATCGAATCCATGGATCCCCCATTGCTGATATCATAATCTTCAAACACTGAATATAATAAACTTAACTTGCAAAAAAGCAGCAACGTGATTCACGATATTTGATCAACAAAATATTAATTTATTGTGAATATTTGATTCTTCAGATTGTCATATTTCAGCACAAGTACGCTGGTCTTCCAGCCGCAATTCATTATACTTTTAACCGGGTTATACTCAAGCAAGGAAATTAAAACAATTTTAAGTAGATGCAAACTTTGAGAAGTTGAAAGATATTCATAAACATATATTTTCGGCCAGTGACGAAGAAGTGCAGAAGTGGGGAGTGTCAAAAACCACTGTAAGTGGCGCTATTGTCAAGGTTTAGATGCAGTGACTGGTAAGCTGGCAGGAAATAATAGTGCACGTCAATAGATGGGATCATGGTTCCGACTACGCATGCGCTGAAAACGGCGGTGGCAGCTAAAGCAGAGTGGTTAGAGTCTCTGACTTTTTTCTAGGTCAGACTCCTAATCTGAGGGTCGGCGGTTCGATTCCCCGTGCCCCCAGCTCTGCCAATTTGGATTTCCACCATTGTGTATAACTTACAGCGTCATCAAAGGCCGGTTGCTCTCGTACCATGTCTATGTGGTGTGGGAGGTTAAAAATCCCTTGGGTCGGTAAAAGTGTAGGCTCGGGCTTTCTATCGACCAGCAGTGGAATGAGGAAGACCAGTCGTCTATGACTGAAATTTCCCCTGCTTAAACAATTAATGGACCAAAAAAAAAAAAAAAAAAAAAGCCCCAGTCACAAATACCCGGATCAGGGGCCGGATGAGCCCTGTACCGCCATCCGGGGAGATCCGGGGTGATCTGTGGCTCGTCTGGCGCCGTCCGGGCTCAGCCCCTGATGTTTTAAAATGCTTAAAACATCCGGGGCGGTCCGGGGGATTTTGCGATCCGGGCTCAATCTGGCCTGATCCGGGGTGGTCCGGGGGTGATCCGGGTATTTCGAGGGTGGTCCGGGGTGGACCAGGCCTGTCTGGGGGTGGTACGGGGTCATTTTGAGCCACGGTTTGACCCGGACCATCCCCGGACTATCCAGGACTACTCCCGGCCTAGCCACGGACCACTCCCGGACTGCCCCCATAAGACCCAGATTACCCCGGTTCACCCCGGTTCACCCCGACTGCCCAGGGCACGCCGCATCGTGGAAAATGCATTCGGGATTCTAGCTCACCGGTACCAGTGCCTCCTAACAACAATGCGACAGAAGCCAGCGACAGTTGTGTCGATAGTGTTGGCATGTGTCTGCCTACATAATCTGACGCGGATGTGGTACGCAGCTCGTCACAATGCAGAGATGGACCAGGAGGACAGCAATCACAACATCGTTCCTGGAGCCTGGAGACTCAACAATCCTCTAGCCGACATCTACGGCGTCCATGGGAACAGACTGACACTCGCAGCGAAATACCAGAGACAATATCTCATTGCCTATTACGTGTCCGAGGCTGGAGCGGTGCCTTGGCAAGATGCTATGATATGAACTATTTTGAAGTGTGACCTATTACCAATTGTGCCATGAGAATTGTATTTATTGTTATATCTGTGCCTACAAATGAAATATATTTCATTATTGTGAATGTCAAATCAAAAGAAATCTCAGTAATAATATAAATATCTTAAATTAATTTAATTTGTTTGTTATTTGTTGTTTTTTTGTGTAGCTATAACAGCTGTAAGTTATAATCTTATTAAAATGAAATAGGTCCTAATAAAATGTGACAGTAATACAAAAAAAATTCTGTATTATTGCTTTTTAGTATATATATTTTTAATTTTTATGCTACAGTTAATACCAAAATCTTATACTCAATAATGTTTTTTTTTCTTGTACTTTATTGTTGGTGTAAGAGCTTAACTTAGTTAATGTGCTATTTATCAAAAAGGGGTGTTAATACTGAATTTAATCATCTTTTCTTCTATATTGTTGGTATAAGAGCTTAACTTATTTTATCGAAAAGGGGTCTTAATATTGAATTTAATGATATTTTCTTCTATATTGTTGCTATAAGAGCTTAACTTATTTAATGTAGTATTTATCGAAAAGGTGTTTTTTGGGGAGGGAAAAGGGGGGAAATTTATTTGTTAATTATGTGTTAAATAGTTATTACTTAATTTATTACAAGTGACTATCAACTAAACGGATATAGCATATAGATTGTAACAAACACAACGTAGTTAACGATGTATGTAATTTATATATTTATTTTCAACTAGTCATAATAGTATATATAATGTACACAATCAGTACTCTTGTCATGATCACCTTCACATTCACTCATCCATAATACGTCCATAATAAAAACTATCTAAAAACAGTTCATTTCACAATGTTCACAATCACAGAGGCTGGACATCCGTGTTGTTGCACGTTGACCTCACAGAGGGTTGTCCGGTTCCTGTCCGATCCCAGCCATTCGTGTGGTAAAGCTGAGATCCGACAGACCCATAATGTTCCCCCACTTCCTGGCGTGCTGGATGGGCGTGCAGTGGTGGAAGGGCCCAGTCGGGGACTCGTCCAATCCCTTCACAGGGTCCCGGTTGTAATCCCGCCGCCTGGACGGGGAAAGCCGGCAACGGCAACGGGGCTGCTGGTTGAGGGTCTGGACGACGTGGTTGTGATCGGTGTTGCTCCTTCTCGCGGGCCAGGAGCGTAACCGTATCGCCAAGGCAAAACTCTCGGAGTAGAATTCCCCGAGAAGCGACGCGTCAATGTCTTCAGCTACGGCCCCCAGCCACGTTCCCCACAGCATCGGCGGTGACACTTTCGGCGGTTGCATCATCCCCATCAGCTGGCCCTGGATGATGGCAGCCTCCACTTGCTGGTCCCGCACTTGGGACTTCAACTGGTCGAGGTCAGTGTTGATGGTGGGTGTTCGGGCGCCGCCTTTCCCCTTGGCTGCCAGGCGTGGAGTTGCGGGTTGCATTGCTGCTGCGGGTGGTACACACGACAGTGGTGGAGCCTGGTCAAGTGGCATGACACTTTCATTGTGCACATCGATCGAGGTTGCGTGGACGGGTTGCAACCGGGACTGCAATGTCACCCCCCAATCTGGATGGCTGCCGCACGATATACGT
This sequence comes from Branchipolynoe longqiensis, assembly GCA_030323885.1. Lineage (NCBI taxonomy): Eukaryota > Metazoa > Annelida > Polychaeta > Phyllodocida > Polynoidae > Branchipolynoe > Branchipolynoe longqiensis. The sequence continues at coordinate 9,335,443 of CM059192.1, read as the reverse complement.
TCGCAGGAACCCAAAATGTTCCTGTATATACAACTCGCGCTCAGACAACTCCCTGGCTGCGGCACCCGACTTCATGTCACTCAATTTCCCCACCTTTGTGCGTATGGACTCATACCATGTGATGAGTGGTTTGGGGTTGTCCATGCCCATCTCCTTGGCCTTCTCCTCCCACACACGTCTCTTTAATGCGGTGTTCTTGTAGTCGCCATGTCCCTTCACATAGATGTAGTCGTGCATCCGTAGCCACTCCGACATATCCAAGTGCTGCTCACTTGTCAGCTGAAGAGCTTCCACCTTCTTCCGGTGCACTGTCGAAGTGCCTTGTGACAACGGCACTGTTGTAGTAGGTGGCGTCACAGGACGAGGAGGTGGCGACACAGGACGAGGAGGTGGCAACACATCCCAGACAGATTCCTCGTCGGAAGACAATCCGGAAGTTGAGGGTGATGGTGCAGGCTTCCTCCGTACTTTTGTGGCGACCTTGTGTCCTGCAGGCTCCTTCATAGCAATCCTTTTGGAGGCAATTTTCTTTCCTGTAGGTTTCATGGTATAGATGTGTGCTCGGCGCTGCTGGATTTGGAAGTGAGCTCTGCAGAGCCGCACGCTCTTATATACTCATGGCAGTCCGGGAGTAGTCCGGGGGTTGTCTGGGGGTGATCCGGGATAGTCCGGGGGTGGTCCGGGATAGTCCGAGGGTGGTCAGGGGTGGTTCGGGGCAGTCCAGGTGTGGTCCGGCCTCGTCCAGGTTAGTCAGGGGCTGGTCCGGCACAGTCCGGGCTCGTCCAGGGCCGTTCCAGGGGCAGTCCGGGGGTGGTACGGGGCAGTCCGGGACTGCGAGGCAAAAATTGACGAAAACAGTGATTTTATCCATGGTGGTCCGGGACAGTCCGGGCCGTTGGTCCGTGGGTGGTCTGGCTCAAAATCCAGGGCTCGTCCGGCTATGTGTGACTGGGGCTAAAGCAAATGCGAATGGCCATTGAGTTTGTCGATATGCCCAGGGAAAAACTACGATTTTATTCAAAATGAATAGAAATACATAACAATTTGGCATAAACATGTATGCACACATGCAATATAATGATCTGATGACAAAACTAACCATAGTTAAACATTTTGAGCTAAGAAACATACAATGCCACACAAAACAATCAGTGATATCCACATCTCCATTATTAATTCTTGTTCTAAATATTAAAATGCCAAATGTGTCAACATACACTTGTTTCAGAGAAATATATAACCAATATCTGATTAACCCTACTAATTTTCTAGTTCTACATATATCATTAACCATAGGATATAAATAAAAACATTAATAAAATAAGTAAAACTGACTCTGCCTTATGACTCTAACACTAATCTGAGTGCCCATATTTGTTTAAATCTAAATGTGCATATTATATTGATGTAAATGCAATGCTGGATAAAAGATTAATATCTTAATTTATTATATATATTTTTTTAGTTGGTATTCTATGTTTCCAACAAGAGCTGAGATGATCTGAAACTAGCACATTTCATAGCTGCACCCAGTGTATTAGCATGTGCCATGTGCTTCTTGTGGATTTGTTTTGCTCTGATGCATCCCACAATGCACCGCGCCGCTGGAACGGTGATGTAGTCTATTAAACATATGCAATGGAGATCCATATGTCAATTATATTCGCATAGTTAATTATCCAACACATGTATAAGTTCCTTTTAGAGCCCCTAATGGTAGTAGAGGTTAGGGTAACTTATTGAGCCTGACAACTACAGAGAGCGAGTACTCGTTTATTTTCAGATGGGTGGTTGGGAAGGGGGTGGAAGGCAAGGAGGCAGGCCGGTGTAGTAAGTTCAAAACACTACCCCACAAAAACACTATGGTAATGTTTTGAACCTAGGTTCAAAACACTACCATAGTGTTTTGAACCTAGTTGAAGGTAGGTTCAAAACACTACTGTGGCCACGCTCAAAACACTATCATTAAGTTCAAAACACTACCCCTAAGTTCAAAACACTACTCTAAAAAATATGTTATAAATGCTGCATATTCAGTTTCATTTGTAGTAGCGTGATGCAGTATGCAGTAAGGTGGGGCAGTAGGGGTTGTTTTTGTTGTTGTTGATTGTTGTTTTATGTCCTAGCAACATCTAAGGTCATATTAGGGGGAGGGCACCGACTTGTGACAGTGCACACTCATGGATACGTTAGGCTATGTATTAGGGTAGGACGTAAAAACAACAACAAACAAAAAGCTACGTATGGGGCGCGTCAAGATACGTTAGTCGCTGGAATAACGTTATGCGAACGCTGGGCAGACATCGCGCGCGTGAGGGTCGTTCCCACACGTTGCGCCAAACTGTTGCTTTTTGTTGTTTTATGTCCTAGCAACATCTAAGGTCATATCAGGACGGCGCATCAAACTTTTACCACAACGTCATGCTACTGCCATGTCATGAGTGTTTGGAACTTGGGTAGTGTTTTCAACATACGTAGGGGTAGTGTTTTGAACTTAACAGTAGTGTTTTGAACCTAAGCTCAAAACACTACCGTAGTGTTCTGAACGGGGTAGTGTTTTGAACGTCCTACACCGGCAGTGGGCTGTAGCGCAGGAGGACGGTGAAGGAACCACGAAGACAGGGAGTAAGGGGAAGGCTGGGTCAGGGGCCGAGCTTGGTGTTTTCACGTGGTACACAACCTTATATTTTTATTTCCCCCCCCCGCCCCCCCGACCAGACGGGATGGCCGAATGAGTTGGGCATCCGCCACCCGTTTTGGTAGATCGTGGGATTCGAACCCCCGGGTTCGAACCCTGGTTGAGTCAAACCAATAACTTAAAAATGTTGCTTCATAGCCAGACGCATGGCATTATTAGGATTGGGAAAGGACTGGTTGGCTCAGTGTCAGGATAATGTGACTGAGTGCGATATCAATTCATGGTGCTGGTGGCCTGGTCTCCCAGTGGGGCACCACTATAAAGTCGCCATGAGTGCGCACTGTCATGAGTCGGTACACGTCCTAATATGACCTTAGATGTTGGCAGGACCTAAAACTCCAACAACCAACCAACCACACTTTTTCAGCAATGGAATAATGCGCTATTGGAATAAAACGCGATTGAATAAAATGCTACTAAAAATTACCTATTTAATTTTGTTTAAATATTTGTATTTAGGTGGGACACAGCTGCATACATGCATATATGGATGCTAGGTGCCTGGTGGGGATATGCTTTATTCTGTAGTTTTTAGGGCTGGTCCAGTTGAATGCAGCCTCAGCTTTGTCTGAAACCAAACATAAGTTGGGGTTTCTCTGATTCCTGCAGGCAGCGCGCGTTCCATGTATTGCTTCCTTTCAAGTTGAAATCTCGGCTTGTGTGCCAAGACATTCTCGCTTCAGTACCTTGGCTTGTGTGCCAATACGTTCTTGCTTCACTACCTCGGCTTGTGTGCCAAAACATTCTCGCTTCACTAGCTCAGCTTGTGTGCCAAGACATTCTTGCTTCACTACCTTGGCTTGTGTGCCAAGACATTCTCGCTTCACTACCTCGGCTTGTGTGCCAAGACATTCTCACTTCACTACCTCTGCTTGTGTGCCACAACGTTCTTGCTTCACTATCTCGGCATGTGTGCCAAGCCATTCTCGCCTCTCTACCTCGGATTGTGTGCCAAGCCGTTCTTGCCTCTCTACTTCGGATTGTGTGCCAAGCCGTTCTTGCCTCGCTACTTTGGATTGTGTGCCAAGCCGTTCTCGCTTCACTACCTCGGCTTGTGTGCCAAGTTGTTCTTGCTTCACTACCTCGGCTTGTGTGCCAAGACATTCTCGCTTCACTACCTCAGCTTGTGTGCCAAGACATTCTCGCCTCTCTACCTCAGCTTGTATGCCAAGCCGTTCTCGTATCTCTACCTCGGATTGTGTGCCAAACCGTTCTCGCTTCACTACCTCAGCTTGCAATGAAGTCAAACAATATGAGGAGAGACATGAGCCTCCTTTAAAATAAACTCACAATAGCAAAGAGAGAGATGAATACAACACACTGGTGTTGCGGTTTTAGTTCTCAACCAGTTGCAGTTCTCAACATCGCTTCTGCGCATGCGTCAACATCTAACAGCATCGTCTGCACATTGTCAGTGGTCGTGAGCAATCTTCATACAGAAAAAGTGAAATATCTCTAAAACCAAACCACCTAGAAACAAATCGCTTGGTACACCTATAGAAAACATGTTTACCAACAAGATTATATTAAATTGATATGGTTAATGGATTTCTATTAATTTTGAATAATGTTTTGCACTGCGCGTACCGGCAAACTCAAGGCATTGTCAATGGTCATGAGCAATCTTCATACATAAAAAGTGAAATGTCTCTAGAACCACACCACCTAGAAACAAATCGCTTGGTACACATATAGAAAACATGTTTACCGAAAAGATTATATTAAATTTATAAGGTTAGTGACACTGACACTATAGTGACAGTATGAGGCAGCGATTTGCGGCGATCGGCGACGGTTTGAATCGGGCTGATGTTGACACATGCGCAGATAATGCTTTGACACATGCGCAGATGCTTTGACGCATGCACAGAAGCGATGTTGAGAACTGCAACTGGTTGAGAACTGAAACCGCGACACCGGGCTGCAACAGCAACTGCAACTGCAACGGTTGAACACTGTACTGTGTATGTGTGCGTGCGCGCGTGTGTGTGTGTGTGGGAGGGGGTGATAGGAGGACCATCAAAGTGGGAGTATTTAATCATTTGAGTGCTGTAGCAGGAAACAAGTCACACAAAAAGCGCCGTATAAAGCCATGTTCACACGGGAAAAGTTTAAAGCGATTTAGACAAGGCGAATCATATGAATCGATTTAGATGCGTGTTCACACGGACCGAGTTTGAAAGTGTTTCGCATTCACACGGGCAGTGCTTTGAATCGGTTTAAGGCGGAAGTGGATATCTGCGCATGAGCAAGTCCAGACTAACCAGCACAAGTTTGGGTTCGTCGACATCGGCCGAGAGAGTGTGGGTTCGACCTAGATATGTATGGACTGAATCGTATTGGTTTGGAACAGTCAAAACTTCTGCTGGGCAGTGAAACCCTAAAAATAAATGATGAAAAAAATATATGTGCACCTCTAGCAGGTTCATAAAGCAAATTTACCGGAAAGTCAACACACTCAGGTCTCGACTGTCATGTTTCCCTGGACTGCGCATGCGTGTGATGTCATAAATAAAACGATTCAGCATAGATCGGTTCCTGTAGACCACCTTGAGAAGCATTTTACATTAAACGATTTATATGAATCGATTCAGCCCTAAAACGCCTCAGCCACGCATTCACACGGCAAATGTGAGTCGAACTAGGCAAGTCGATTTATATGAATCGATTTAACTTCCCCGTGTGAATACAGCTTATGACTCCTGTTTTTCGAGTAGTTACTCGATTATTCGGTCAATTAATTATGCAATATGGATGACCCCCGTGTTTACGTTCCCCTAAACGAAGAAAGTCGTTGGTTGTGCTCTATTGGGTGATTAAAAACAAAGATACTTATAACAAATGACAATAAATAATGTAATTTTGACTCCCGCTGTACTCAGTTTGACCCTATCGGCTCCGCTGGTGGCAATATTTTAATAGTGTAGCTTCTTTTGTTTGTCGCAGACTTCAAATAGACAAATTTGTGTGGAGCGATATTAACTGTCAAGGTCACTGTTACTTTCCCCAACTCAGACCAGACAGCCTTACTTAACCACTACTGACTAGATAGCCTATATGCCTGTGTCAGGATGTCTTCGGCATCTGGTATTCCCAGGTGGTCATGGGTGGTTTTATCAGGCTACATGTGCCTTAGCTTTGATTATCGGACGAAAATCAGTGTTTCATTTTATATTGGCCACATGATTGCTGAGTGAATAGGCCATCTCTACACCATGTAGCAGGTAGTGGGTTCGATCCATAATTATTGAATACAAAAGTGATACTTGTTGCTACTTTTCCAGGCGCTCAGCATTTATAGGATAGGGCAACGATTAGTGGGCTCAATATTGTGATTGAGTGGGATATCGGACCATGGTGCCGGCGGTAACTGTATCCAATGGGATCGTCAGGATGCACTGTCTCAAGGGGATGTCCATGCAGGTATAACCTTAGATATTGTTAGGATGCAAAACCGCACTCAACCCAGTAAGTTACTCAGTAATTCACTAACAATAGTAACATGCACCCTCACTGACACCCTCATTAACTCACTGACTACATCACTGAATGACTCACTAACTCAGTAAGTTAGTCAGTAATTCACAAACAATAGAAACATGTACCCTAACTGACACCCTCATTAACTCACTGACTACATCACTGAATGACTCACTAACTCAATAAGTTAGTCAGTAATTCACTAACAATAGAAACATGTACCCTAACTGACACCCTCATTAACTCACTGACTACATCACTGAATGACTCACTAACTCAGTAAGTTACTCAGTAATTCACTAACAATAGTAACATGCACCATCACTGACACCCTCATTAACTCACTGACTACATCACTGAATGACTCACTAACTCAGTAAGTTACTCAGTAATTCACTAACAATAGTAACATGCACCCTCACTGACACCCTCATTAACTCACTGACTACATCACTGAATGACTCACTAACTCAGTAAGTTAGTCAGTAATTCACAAACAATAGAAACATGTACCCTAACTGACACCCTCATTAACTCACTGACTACATCACTGAATGACTCACTAACTCAGTAAGTTACTCAGTAATTCACTAACAATAGTAACATGCACCCTCACTGACACCCTCATTATCTCACTCACTACGTCACTGAATGACTCACTAACTCAGTAAGTTACTGAGTAATTCACTATCAATAGTAACATGCACCCTCACCGACACCCTCATTATCTCACTCACTATGTCACTGAATGACTCACTAACTCAGTAAGTTACTGAGTAATTCACTAACAATAGTAACATGCACCCTCACCGACACCCTCTTTATCTCACTCACTACGTCACTGAATGACTCACTAACTCAGTAAGTTACTGAGTAATTCACTAACAATAGTAACATGCACCCTCACCGACACCCTCATTCTCTCACTCACTATGTCACTGAATGACTCACTAACTCAGTAAGTTACTGAGTAATTCACTATCAATAGTAATATGCACCCTCGCCGACACCCTCATTATCTCACTCACTACGTCACTGAATGACTCACTAACTCAGTAAGTTACTGAGTAATTCACTATCAATAGAAACATGCACCCTCACCGACACCCTCATTATCTCACTCACTACGTCACTGAATGACTCACTAACTCAGTAAGTTACTCAGTAATTCACAAACAATAGTAACATGCACCCTCACTTGTAAGATACGAGTCGACACGACACGGTGACTTCAAGTTAACGACTGACTTTATTCAACCTCTGGTTGTCCTAGTTACATTCCGGTTATATCTGGGTCCCGGCGTGTATCAGCATACATACATATATTACATCTCCCTTCCAATGCTCTTGAATACACTTGAATACATTTGCATACACTTGAACACTTAACATAAGTATCAACGTAACTTACTAACTGACAAAATGACTTAGTTCCCCTCCCCATACTCTAATCACTTACACGCAATATATTTTAGCCACCCATTCGGATGGATACTGTTGAAATAGCTGCTTAGATTAAATCTACCCTGTTCGCCTGTATGCCTTTACCCTTACTTTCTACATTTCCTCAAACGGTATGATATGTATTTTTAATTACATCTCGCTGATTCGATAATGGATAATGGTGAAATAGCCTCTTAATTTAACTCTAACATTATGCACTTGCAAGCGTTGATATTTAACTATACTCTCGATTATTTGATAATAATTAGATATACATATACATTGATCACTCTTTTAATCCACATTTATATATTAATGTTAAGACATTAACACTAACATTATTATGCATTCATCCATGGTAACTGAAGATCTATACTTTCGAATAACATGTAACAAGTTATCAAGGTATAACAACATGCTCCAACACCCAATTTGCATAGCAAACTAAACACATCATCTTATCTGAAAGCTAAGGACTGGGCGAATGATTCTACCATAACGTGTCTTGTATGGAATTTGTTTTGCTATATCCTGTCGCACAGGCCTGTTATCTATGACCTCCTTAGGGATGTTTTTGGTATGCCAAATGTTGTCTTTTGGTGTTTTGAATATGTGTCTGCGATTTCTGCATATGATGTTGTTCTGTGTATTTAATATTTGGTAATCCCTATGTCCAGGCTTTTGTGCTGCAGCGATGATTCCCGTAGCCCATTTCCCATTGTGATGTAAATAACGTACGTGGTCGCCTTCACACAAATCCCTGTGTTTCTGACCGGCATGTTTATCAAAGTATCTTTTCTGATTATTCTGTACTTTAGTTAATTCAACCTTCTTAGGTAATTGACACTTTGGCTGGAGCTGTGTCTTTAGCACAGGTAATTTGCTCCTCAACCTGCGCGACATAAGTAGTTGTGCCGGAGAAGCACCTATGCCCTGTAATGTCGTATTTCTGTAATTTAATAAAGCAATGTGCGGATCATTACCATCTAAAGTGGCCTTTTTTATCAATCGTTTAATAGTTTGAACATATCGTTCCGCCTGTCCATTGCTTTGAGGGAACAGCGGACTCGAAAAACTGGTCTGAAAGTCATATTCTTTAGCAAATTGCAGGTATTCAGCGCTACTAAATTGCGTCCCATTGTCAGACACCACAATCTTTGGGATCCCGTACCTGCAAAATGTTTGTTTCAATGCGTGTATGATAGCTTTACTAGTTGTGGTTTCTAGTTCAATTACCTCAGGGAATTTAGAGTAGTAATCTAGTATTACAATAAAATTCCTATGTTCTAACATAAACAAATCCACTCCTACTTTATGATAAGGAATACATGGTATGTGATGACTTTCTAGTGGTTCTGAATGTTGTGCGTTTCTGTATTCCTGACAAATTTGGCACCGCGACACAATGTCTTCTAATTGACTCCCTAAACCGGGCCAAAATACCGTGTCCCGAGCTAATTGTTTACATCGGACGACACCTAAGTGGGACTCATGTAATCTGTGTAGCATGTCAGGCTGTAATGAACGTGGTATAACAATCCGATTACCCTTTAATACGAGGTCGTCATGGATTGTAATTTCACTACGGTATGTAAAAAACGGTTTGACTTCACGGCTGAGATTACGCTGACTATTGGGCCAACCGTGCAGTGCCAGGTAACTGATCTTCTGCAACGTATCGTCTTTCTTTACCTCCTGCCTTAGTTGTGACATACTACCATCTCCCAATTGAATCTCTGCCACCGTGAAGTCATCATCGAACAAGTTTTCAGGTGAAGTTAAGGTGGTGTGTGCCCTGGACAGCGCGTCTGCAAAGTACATCAGCATGCCTTTAATGTGTATGACTTTGATATTATAGTTCTGGAGCCTCATCCTCATACGCTGCATCCTCGAAGACAACGTATGGATGGACTTATTCATAATTGCTACCAGCGGTTTATGGTCTGTTTGGACTGTGACCTCTTTGCCGAATAAATACTCATGGAATTTTGTACATCCGAAACATATGGCTAGTAATTCTTTTTCGATTACAGCATAATTAGATTGTGTGCTATTTAAAGCCTTTGACGCCATGGCCACAGGTTTATCGTTTTGAAACAAAGTGGCACCTAGACCTGATTTAGACGCATCAACTTGCAAAACTATATCTGCATTCACATCAAAATATTTTAATACTGGGGCCTTGGTTAGTAACTGTTTGAGTTTTTCAAAAGCATCTATTTGTTCTTGTTGCCAGTGCCAAGCCACATCTTTGGCGAGAACAGTACGCAATGGTTTGGCAATGTCCGCCATGTTAGGGATGAATTTATTTACGTAACCCACCATCCCTGAGAACCGTTGTATAGCCTTTTTATCCCTGGGCGCTGGCATGTCAATTATAGCTTGTACTCTTTCCTTACTAGGTGACACCCCTTCAGATGTCAGTACATGACCTACATAGTTGACTTGAGACTTACATATCTTAGATTTCTTGGGATTAAGGGTAAGGTTAAATTTCCTGGCTCTGTCTAACACTGCCCGAAGTCGACTATTATGTTCTTGCACAGTGTGACCATATACTAGAATGTCATCTGTAATTACATTTACTCCCTTCAAATCTCCCAGTATGTTGTTCATTTCCTCAATGAAAATATCACCAGCCGTTTTTATGCCAAAAGGTAATCTAGTAAAACGATATCTACCCCATGGGCTATTGAATGTGCACAGGTTAGAACTCTCTCTATCTAAATGTATCTGCCAGTAGCCGCTGTTCGCGTCAAGCACTGAAAAATATTGTGCACCATGCGTACTAGCAACATCCTCTTCAATAGTGCGTGTCGGATAGGGGCCTCTTAAGATAGCTTTATTTAATTTAGTCGGATCTAGGCATATTCTAATTTTTCCTGGTTTCCTCACAATGGTGATCGAGCTAACCCATGGAGTTGGTTCTGTTTGTTTCATTATAACACCCAATCTTAACATTCTGTCTAATTCTTTACGTACCTCTGACCTAATAGCATGTGGAATGCGTCTGGGAGCATCAATGACAGGGGAAACATTTTTATCTACATGAATATGCGCATTAACTTTTATTTTTCCAATGCCTTTGAATACATCAGTGTATATATTTACCAAGTTTGTAGCTTTCTCCCCTTGATCTGAGACATCTGATGCACAGTCCACCCTTCTGATTAGGTTTAGTGCAACACAAGCACTCATCCCAAGAAGAGGGTTTCCCTTGTCTGTTACTTGAAATTTTATCCTTTGTCCACGTACGGTGATCATCGTCTCTCCCACTGGCTGTATTCGTTGTCCTGTATACGTGACGAGATTGCATGTAGGCGGAGATAGGGTCAATCCCCCTATCTTTTCATACAATTCCTTTGTGATTATATTTGCCTGTGATCCTGTGTCCAGTTTAAATTCCACCATCACGTCGTTAATTTGTACTGCCGTGTACCAAAGGCTGCTGGTCTGTTCGCTGTCACTGTTTAACGCACCGACGAACAGGTCGTGCGTGTTGTTGTCGTCGTATCCATCCTCCCATTCGATCCATAGTAACTTCATTCACCGCGGTGCTTCTTTGTTCACGTCTCCTGCACATTTTGATGAAGTGTCCCGTCTTCCTGCATCCGGAGCACTGTTTATCTCGGGCTGGACAACGATTCTGGTAATGTTGATATCCACAATTTCCGCACTGAGACGTGAATGTATTTGTACGGCGCGCCTGCATCTGTGACCTCCGTTTCTATGGTTCCGGTCGTCGGTGTGACGTCACGTCACTGTCACGTTTTGAAATTGCGTCGACGGTCTCCGTTGCTATATAAGATGAACTGTCACTCACTAATTCCGATTTGTGTTCACTCAAACGACACAAATTGACACACATCTCCAGGGATAAATTACTTGTTTGCAATAGACGATCCCGTAAAGTTTTACATTTTATCCCGCATACTATCCGGTCACATAACAGTGATTCTTCCAATGATCCGTACTGGCAATATGACACACGGTTTCGCAGATTTCTCAGATATGTGTCCATCGATTCCGTCGTTTGGTTCAACGTATTAAATTGATACCTGACTATAGTAATGTTGGTTTTACCTTCGCAATACACTTTGAACTTTTCTATCAGTACCGTAATCTTGTCTTTGTTTTCCTCTGCGATGTCGAATGTTCTATGGATCTTTTGAGCCTCCGTTCCTGCTACGTGAAGGAATACGCAACACTGAACCCGCTCAGACTTTGCTGCTATTCCTGCTGCCACCGCATAAATCCTATATGAGTCAATCCACTGTGTCCAGTTCAGGTTAATGTTGCCTTCCAAGTTTAACGGCAGTGGGGGTTTTAGTCCTGAAAGTGCCATTCCTTGTTAGGTAAACCACATCTGACACCATGTAAGATACGAGTCGACACGACACGGTGACTTCAAGTTAACGACTGACTTTATTCAACCTCTGGTTGTCCTAGTTATCAGCATACATACATATATTACACCCTCATTAACTCACTGACTACATCACTGAATGTCTCACTAACTCAGTAAGTTACTGAGTAATTCACTAACAATAATAACATGCACCCTCACTGACACCCTCATTATCTCACTCACTACGTCACTGAATGACTCACTAACTCAGTAAGTTACAGAGTAATTCACTAACAAAAGTAACATGCACCCTCACTGACACCCTCATTATCTCACTCACTACGTCACTGAATGACTCACTAACTCAGTAAGTTACTGAGTAATTCACTAACAATAGTAACATGCACCCTCACCGACACCCGCATTATCTCACTCACTACGTCACTGAATGACTCACTAACCCAGTAAGTTACTGAGTAATTCACTAACAATAGTAACATGCACCCTCACCGACACCCTCATTATCTCACTCACTACGTCACTGAATGACTCACTAACTCAGTAAGTTACTGTGTAATTCACTAACACTAGTAACATGCACCCTCACCAACACCCTCATTATCTCACTCACTACGTCACTGAATGACTCACTAACTCAGTAAGTTACTCAGTAATTCACTAACAATAGTAACATACACCCTCACTGACACCTTCATTAACTTACTCAATACATCACTGAATGACTCACTAACTCAGTAAGTTACTGAGTAATTCACTATCAATGGAAACATGCACCCTCACCGACACCCTCATTATCTCACTCACTACGTCACTGAATGACTCACTAACTCAGTAAGTTACTCACTAATTCACTAACAATAGTAACATGCACCCTCACTGACACCCTCATTATCTCACTCACTACGTCACTGAATGACTCACTAACTCAGTAAGTTACTCAGTAATTCACAAACACTAGTAACATACACCCTCACTGACACCCTCATTAACTTACTCAATACATCACTGAATGACTCACTAACTCAGTAAGTTACTGAGTAATTCACTATCAATAGAAACATGCACCCTCACCGACACCCTCATTATCTCACTCACTACGTCACTGAATGACTCACTAACTCAGTAAGTTACTCACTAATTCACTAACAATAGTAACATGCACCCTCACTGACACCCTCATTAACTCACTGACTACATCGCTAAATGACTCACTAACTCAGTAAGTTACTCAGTAATTCACTAACAATAGTAACATGCACCCTCACTGACACCCTCATTATCTCACTCATTACGTCACTGAATGACTCACTAACTCAGTAATTTCCTCAGTAATTCACTAACAATAGTAACATGCACCCTCACCGACACCCTCATTAACTCCCTCAATATGTCACTGAATGACTCACTAACTCGGTAAGTTACTCAGTAATTCACTAACAATAGTAACATGCACCCTCACTGACACCCTCATTATCTCACTCACTACGTCACTGAATGACTCACTAACTCAGTAATTTAGTCAGTAATTCACCAACAATAGTAACATGCACCCTCACTGACACCCTCATTAACTCACTGACTACATCACTGAATGACTCACTAACTCAGTAAGTTAGTCAGTAATTCACTAACAATAGTAACATGCACCCTCACCGACACCCTCATTATCTCACTCACTATGTCACTGAATGACTCACTAACTCAGTAAGTTACTGTGTAATTCACTAACACTAGTAACATGCACCCTCACCAACACCCTCATTATCTCACTCACTACGTCACTGAATGACTCACTAACTCAGTAAGTTACTCAGTAATTCACTAACAATAGTAACATACACCCTCACTGACACCCTCATTAACTTACTCAATACATCACTGAATGACTCACTAACTCAGTAAGTTACTGAGTAATTCACTATCAATAGAAACATGCACCCTCACCGACACCCTCATTATCTCACTCACTACGTCACTGAATGACTCACTAACTCAGTAAGTTACTCACTAATTCACTAACAATAGTAACATGCACCCTCACTGACACCCTCATTAACTCACTGACTACATCGCTAAATGACTCACTAACTCAGTAAGTTACTCAGTAATTCACTAACAATAGTAACATGCAACCTCACTGACACCCTCATTATCTCACTCACTACGTCACTGAATGACTCAATAACTCAGTAATTTCCTCAGTAATTCACTAACAATAGTAACATGCACCCTCACCGACACCCTCATTAACTCCCTCAATATGTCACTGAATGACTCACTAACTCGGTAAGTTACTCAGTAATTCACTAACAATAGTAACATGCACCCTCACTGACACCCTCATTATCTCACTCACTACGTCACTGAATGACTCACTAACTCAGTAATTTAGTCAGTAATTCACCAACAATAGTAACATGCACCCTCACTGACACCCTCATTACCTCACTGACTACATCACTGAATGACTCACTAACTCAGTAAGTTAGTCAGTAATTCACTAACAATAGTAACATGCACCCTCACCGACACCCTCATTATCTCACTCACTATGTCACTGAATGACTCACTAACTCAGTAAGTTACTCAGTAATTCACTAACAATAGTAACATGCACCCTCACCGACACCCTCATTATCTCACTCACTACGTCACTGAATGACTCACTAACTCAGTAAGTTACTGAGTAATTCACTAACAATAGTAACATGCACCCTCACCGACACCCTCATTATCTCACTCACTACGTCACTGAATGACTCACTAACTCAGTAAGTTACTCAGTAATTCACTAACAATAGTAACATGCACCCTCACTGACACCCTCATTATCTCACTGACTACATCACTGAATGACTCACTAACTCAGTAAGTTACTCAGTAATTCACAAACAATAGTAACATGCACCCTCACTGACACCCTGATTATCTCACTGACTACATCACTGAATGACTCACTAACTCAGTAGGTTACTGAGTAATTCACTAACAATAGTAACATGCACCCTCACCGACACCCTCATTATCTCACTCACTACATCACTGAATGGCTCACTAACTCAGTAAGTTACTCAGTAATTCACTAACAATAGTAACATGCACCCTCACCGACACCCTCATTATCTCACTCACTACATCACTGAATGACTCAGTAACTCAGTAAGTTACTCAGTAATTCACTAACAATAGTAACAATCACCCTCACTGACACCCTCATTAACTCACTGACTACATCACTGAATGACTCACTAACTCAGTAAGTTACTCAGTAATTCACTAACAATAGTAACATGCACCCTCACCGGCACCCTCATTATCTCACTCACTACGTCACTGAATGACTCACTAACTCAGTAACTTACTGAGTAATTCACTAACAATAGTAACATGCACCCTCACCGACACCCTCATTATCTCACTCACTACGTCACTGAATGACTCACTAACTCAGTAACTTACTGAGTAATTCACTAACAATAGTAACATGCACCCTCAACGACACCCTCATTATCTCACTCACTACGTCACTGAATGACTCACTAACCTAGTAAGTTAGTCAGTAGTTCACTAACAATAGTAACATGCACCCTCACTGACTCAGTAAGTTACTGAGTAATATTACATATTAATGTATTGCTCAATTTGTATGAGATCTAATTCAAAAAGTGAAATTAATTTTTTTCCACTCTGACATATGCACAACATGCAAACCTTCATATAACTTTTGACTAGGCTATTATTTGGAAGGTTTTCAGTTTTGGTTTCCATGTCACACTTTAGTGCCCAGTTTTAGAGAATGACCCATATATGTAAATATATTTATATATACATATATATATATATGTATATATACATTATCGATTCATCAGTTTGAACTGGAGATATTCAATTAAATAAGTAATGAATTCTAATGACATTTTTATAGGCGTGTTTCTTTACCTGCATCTCTCTTATCTTATAACTAATTGAACATATGTCATTCACTTGACTTCCTATTTTATTTTACCAGCGCTATTTGTATACATATTCTTAGTGCTTGTCTTTGGAAGTTTGACCGCTCACTGTGAAAGTACAACGTCTGAACACTTTGACTTCTGGATACTGAATGGTTTATTCACGGCCTAGGGCTCGCTTGACCCGCCAGCTAAACTTTCCAAGACATCATCTCATTAGCATATTCCTTTGTCTCAAACTCTGCATCTCGTTAACATATATTAGCCACACACCTATACGTCTATACGTCTATCACACTCACTACAGTCTACTCACAACTCAGCATTCCACCCTCACCACTCATAAGGTATGCACACAGGCAACTGGACAGTATTTTAGGGAAGAACATCAGCTGTCCACTTACTAAACCTATTGAATCAGTCTATTTAATTTTACAAAGCTCTGTTAGTTCAACTTTATTATGCCATACTATATACGAAATGGTAATACATTTTGAGGGGGAAATATTTGTCTTTGTTGTTATTAAACTCGTGCCTCTTATTATATTCAGTGAGACTCTGTGACACATTTCTGTGAGTCTTTGAGACTTATTAATTTAAATAAATAATTGTACTCCATCGCACAGAGTGTTTGACATCCTACGTTTACTTATGAGTAACTGCGCGCACTGGTATTTAACTAACTGAAGTTGAAATATAGACGCCAACTTAATGTGCTTTGATAATTAATATATCCGACATGAACCCCTTCTCCGTAAAGTGCCGTTTAGGAAGAAGAATTGATAGTTTCCTTAAAGTAGTCAGATTCACATTTTCAAATACATGTTTCCAGTGAGAAGACTTTCGAGCCTGAATTAATAAGATTTTTTTCTGTAAGAAGAATTCTATAAAAATCCATGCACAATAATTTATTCATTCCCACACGAATCATTTAATGCTTGCCTTCAAATGAAATATATGATTGTGATGTCCCAAAGCATAACGCTGCTAATAGATTGATAGAATGCAAATAAGGATATTGATAAGTGCTCATGTTGAGAGTTAACATAATCAGCAGACTAAGCTACAACCGCCCTTATAACCCCCGAATGAAATATATACAAGAACAACACAACCACAAATACCATTCACACACGAAACCCACACACTACCCACAAATCTAGGCTTCACGTAATTCACTTAATTAAATTAATTATACTGATATTGTTATTGTTACTCTTACTGTTGTTACTCTTAAAGTTGTTGCCACTGCTACCATTACTGTTACTGCTGTTACTGTTACTATTGTGGTGTTGTTTCTCTTACTATTATATGAGGTTCACACCATTTCTGTTGCAACTGCTTCTGTTACTATTACTATTACTGTCACTATTACTGTTACTATTACTACTGCTTCTGTTACTATTACTGTCACGATTACTGTTACTATTACTATTACTTCTGTTACTATTACTATTATTGTCATGATTACTGTTACTATTACTACTGCTTCTGTTACTGTTACTATTACTGTCATGATTACTGTTACTATTACTACTGCTTCTGTTACTATTACTATTACTGTCATGATTACTGTTACTATTACTACTGCTTCTGTTACTATTACTGTTACTGTCACTATTACTGTTACTATTACTATTAATATTACTGTCATGATTACTGTTACTATTACTACTGCTTCTGTTACTATTACTATTACTGTCACGATTTCTGTTACTATTACTACTTCTTCTGTTACTATTACTATTACTGTCATGATTACTGTTTCTATTACTACTGCATCTGTTACTATTACTATTACTGTCATGATTACTGTTACTATTACTACTGCTTCTGTTACTATTACTGTTACTGTCACTATTACTGTTACTATTACTATTACTGTCATGATTACTGTTACTATTACTACTGCTTCTGTTACTATTACTATTATGTCACGATTACTGTTACTATTACTACTGCTTCTGTTACTATTACTATTACTGTCACTATTACTGTTACTATTACTACTGCTTCTGTTACTATTGCTGTTACTGTCACTATTACTGTTACTATTACTGTCATGATTACTGTTACTATTACTACTGCTTCTGTTACTATTACTATTACTGTCACGATTACTGTTACTATTACTACTGCTTCTGCTCCTATTACTACTATTATTGTTACTATTACTGTTGCTACTGCTACTAATACTACTGCCATTGTTACTATTACTACTGTTGTTACTACTACCGAGGCCACTGTTGCTATTACTACTGCTATAGCCACAATGACTATTTGTTTCGCAGTCACTATTTCTACACGCTTATTTTGTTTTAAAAGTACATCATATATATATATATATATATATATATATATATATTTAAAACAAATTAACCTCAGGTGGTACGCAGCTGTTTACCTGCGTATATGGAAGCTAGACCCTTTCCTTACTTTAACTAGTGCTTTGCTTGGTAACTACAGAAGAACCTATCTCTACGGTTTGTCTTTTCGGCAGTGTCTTACGCACAAGTACACCTTTATGTCAGGCGTGTATATCTTGAACTGTGTTGACATAAGAATCCAGTTTCAACCTTGTGAAATATGCCAATTATCGCTGTAATAATCGCATTTATTCGTGAATATTAAATGGCCAAGGGCACACTTCCATAATGCGCACAAGTTCATTACCAGCCCTTGAGGGGGAATCTCTGATTAACGAATGGAGGTTCATTGGACAAACAATATGACAATCGGCATAATAACTACACACATCTGGCACTTTGATTTGTGATTGCAACGATTGGCAAAATTTGCATTTTTATCGCGATGTGCAGCGATGGAGGAAGTCAAAGCAGGAGTGGGAAAAAGGCACACTTTATTACATGTAAAGTGGGGGGGGGGGGCAATGTACAATGATGGGGAAGGTAAATGTACAATGGATAATAAAGTGCATATAATTGAAATGTCAGAATGTCATGTTAGGGGATGGGCCCCGAAGAGCCCTCAGCCCTATAAGGTGTAGGTAAGATAGTAAGGGTGGCTGGGTGGAGAAAATTGGTCGTGGAGTGTATCGGGCAGGGCGAGGAGGTGGAGTGGAGAGGGAAGGCTGGGATGCAGCTTATAAGGAGGGAGGAGGAGGGGGGGGTTGTTATGCAACTCCAACAGTCAGCGGCGGAAAGGCGAGAGGGGGGTTACTCCTCCTTCACTGTGAATCAAACACAATGCAAGCATTATGACCGATGCGCAGCGAAGGAGGAAGTCAAAGCAGGAGTGGGAAAAAGGGACACTTTATTAAATGTAAAGTGGGGGTTGGCGTTCCCGGAGGCGCTTTGTATTGCAGACCGCCTCACTGCGCATGGTCAGGATGCGCCTGACGTTGGCACAGTAGGTGCATGCGTGGCGCCTCCGGGCGCCCTGCTCACCATGCGCCTCACCGGCGGAGGCAAGGTCATACGAGGCGGCATCCCGGTTCCAGGCCGAGCAGGGTATGTTTGGTGTAGGGAGTTCTGCTGTCGGCCTGGGAGGCGCGTGGCTGGTGGGCGGCTGCGGGATGGGCTGCCACAGAGGATCGTGAGGTGGAGGCCCTGTTAGACGAGACAAAAGTTGCGGGGGCGGTGGGGACGTCCAAGTGGACAGCGTTGATGGTGATAGGGTCGAGCCATCCGTCTGGGAGGCGCCCGTCGGCCACCCACGCGAAGATCGTCTCGGACCAGCACCGAACCGTGGGCCACGGATGCGTGACGCAGTCACGCTGGACCGTGAGGTTGTGATGGAGGAGGCCCGGGATGGAATCCGAGGGGAAGGCGGGGTGGGACTCCAGCATCCTGAGTGCTAAGTTATACTCCTCGAGGGTGGCTTCCCCCCTCTTGACCGCCTTCCCCTTGGGGCCGTGCTCGATGAGGTCGTGGGGGAAGATGTAACCCGGGGGAATACCTCTGCGACGTCCCGTATTTTGCGCCTCGGCGGACTCTAAGATCTCGCACACCGCCTCGGCCACCGAGGTGGGGCTGTGATCGGCGGCGGAGGTGAGCAGGGTCTAGGAGGCGGGCGTCTGGCTCGCGGAGGCTCCGCGCCTCATGTTCCGGAGGTAGATGCGGTGGACGTCTGGGGCCGCCGGGGGTGGGGCGGCCAGCTGCCGTTGTGTCGCGGGGGCGGTGGCTGCGGCATCGCGGGTGAGCCCCTCCACAAAGTCTGCCAGGCGCTCCAGTACTGAGGGAGGCGATGGAGGCGGGGGCACGGGCGCGGGGGCCAGGGGCGCCCCCTGGAGGAGGAGGCTCTCCACGAGTCCGGTGAGGCGCTCCAGGGCACGGGAGTTGGCGTCGATGCGATCGTCGGCCGTTGGTGCCCAGTCCGGGAATATTGGTCGTGTAGTGTATCGGGCAGGGCGAGGAGGCGCAGTGGAGAGGGAAGGCTGGGACGCAGCTTATAAGGAGGGAGGAGGAGGGGGTTGTTGTTATGCAACCCCAACGGTCGGCGGCGGAAAGGCGAGGGGGGTGGTACTCCTCCTTCACTGCAAATCAAACGCAATGCAATCATTACGACCAATCAACACTTTAGTGACTGATAACATCACGAACAAATCACCCCTCAAAGATTTCCACTAATTATGGTTGCTACAGTTAAAATCAAACTACTGCCAACACCACAACAACAATAAATAACGTTAAGACCAATTTACTGCCACCTCCACCCATTAAAACATATGCAGGAAACCCCTGAAATTCAACGTGAAAATATGGCGACAGATATTTTGGGGTGTGAAAAGTTCAAGCTTAAATTAGCTGCACTAGCTCATTTATTTACAGACTTTCCGTATCCATAGCCTGGACGTTGTTCGCAATCAAACACCTAGGCCCCAACTCCTACCAGCGGTAACATTTAAATTGCATCCCCGGCGAATAGGTAGCGAGACACTAATGAAGGGAACGATCTGCAGGGAAAAGCTCAGCGAACTCTTGTTTCTGCATTGATTTGTATTTTGACAAATTGGGGGCTGATTAATGGGTCACGTGGGGCTTCTCGTGACGTGTACGAAAACTCACTGCGTGTTGCAGCAGGTAGTTTCATATATATATATTTGTATGTATATGTGGTGTGTGTGTATATATATATATACACACACACACACACCCTTTGTCTCTTACTTTCAACTGACTAAGAATCCCACTATTTTGTCACTAAAATACATCCCTAAGCTGCTCAAAAGACTCTTTCATTTATTTGATCAAAATCAGTCTGATTTAGCAAAAAATAGCCGATTGTTAGAGATGGCGTTGGCGGTAAATCAAACCACTATTTCAATCTAAGAATTGCTTGCTTTCTTCATCAGAATTAACACTAATATTCAATACCTATAAGATCGTAATTAATTTCCCACGATATATTTTATTTTATGTGCTTATGCATATTTATATATAATATATTTAAATTATATGATATTTTATTATGTATCTAACGTTTTACAATTAATTATTAATTGGTTTCTTGCTATTGTACGATATCATCGAAGTAACTTCTTGTTGCTGTTGGGGATGTCAATTCTTAGTTTGAAATTGAAATTCTTCTAATTTAACATCATAATAATAATGAAAGTGCTCATGGTTACCACCATCATGTAAATCTCCAAGCAGTATCTATGATATTCCAAATGTGTGCGAGGTTACAAGAAATCGGGGAGGAGAATGCTGTAAAAGGAAAACAAATAATCCCTGCTATTGTATTAGATGTCATAATGTCACATTGCACAGGAGTTTAATATCAGTTTTTACTTTAGCAGTTCATTTCCAGTAGATATTACATAGGACATTTCTTTATTGAAGAAAAGAAGGCATTTCGTAATAACTAATATAGTTCGTCGCATGATTCCGGTTTCAGTCGTTACCAATAACACCTCTTTATATTGATTATTTTGATATCATCAGCGAATATAACCTGCCCATAATCTCCCGCCCCGACACACACACACACCGCACGCCACCTACACCCCCCCATCCCCCCCTCCCTCCTGGCCATGTCCATACCAGGCTGCAGAATCACCAGTATGTCACCAGTCTGCCACATCACCGTGTCACCCTCACCAGTCCATAGTCCGGTCGTAATGCTTTGCATTGCGTTTGATTCGCCGAGGGGATAGGGGAGGGGGGGGGGGGGGGTGTCTGACTCTGTCGCCTCTGCCTCGCCTGACTCACGATTTCACGCCCCCGCGAAGCTCATCTGCGATGCCACGTGCCAAGGAAGCTGCACAGACTCTCCACTGTATATAAGGCTGGCTGCCTCAATTACCTTCTCTACACCAGCTGTTGCTGACTGGACGTCTTTTTCTCATCACACACACACCCGGCTTTCTTACTTACTTTTGACTTACTTTAACTTACCTTAATGGGCTGTCACAGTACAATGTGTCGCGCCAACATACGTATGTGATTTTTGGCTTCCATGTCGGGATATGTCGCTGTGCGTTACGCATGCTGTAGGCACTCGTTGGTATACATCAATGTATGTCGACATTCGTCGAGATTCGCCGTTGCACGTCAGGGGTCAGTAAAGTTTTGTGCATGCACAAAACTTTCGATATACAACAACGTTTGACAATGTGTGGATTTTATGTCCGCCGTACGTTAAGTATGCGTTAGGCATACATCGATGTGCGTTAGATGTATGTTAGACAAACGTTGTTCATTACGTTGTACTACGTTGACCTACGTTAAAGGCAGTGGGAATGTACAGTCCGCATACTGACAATGTATGGATAATGTACGCCTAGCATATATCTAACATATGTTTAGCATTTCCCCAGCATGTCTTGACATATGTAATGTAGGAGGTGTAGTTCTGGCGATCGAATAACGTATATAACGTTCACTGGCGTTCTGTGAAAGTACTGTGAGTGTAATTCAAGCATTTTTCGCCGGAGGTACGTTAGCCATATGTTGGTCATACGTTGGCCATATGCTATGCATATGCCATGTATACGTCCAACTTTGCCCCCCAAACCAAAAAGTTTGATGCTTCTCGATGTAAAAAAGTGATTTAACGTGTTGGCTATGCGCTTGCGAGATGCGTCGCAATGTGACAGGGCCTTTATTGGGCTGAGGTCTCTTAGGGGCCTCCCTTGTCTCCTGTTCTTTTTACCTGTTTACTGTTTTTTTCTCAATAAAGACTTTCTTCCCTCTAGCTGCGTGTCTCTCCCCCTGTTTGTGCGAATCATAGGCACGGTTTTTATACACTTAAAGGGACTAGCTATTCGTCGCCGGGAAAACAAACAAACTCAGAATAGTTCAGATGTGTGCCACAGGGGTGGTGCATGCTTAGTACTGAACTTTTCCACTTGGTGGTGCACAAGAGAGTGACCTAGATTGTTGTGCTGGATGAGTGGAGAGAAGGGAGGGTAATACTGAGGTATTTTCAATCTTCTTTAGAGTAGTGCAATGAGGAAATATATTTGCGTAATGTAAAATATATGTTAGTACAATTACATTGCATAATTCAATGAGAAACAGATATAGATGAAAAACCTTTTGTTGTTGTTGAATGTAAAAAATGTTCTGCAGTGGGTGGGGTTTGAACCCACACCACCAAACAACTTCAGATTACAAGTCCAACACTCGAACCACTAGGCCACAGAGAGCACACATGACTAGTACTCTCAGTTCAGGCTATTTGTGTATTGACCAATTTCATGTGACGTCAGCATGGGTATCTAGGTCAGTGCTGGCTGCAAGATGACACACTGTCACACTGCAAACTCAATGGCTATGAGCAATCTTCATAGAGAAAAGGTGAAATATCTCTAAATCCATACCACCTAGACACAAACCGCTTGAAATACATGTAGAAAACATATTCAACGAATAGATTATATTAAATTTATATGGTTAGGGTTCTGGATTTCTATTAATTTTGAATAAAATAAACGTTTTGTACTGAGCGTACCGGCAAATTCAGTGCATTGTCAATGGCCGTGAGCAATCTTCTTACATAAAAAGTGAAATATCTCTAAAACTACACCACCTAGAGACAAACCGCTTGGTACACATATAGAAAACATATTCAACGAATGGATTATATTAAATTAAAAGGTTGGAGTTCTGGATTTCTATTAAATTTGAATAAAATAAGGGTTTTGTACTGCACGTACCAGCAAATTCAATGCATTTTCAATGGCCGAGAGCAATCTTCTTACAGAAAAAATGAAATATCTCTAAAACCACAGCACCTAGACACAAACCGCTTGGAATACATATAGAAAACATATTCAAGGACTAGATTATATTAAATTTATATGGTTGCGGTTCTGGATTTCTATTAGTTTTGAATAAAATAAACGTTTTGTACTGCGCGTACCGGCAAACTCAGTGCATTGTCAATGGTCATGAGCAATCTTCTTACAGAAAAAGTGAAATATCTCTAAAACTACAGCACCTAGACACAAACCGCTTGGAATACATATAGAAAACATATTCAAGGACTAGATTATATTAAATTTATATGGTTGCGGTTCTGGATTTCTATTAGTTTTGAATAAAATAAACGTTTTGTACTGCGCGTACCGGCAAACTCAGTGCATTGTCAATGGTCGTGAGCAATCTTCTTACAGAAAAAGTTAAATATCTCTAAAACTACACCACCTAGAGACAAACCGCTTGGTACACATATAGAAAACATATTCAACGAATAGATTATATTAAATTAAAAGGTTGGGGTTCTGGATTTCTATTAAATTTGAATATAATAAACGTTTTACACTGCGCATACGGGCAAACTCAGTGGCAGTGTGCCTTCGTTCTGCAGCCGAGCTGCGTGCGCATACACAATGTTTACAAACATTGAAAGGCATATATAGGACGTCACATATAAAACATGTCTGTGTGTGTTTGTTTTGTTTGTTTGTAGTTGTTTTACGTACTAGCAACATCTAAGGTCATATCAAGGGTACCGACTTGTGACAGTGCGCACTCATGGCAACTTTATTGTGTTTCCCCACTGGAATACCAGGCCACCAGGCCACCAGCACCATGACCTGATATTCCACTCAGTCACATTATCCTGACACTGAGCCAACCAGTCCTTGTCTTATCCTAATAATGCCAAGCGCCAGACTAGGAAGCAACAAGTATCAATTTTAAAGTCATTGGTTTGACTCAACCAGGATTCAAACTCACGACCCCACGATCTACCAACACGGGAGACGGACGCTCTAACTCTAACTGTGACTGAGTGGGATATCAGGTCATGGTGCTGGCGGCCTGGTATTCCAGTGGGGCAGCACTATAGAGTTCCCATGCGTGCGCACTGTCACAAGTCGGTACCCATGCTGATATGACCTTAGATGTTGCTAGGATGTAAAACAACAACAAACAAAACAAACAAACATGCATGCATACATGCATACATACATCCATCCATCCATCCATCCATACTTACGTACGTATGTACGCACATACATACATACGTACGTCATCATCATGCTGTCGGTCGCGATGCGACAAAGACTGCTTTCATTACTTGACTGCCGCTCTCCATTTAGCTCTCTGCTGTGAGAGTTGTGTCCATGAGTCGGTCTTAATGTCTCTCAGCTTCAGGTTTCTCTTGATGGTATCTTTGAACCGAAGACGGGGGCGCCCTCTCTTTCTGTAGCCAGAAGACAGTTGAGAATAGAGGATCTGCTTTGGTAGCCTGTCTGATGACATCCTCATGAGGTGTCCAGTCCACCGGAGATTCTTTTTGATCAGAAGATCTTCCATAGAGGGCAGCCCCATCCGTTCGAGTATTTCCTTATTCGTCACTTTGTCCTTCCAGGTTAGCCTCATGATTGAACGCAGATGTCGATTCATGAAGGCATGCAGCTTTTTCACCTGCTGTCTGTACGCTGTCCAGGCCTCGGCTCCGTATAGTAGGGTGGATAGCACGATTGCGCGGTAGATCTTACCTTTGACCCGTACGTATGTACGTACGTACATACATACATACATACATACATATGTACGTACATACATACATACATACATACATACATACATACATACCTTACATACATACCTTACCTTACATACTTACATACAATACACCACGTATATGGAATCCTAGCTGTGTATGCTATGCCTGAAGAACCAGAGTGGCTGTGAGGTTAGGAAGGTTTTTTGTGTGTGTTTATTTTGAGGTACATTAGTTGTTTAACTTTAACTGTTTAAGCAAGGGAAATTTCAATCATGGACGATTGGTCTTCCTCATTCCACTGCTCCTTGCCCTATCCTAATAATGCCGAGCGCCTGGCAAGGAAGCTACAGACCCCACGACCCCACGATCTACCAACATGGGAGACGGACGCTCTAACTCATTCGGCCATCCCGTTCCGTTGATCCCAATACGTTGTGTTCCGAGTTCCGCTGGTCCCTCAGGAAGGACTGATGCTGAAACCCAACACATCGAGTCACAGCTACAGCCCACACGCCGGTGTGGTGGTTTCAGCGTGTTCCCGTGCTCAGACGTGTCCCTCGCTTCTGCGCATGCGTCAGAATCTAGTAAACATGGCCATAATCGATTAACACAAACCGGGCGACTCGGGTCATCCGAATTTCAAATAGAACACGCGAGTGGAGTCGACAAATACACGTCCCGTGTGCAAAAAAAGAATAACTTAGATTAATGAAATGGAAATATAGGTAAACTGGGCCATGATACAATACTTTAAATCCTATTTTGCTGTACTTTTATCGGTTATTAAAAAAAACAAAAAAAACTGTCCACCCGAGCGTATTCGATTATTCAACCTGAGTTTGTAGGATGTGCGCATGCGCCAATAAGTGGCTGGGGTGACCCGAGTTGATGCGAAATCCGCGCATGCGCAGAAGCAACGGGACACGTCTGAGCACGGGAACACGCTGAAACCACCACACCGGAAGGTGGCAGAGGGTGAATGAACATACATCATGATACAGGAAGTGGTGTTTTATCTAATATAACCCCGTCCTGATATGACCTTAGATGTTGCTAGGACGTAAAACAACAACAAACAAACAATCTAATATAACATATTTTATAGGACAATTTAAATGCAATCTACATTAGAAACAAATGTGTAAATTCTCGCTGATGTAGTATACAGCTGCAAGACCAGTGACCCTGCGTTGAAAAAAGACCAATTTACAGGAATAAAAAGCTTAAATATGTTTATTCTGCTGAATAAGTTCTGTTGTCAGCGCCGAAGCACTGGTCTTCCAGCCATTTTTCAATTCGGGATTATTTACACAAATATGGTATAATTATAAATGATATACTTATATTTTTATATACTTACATATTTATACATTATTCATTTACATGCATATACACCTATATACTTATGTATTTATATATTCATATATTAATATATTCATGTCTTCATATATTCATATATTTATGTATTCATGTCTTATATATTTATAAGTGTTGGGTTACTATGACTATTATAGCGCCATCTACAGCACATTTTCAGAAATACACATTTCTTTCCGATGCCGCCTACTCACCGGTAATTACTTTCAGTGAAAAATGAGCTGCACGTTTATTGTAACGTCAGATGAAGAAGCCCTTTGAGTGCAGTGCGTGAATGTCAGCCAGGCACCGAGCGATAATACAGCGAAAAGCCCCCGTAGCTAACCGCTGGTGTCTTATATTAGTATTATTACTATTAGTGTAGGCGTTCTTTCCGGCCCTATATAACACGCCCACGCCCATGCTCTAGTATTTTGCTTTGTGGGCTAAAAGTAAGAGAGGAGGTGGGGGTGAAAGACCTGGAGCTGCTCAACACCGGATATGCGCAACTAAGCTGCGCACGGAGCTTTTTTCAACCATAACGCCAACAAAATAGGGCCCACCTAAGAAAGAGGTCAGGCGTGGTATTAAAACTAAATATAAATAATAAATGTAAATATAAATAACAAATATAAATATATTAAATAAATAATCAACATAAGTATATTAAATAGCTACTAATTTGGTTTGTTTGTGATTGTTTGTTTATTCTGCTCATAACGATTAAGTGCATGCATTTGTTTTCACCGCTGTGCAGTAATGGAAACTAATTAGAAGCAAGCAATTTTACCACAACTGTGCAATGAGGTGCCCATCCTTGTTGAGTTTGCTTCTAGAGCGTTCAGTTGTGTGCGTACATTATTCATGTATGTTTGGTTCTTTAATTTGTTGAAACAGTTGGTGATTTATTAGTGAGTCGGGGCAAATGAGCAGCTGAGGTCAGGCTGTGAGTGGGTAACACATGGGTCCTCACCGCCACCTCGTTAGTGACAGGACCGCCAGGCCAGGTGTGTTCGGGGGGAGAAGGGGAAGGAAGTGGGAGGCAGAGTGGTGGAAAGTGGAACTGGGGTGAAGAGAGCGCGGAGGAGAGGAGTGCGACAGGGTGTGGCAGGGAGAAAGGAAGGAAATGAGTAAGGCAGATTAACGGAGAAGGGGGTGGAGAGGCGGAAGGGAGAGACTGGGAGAAATAGTAGAAGGGGAAGGACAGAGTGGAAGGAGAATTGGAGGATGAGAAGAGTGAGAATGAGAAGGGGACAGAGAAAAGAGTGGGTGCAGAAAGGGAAGAGAATGGGGAGGGTGAGAAGAGTGGGAATGAGAAACTGTGAGAGATTGAACGAGAGTAACGCAGCAGAGGGAGATGTAGCGAGTGAAGGAGAGTGAGGGGAGAAGGGGAGGGAGAAAGAGTGAGAAGGAGTGAAAAGGAGTGAGAAGCGGAGGGAGAGTGGGAATGAGAAGTGGAGGGTGATAAAAGTGGAAAGGAGAGTGGGAAGAAGAAGTAGGGGAAAGTGGGAATGAGATTGTGAAAAGAGGAGGGAGAGAGTGGATAAGGGTGGGAAGGAGAAGAGGAGGGAGAATGGGAGGAGAATAGGGGGGAGCGAGAGACAGGGAGTGGAAGGAGAAGGGGACGGTAGGGGTATGGATACCGAAGGCAAGCGAGAGAGGAAGAGGGATCGGAGGCGAGGTAAATGGACAGGAATAGACGGAAGGAGGCGGAGTGAGAAGAGTGAGAAAGTTGGAGGGAGATGGGGGATCAATGGAGAGAGGAGAGGGTGTAGGAGGGAAAGGATATGGATGGAGAGGGCACGGAAGGGAGAGAGAGAGGGGAGAGAGACAGGGGGAGAGAGGGAAAGGGGGAAGGGGTGATGGAAGAGAGGGAGAGGACAGAGAGACAAAGGGGAGAGAGGAAGAATGTGGAGGGTAATGAAGGAAGAGGAGAGAGACAGAGGGAGAGAGCGAGAAGGGGGGAGAGGGAAGGGGGGAAAGGGAGATAACACCAAGGACACAGTTGCAGAGCATGCCAACTTACAAGCAGAGGCCATCGTGTGATTTTCTTCCCAATATTCTAAAGGCTATTGCATCCTCCTGTATATACATATATATACACATGTATAGATATATATATATATATATATATATATATAAATATATATATATATACACATATATATGCATATATACACAGAAGAATTAAATACATAAACACATACATACGTAAATAAATAATTCTTTCCTGTGGAAAAGTGGCATATTTCTTCACTTTCTTATTTATTCAAAATTACCTTTTGCTTTACACATATACATTTATTCATCGCCATTTGATGAAACCTTTGTGGTGTTTGTTGTGGCCGCCTTTTCTGCTAAAATTATAGTTGGCTACGTTACCCTTTACTTATCCAGATATATTAGTTTTGAAAGCTAAAGTGTTTTTAAGTAAGCACTTTATCACCAAAATATATGTGTTAAGTTCCTCCGTCTTAGTCAACGGTGCTTGCAAAAACCACCAGGAGGTAAACTCCATATTGAGCAATAACTGATATATATATGTAAGCGGAAGGGAGG
Source organism: Branchipolynoe longqiensis (assembly GCA_030323885.1). Classification (NCBI taxonomy): domain Eukaryota; kingdom Metazoa; phylum Annelida; class Polychaeta; order Phyllodocida; family Polynoidae; genus Branchipolynoe; species Branchipolynoe longqiensis. Next base: position 9,305,664 of record CM059192.1, on the reverse strand, counting down.
CAACAAGGTGAATAAGTATTGGCGATATCATTTTTATTGCTCAGTGTAACAGTAAGCAATCAATAACAATAACAAGTATATATATAGTGCGATATCATACTATAAAAACACGGGTCTCTGCCGCTGTGAGCACCCTATGTGATTACAAAACTCTCCCCCTTCATTTCACCTGTGATGCAATTAGCCTAATCAATTTAACCATGTCTGGAAAGAGGAAGGAAAACTAGTCACAAGGATGAACAGTGAATAAGTTGTGCTTTATTGGCAGCAACTCCTGTCATCCCCCTTACATGTGACCTAGCACCTGTACTCCTCCTATACTGCCCACACTATGTCTCATTGTCTCATTAACCGGTATACTGCAAACAGTGCCTCCAGCCCATGGGACAGGAGTCCTATGGCTGTGTGTACACTCAATTAGAATAGCTGAATTTTGATAGCATCAGACAGAGTGTCTGGGGTCCTGCTCTAGAGTAGGTCTGTCTCACTCAAGAGCCAGGATGAGAGTGATTCTCCTTCAGTGTGTCTGAAGCAAACTCATGAATAATTAATTAGCTGAGACTAGTGTGTGGGTCAGGATAGGCCAAGGGAGTCAGGTGACCAGACATTTCCCAGCCAGCCAATGAGACACTCCCCCACAGACTGGGTGGGTGACCACCCCATTAGGGGCTGTCACTCAAGCCAGCTGCAGGTGGTGCACTCTATACATATGCAAATTAGGCTGGTGGGTCAGTCGGTGGTCTTGGGTGGACAGGATGTTGCAACAGTTACAGATTTGTATATAGTAAAATCATTCTTTTCCTCTTTTGTATTCTTTATGAACACCAAGAGAACATTTCAACCATCATGTACTGTTTCTTACAAAGGAACTCTTTTCATTAACTCCAAACATCATATATAACAGATAGTTTACTATATTCAGCATCATGTACATTTCCATCAACTCTACTCTTAGTAGATAACATATAGTTTACCTCACTCAGTATCATGTACAATGGGAGTGGACTTCTGTTGACTTTAGTTACCTTTAGATTACATAATATCAGTCCCACTCCAGTATCCAAGAATAATAATGCTCTCTGCCAATATATAATTCTTAACCGAAAATCCGTATATTTTTACAATACGTTGACAATAGGCAATATCAACAACCAGTCAATAGTAGATCAGTAATATAATGACATCTGGCTGGGCAACTGCCCTACCGGAAAAAAATAAAAAATAAAAAATAGGAGGTGTGTCGCTCTTGGATGGTGGCAGCGCAGTGGCATATCAAGGCCAAGAATGTCAGTGTGCACAGCTCGGTGCTGTGACATTGGCACTGCACGTGCATCTAGCGTCGAACCCGCGAAACACTAATGGTAGCCCAGAATAGAATAGGTTGCCGGAGCCCCTTCGCCCTACACCTGTATACAGCGGCTGTATACAAGGCTGTAAGCGGAAGGGAGGCAACAAGGCGAATAAGTATGGGCGATATCATTTTTATTGCTCAGTGTAACAGTAAGCAATCAATAACAATAACAAGTATATATATAGTGCGATATCATACGTTGACAACAGGCAATATCAACAACCAGTCAATAGTAGATCAGTAATATAATGACATCTGGTTTGGCAACTGCCAAGGGTGAACGCCCGAACCCAGCCAAAGAAGAAAGGGGGGGGGGGGAAAAAAAAAAAGAAGAAGGAAAAGAGAGAAAAAAAACTAACTTAGAGTAAACTTTCATCAATGGCATTTGAAGCACGCATGTCATTTAAGATACGATCAGATATGGGGAGCGTAATATATTTGTAAATGCAATCAGAACGCCAGTCACCACGGGTTTTCTACTCAAGGAGTGGCAGGAGAAATCAGCAGGGTCAAGACCCACGGCCTTAGTGAAAATTGTTATAGTGGAGTTAAGCTTCTTGTAAGGGAGTGGCATGAACCCCGCCATTGGGTGAAGGCACTTGAAAAGCGGCCGAATGGTCTGGCAAAGGAGTTTCAGAAAAATGCTTTTTAGTCCAGTACACAGCACATAGCTCTTTATTGTTAACATTCGAAATAGGAATAAGAAGCTTGCGCTCGAAAAATTGAATCGTCTTCGACTTCCGAATCGAAACTATCATACCCCAGGGAAAAAATTCAAAATCAGAACGCAGCAAAACTGAGTCCGAGTCAGTAAGTTGTGACTTACGGAGCAAGCCTCTAAATCCAGTAAGAATAGCCGCTCTTGTAGCGGTGTGACCTTGCGTATCAGAAAAATAAGAGAAAATTCAAATTAAGTGCTTTGGTAATAGAGGGGCAGCCGATTTAACAGCAAGCCCCAAAACACGTTTAAGACCACCAAGAGTGGTTTTTACCATATGGTTAGATTAATCAATAGGCTCGGAACCCTCGGAACGTAAGAAAAAATTTAGCGCAGATAAATAGTTAGTTATCGAGCTATATTTCAAAGTGTGAGATAACCAAGCAATATAAATGGCAACTTGCATAGGAGGGCATGGCGTAGGTGTTAACAGTCCGTGGAATTCGTCAATAAACTTAAAATACTTCCGAAGCTGCATAGACCTCGTGGAGACGCTGTTCGCGGCGTAATAATGGGAAGCAATTCTTTTTGCTTCTAAATGCAGATCAGTCAAACCTAGAACAAAACTAGCAGTTAGATTCAACAATCAAACAGTTAGCACAGCAGAGTATGAGTCATGGTCAGCAGCAATTATTCTATTCTGATGGGCCTTGTCGCACCATCTACTTAGACAGTCACAAATAACATTATAATTAGTTCCTATATGCACTGCAGAGATATTGAAGTTGTAATTAATGGAAATCCAAAATAGACGTTTTAGCCAGTTCATTATAATAGGATTTGTGGATTTCCCTTTGTTTAGCGCGGAACGAACAGTCGTACTGTCCATTACAAATACAAAAATTCCTGTTAAACCATGAATTGCACCAGCGGTCCGCAGCTGCTATTACGGCCTACATTTCGCGAATATTTATGTGAGCATCAATGCAATCAGCCTTTGAAAGAGCCAAATGGTGGCCAAGTTTTCTAGGCCCCTCTGCTTCGTTGAAAACCCCTACACACCAGTCATGTTGGTGAAGGGCTCCGAACCCAGTGTTGGAAGCATCAGTATATACAGACAGAGTTTCCGTATGAACACCAAGAATCTTATTATATCCATTGAAAGTGTCGACATATGACAACCACCATTTAATTTCGTCGCGAAATGTGGAATTTATGCGAAATTTATGTTGAGGGTGACGCAAAGCTCTAACTGCATCATATATACGTGAAGAAAATGACCTGCCACCACATACAATGGTCGAGCAGTGCGAAAGGCGGCCGCCCAAACGCTCTAACTCCTTACGGGTTTCCTTCTTTTTGTGCAAGAACAACCCAAGATGATCCTTTAACTTAGCTATTTTATCAGGAGGTAACCAAAGTTGAAGTAAGACTGTGTCTACTTCAGTCCTGAGGAACCGGTTGCAGGTGGCGGGAGATAACATTTTACCATAACTAATGTAAAAACCTAACCGTCTCAAAATATTAATAACAGTTATTTGATTCTTAGCACATTCATCCCAGGTGGAACCAAGAACCGCAAAGTCATCAAGGTAGTTAACAATACGACCGCCCCCCTCACGGACAGAACAGCGATAAACAAAGTCGGAGATTTTAGTAAATATGAAAGGGCTGCTAGAAAGGCCCATTGACAGTCTGTTATCCAAAAAATATTGAGGCTTGCCATTAATTTCCCAGAGTAGACCCTGTTTTGGTCTATCTAAGGGATGAATTGTGATTGCACGGTATGCGTCTTTAATATCAATAACAGATCAAAAATCGTTATGCAACAGCAATTTGGATAGAGTGTCTACACTCTTATATTTCAATTTACAACATGTTTCAGTAACATAGTTATTAACAGAGTTATTAAAAGGTTTACTACAGTCAACTATAAGACGGAAGCCGTCACCGGTAGATTTTGGTACGCAAAATAGGTTATGCGAGCAGAGTGGATGTGTGTCTGTTTTGCTAATATAACCAAGTGATATTTCAGAGTTTAACTTCTTTTCGATAAATAGCTTGTGACTTGGGCTGATATTAGACCTAATCTTAACAGAATATTTATGGGGGAAATTTTGGTTTATTATCTTAAAGCCAAATATAGCGCCATGTAATATATATGACCAATCAGGGTCTGTATCTCCACGGAAGAACAGCTCAACAAACACATGACACGGTTTAAACTGTGAAACTACTCCAGCAATGAAATGAGTGCATTTGCATGCACCGTTGAAGCATGGACGTGTAACATAAAATTGTTTCATGGTAGGGGTAGTAAAATTCAAATCAAAAGCAGTAACTGAATAGAATGAAGAATTATAGTTAACAGTTAGCCAGTCTGAATGTATGTCAACCCATTTAGGTAAGGGTGTTACATAATTTGTAGGCGAACTATGACTATAGTCAGTTTGCAAGTGAGCCACAGTCAGTTTGCAAGCGAGTCACAGTCAGTTTGCAAGTCAGTCAGTTTGCAAGCGAACAGCCGTTTTCATTATTGTAATTGAAGCAGGGCTTCTTTCCGTCATGAGTAAAGAGTTTAGAGGTACTGGTTACGGTTGCATTCTTTTTTTCTTTCATGTTTTCAAACGCATAATAATGCAGTGCAAGCTCATTATTACCCACTGTGAAAGCCTTATAACCTTGTTTCACCGCGACTTTCCGCACCTCTGTGTCATAAGACACATGGGCCGAGTTAGTGAACGTGTTGAACTTTGCTTTACTGCAGACAAATCTAATGTGCTTCAATACTGAAAGACAAGCATTGTAATCAGTATCAGGACGGTCTAAGAACCAAGCACACATTGCTTCCACAATCTCATACCCATTAAGTTTTTTCACCTGTTTACGGTCGTCTGTATAATGCTTTAGCGACCACTTATGCCGTTTGCGATGTTCAGCGCTGGGCGTGCGACTGCCGGAGCTGCTAGAAGACCGGTGACGGTGGTAATAGCGGTGCCCATGGCGAGAACGACTCCTGCCTCGCTCAGAGTTGATATTCAGCACAGCTAGGTCTTCTTCAAGCTGTCTCTGTTGCTGAAGAAGGGCACTCACGCGACGTTTGCGCTCCAATGACTTGACTTTGTCCTTCAACGCGTTCTCCTCCTCAGAGAAGTCGTCCGTCGCCCCTCGTGGCTCCGGCTTCACCTCGGTCGTCATTGCGTCAGAAAAAATATTGCCCGCTGCCTCAATGAGTGGGTGCGCCCGTGTAGAGTGCTTTGAATTCGGCACTTTCTTTGTACAATTGTCATCCACCGGTTCAGAGTGTAGTTTACCACAGTAGTCGCAGGTATGTGTAAAAAAACTCAACTCAATTAATGCTCAACCACAATGGACTTTGATATTTGCTAGCACGTGTTCAAAACTGTATGCATTACTATGACTTCGGCAGCTCCGGTTCAGCCTTGCTGTGGAAGTGCACTTTGAGGCAGGCAGCCAGGCAGTCTGTCACACGTTCAAGCTGTCAAACTATCAGTCACAAGCAAGCAGCATAGCCACATAATTAATGTTCCACACTCAATGTCACAACGGCCACCGGCAGTACACAAAATGTCCGCCACTATTTCCACAAGCACTAACATGACGTATCATTTAGCTGTTCATGTATTACTTAGCTGTGTATCTGTATCGGTGCTGCGACACTGGTGCTGCACATGTGCCTAGCGTCGAACCCGTGAAACACTAATGGTAGCCCAGATTAGAATAGGTTGCCGGAGCCCCTTCGCCCTACACCTGTATACAGTGGCTGCATACAAGGCTATATAATATATATCCCCCCCCCCCATGCACCCTCCCCCCAAATGAATTGAACTGCTGGCACACAGGTCCCAGTTAGGTTCAGTTGGACAATCTCTGTCGTTCTCACGCTCTTTCCCTCTCTACATATGTATATATAGATCACATATATACATATTATATCTGATAGGCGACAAAGAAGGAAGTAAGGCATGGGTGGAGAAAAGGCACTTTATTGAGAAATGCCATTTTATAGTGTACAGGGTAATGTCAGGTAATGTCAAGGTAATGTGAGATAAGCAATGTAAATGTCAGATCATAGAGATAAGCAAATTGTAGAATGTCAGATCATAGAGATAAAATAAGATAAGAGCTCAGAGGGAGCCTATGAGGTGAGTCCATGAGGTGGAGCCGAGGAGCCCTCCACCAAAACGGAGGAGAGGGCTTGAGGGGCGTCCGAGGGGGCGAGGCGGCCCATGTATGCGTGCACCGCCTCAGAGGTCCAGGTCGCCTGGGCCATGATGTCGGGGATCGGCACGCCCGCCCTCTGGCATGGGTGATCTGGGCGGCATGGGTGACAGGGAGATAGTTCCAGGGTGCAGGTCCCTTGTGCCATGATGTCCGGGAGGCGGAGCGGGCCCTCTGGCAGCAGCGGCGGCTGGGTGGGAGCAACATGGTGCCTGCACGGGCAGTGGCAGCACAGATAGTGGCGGCAGAGAGCGGTAGCACAGGTGGCAGCAACGCATTGATATACCATAGCAGAAGTGCAGTGGTAGGGGGCTCAGTGGCAGCAGCACAGTGGCAGCAGAGAGGGGCAGCACACAGAGGTGGAACATGCAGTGGTAGCAGGGGTGGCTGGCGTGGGTGATGTGGGTGACATGGGTGACCAGGGTGACCTGGGTGGCGGCGTGTCTGGCGTGACTCCGCCAGCAGTCTGATGGTGACTGCGGTGAGAGCGTAGGCAGGGTGGCTGGAGATATGGCTGGGTGACATGGGTGACCAGGGTGACCTGGGGGCATGGGTGACCGTGATGTCTGGGAGGCGGAGCCGGCCCTCTGGCAGCACAGCGGCAGCAGGTGGGAGCAGGGGGTCCCTGCGCGCAGTGGCAGCAGTGGCACAGAGCGGCAGCGCACACGTGGCAGCAACATGTTGATATACAACAGCGGCAGCACACAGTGGTAGGAGGCCCAGCAGCAGCAGCGCAGTGGCAGCAGAGAGGGGTAGCACAGAGAGGTGGAGGGCGCAGCGGCAGCACCGGCGGGAGCACAGGTGGAGGTGGCAGATGGCGTGGGTGACATGGGTGACATGGGTGACCAGGGTGACCTGGGTGGCGGCGGGTCTGGCATGACTCCGCCAGCAGTCTGATGGTGACTGCGGTGAGAGCGTAGGCAGGGTGGCTGGAGATAGTTCCAGGGTGCCAAGGCTGGGTGGCATGGGTGACCAGGGTGACCTGGGTGGTGCCGGGTCGGAGGCAAGACTCCGCCAGCAGTCTGAGGCATGACTGCGGTGAGGGTGTCGGCAGAGTGGCTGGAGGTAGTTTCAAGATAACCATCAGGCGACGGGGTTGGCGTGGGTGACATGGGTGACATGGGTGACCTGGGTGGCGGCGTGTCTGAGGCATGACTCCGCCAGCAGCCCACATCGTGACTGCAGTGAGAGCGTAGGCAGGGTGGCTGGAGATAGTTCCAGGGTGCCATGGCATGGGTGGCATGGGTGACATGGGTGACCAGGGTGACCTGGATGACGGCGGGTCTGAGGCATGACCTGAGGAGAGGGCGGGTCTGAGGCATGGTTTCGCCAGCAGTCTGAGGTGTGACTGCGGTGAGAGTGTCGGCAGGGTGGTTGAGGATAGTTCCAGTGGTCCAGTGGTCTAGAGGGCGGCCTGAGGGCAGGGGGGAAGCGGGCGGCCAAAAATTTAGGTATGCCCGCGTCCCTGACGGGGGGGGGGGGGGGGGGGGGATGGCAGGCGGTCCTGAGGATAAGCAGCAGGGGCGCTGACATGGGAGATGGGTGGCAAAGGTGAGATCCGGGCACTGACCATATGCGACTTCCGGTTGCGGGCAGGCGACTTCCGGTGGGTGGGGGGGGGGCGGCCACAAGGGGCGGCGGAGATGAAGGGATAACAGGGGTGACTGTGGTGATGTGAGATGAGGGGCCAGGGGTGCTGGTCCGCGGCTGGGCTCTGTGAGGGTTGCACAATGGCGTGTGTGTGTTGCCATTGCAGGTGTCGGCGGAGGCGCGGTTGTTGCGCAGGAGGGGTTGAGGGAAGGCGGTGGGGGAGGAGGGGAGGGGGGGCCCATGGGCCTTGGGGCGGGGGAGGGCTGGGGGGGAGAGAGCGGGGGGGGGGGAGAGTAGGTAGGCGGTGTCACTGGGGGGGGGGGGGTCGGAGAGGGCGGTGGTGGTGGAGCACTGCTGGCGGGGAACGGCAGGGGAAGCAGGGGTGGCAGGGGTGGTGGTGGTGAAACACTGCTGGCAGGGAGCGGGAGGGTTAGGTAATCGGCCGGGCGAGATGAGAGGGCACCTTGCCGGTGGAGATGGCAGGGGGCTGCGGTGAGACCGCGGGCAGTGTGACGGTTGGCGGGCGGCTGTGTGGTGCAGTCCCCAGTGGGCGGTATGCAGGGCGCCGTGATGTGAGGAGGGGGGGGGGGGGCCTCCCCTGGGGGCGGCCGTGGCAGAGTAGAGTAGACCGCGGTGCAGGACACTGTAAACCGGCAGGACTGTGTAAACCGGCCAAGGATAGTGTAGGTGGCCAGCAGCAGTGTAGATCGGCCAGGGTAGAGTGGCTGGGCCAGCAATAGTGCAGATCGCCAGAGAGGCAGGAACTGCGTGTAGTGGCGTGTAGAGGCGTGGTGAGAGATGCCGTCATGCAGGATAGTGCGGGTCGGCCAAGGACAGTGCAGGTGGGCCAACATCAGTGTAGGTCGGCCACGATGGTGTAGATGGGCTAGCGGCCGTGTAGACTGGCATGCAGGACACTGTAGATCTGCCCATGATAGTGTAAATGGCCGGTGACAGTGTGGGTCGGCCAGGATAGTGTAGGTGGGCCAAGGGTAGTGCAGATCGGCCAGTGGTGGCGAGGCCAGGCCAGGGAAAGCAGGAGCTGCGTGTAGGGGGGGCGTGTGGAGCCGTGTAGAGCTGTGTAGAGGCGTGGTGAGAATCGTGCAGGATAGTGCGGGTCAGCCAAGGATAGTGTGGATGGGCCAACGATAGTGTAGATCGACCAGGATGGTGTAGGTGGGCCAGCGACAGTGTAGAGCCGTAAGTCTGCCCCCGATAGTGTAGATGGCCGATGAGGGTGTAGGTCGGCCAGGGTGGTGTGGATGGGCCAAGGATAGTACAGGTCGGCCTGTGGTGGTGAGGGCAGGCCAGGGAAGGCAGGAACTGCGTGTAGAGGTGTGTGAACCATGGTGAGAGAGTTTGTCATGAAGGGTAGTGCGGATCAGCCAAGGATGGTGTGGATCGGCCTCAGTTTTGTAGGTGGGCTCGCGGTGAGATGCGAGTCATGCAGGACAGCGCAGTCCATGGTCGTAGTAAGTGGGGTAGCCTCGGTGGTGAAAGTCCAAAGTAGAAAAATAGCAGAGATAGGCAGCGTGTCGGAGGTCGGAGGCAAGTGGCTCGAAGCAGCCAGTCGGGCCGGTTATAAGGGGAAGAAGCGCGGGAGATTATGTAAGGACCAACGGTCGGAGGAGGAAGGAGGGGGGGGGGTCTCCTTCCCTGTTTCGCATCAACCGCAATGCAAGCATTACGACCAAGTCATATATATATATAGATTGTACAAAGAGCTATACAGGTGTAAGGTGGGCGGTTCAACTGAACTTAATACTGGGACCTGGGCTGGTGGTTCCATCCGCTAGAGGGCGCATGGGTAGGCGCTATTTAATCATTCATATTCAGATCCACCTCAGTCAGCTTCAACCAGCAGGTATGCAAACTGAATGCCTCCAACTATATGCAAATGACACAGTCATATACGCAAATGGCGCCACAGAAGAGGAAGTAATAACTAAACTAAATAAACTCCTACTAAAACTAGACGAGTGGTGTGAGTCCAACAAAATAACCATCAACACAAGCAAATCAAAAACAGTACTCTTCTCGCATAAACAAATGCCAGAAAGAAAACTACACTGTAAGTTAGGAAACCAAATACTAGAAAATGTAGACCATTACAAATACCTAGGCCTTGAGTTGGACAGCCAACTAAACTACAACTTATGTATAAATAAAATTATACAAAAAGTAAACCACAAACTGTGGCTATTTGCAAAGCTAAGAGACTACATGACACAAGAAATGTCAATAAAAATCGTCAAGGGCATGGTGCTCCCCTATTTTGACTATGGAGATGTAAACTACATGGGTGTGAGAAAAGAACTACTAAAAAAACTGCAAACACTGCAGAACAGAGCCCTAAATATCTGTCTAAGAGTAGACAAGCTGCACCCCACCTATGGCATACACAAAAGAACCAAAGTGAAATTACTAGAAAATAGGAGAATAATTCATTTGAAAACATTAGCATATAGCTATAGTCAAATATTAAACTTCTAACAAAACCACAAAGGGCTACTACTAGTACTAGAGCAAATAATGCGCCCCTACTAAAGCAGACCAGAAGCCAAATAAATGCTCATGAGAGAAGCATCCTGGAAATGGCTGCCAAGGTGTGGAATGCCCAAATGGTAAAGGAACAACAAATTCCTGACATAACAACTTACAAAAAATATCTGTGCAAAATAAGGCTAGGAAACCCCCAGTAAGCTGCACTGCAAAGGGGCATGTGATATGTCACGGCCCACCAGCGTGACACCCAATGGAAGGTAACCATGCCAAAAGTAGCCAGATAACACACCACACAGCTACGTACAAGCCTATGATATGTAAATAGGAGTAGGCTAGTCTAGTAATGAGAGTAGACACAATAAATACATATATGCCAAGAAAATCCCCAAAAAACTAACATCGGCTATTAACCATACCAACCAATTATCTATCTGCTACTGAAATGCAGGCAATCAAATACCTTATCAGCAGCTACTGTGTGGTAAGATAACACCAACACTACAACTAGCCAGCATTGAAAACAAGCCTGGGTACCCGGGCTTATATGCTATGGACAGTATAAATACAGCCTCAATAAAAAAATAAAAAAACATATATGAGCCTGTCTCAAAAGGTGCTAGCTCTTTGTTTTTTTGTCCATAGTAACAATTGACACAAAACACCACAGAAATGGTTACACTGAAAACACAAGGACATTTGCTTCAAATCAATATGTATTCTATTGGGATTATGAAACACCATGTAAAAAACAAATCAGTTTATCCTGAGCAAATGCATAAGCAGATAGTGTGTTGATTGTTACTATGGACACAGTTTTGTCCCATATTGCTTAGCACCTTTTGAGACAGTCTCATATGTGTATATACACACACACATATATACACACACATATACTATCCTGGTCTCCCAGTGGGGCAGCAGTCTAACGTCGCCATGAGTGTACTTTCACAAGTCAGTGCCTGCCCTGATATGACCTTAGATGTTTCTAGGACCAGACCCCAACAAACAACAGACATGAACATTAAAGTGTGTATTAGTTGTACCTGATTATACTTATGATTTAGGGTTTGGTTAGTGAAATTTATCAAAGTTTGTGATACTTATGTTTTGGAGCCGTGGTGCTCTTTCCAGTTCTCCGTGATGCTTTTTGACAGCCTGGCATTGACATATCTGGCATATTCCTCATTGTAGTGTATACCATCCGTCATGCCAATGCCATATCGTCCCGCTCTCTTTCGATGCCTTGTTTTGTGGGTTGACGGTTTGTTGTCTTTTAATCTAGTGTGGACGGAAGTGGAGCAAGTTGTGCGTTGCTATGTTTTTTGCACCTCCTCCTTACCTGCTGGGATAGGCTCTTATGCTTTCTCCTGCTCTTCATTTTCAATTACTTCTTGTTTTCTTATGACATATTTGTTTTTGCTCGTTTATTTATTTGTTTATTTATTTGTATTTGCTTCCTTGCACAGGCTTTCCTTTATTTTTTGGAGGATGTTCCCCATTTTATTTTGTATCCTTGTTTTACTGTTTCGCCTTCACTGGCGCTGTTCAGGTACTGACCTGAGCCCCAATATGGGCATTTTGTGCATTCCCTGAATGCGTTTCCTGGAGCATTTATTAGTTTCTCCTTCAGGCTTTCGTTTTGTGTGAATTTTGCGCGGACGATGTCCTCCAGCACATTTTCATTGGTTTTGCACCAATCCTGTGTTCTCCATATCTTCTTTGCCATTGCCTTTATCGTATATGGATTTTCAGTGTTGTCTATCGTTCTCATTATGTCGTGTTTCTCATGGTATTTTGCCATTATTGAGCTGTAGTATTGCTCTGCTGATGTATATTTTTTACCATCCTTTCCAGTGATTTCACACTTGTAGAGATTGCTGAAAGGGGAGTTGTGTCCTTGGAAAGACACTCCCCATGTGTGTTCCCTAGTTGCTGCCTTTTCTGGTGTGATTTCTGCTATTTCTATTTTATCAAATTCGTTGGGCTTATAGATTTTTCCATTTACCTCTATATTGCATCCTTTCATTTTGATTGACTTTATTTTTTCGTTGTTGTTCTCCATTGCAAGTGTGTACATTTGTTGTACCGTTTTCTCATTTATCATTTCGGCTTCTGATCTGACCGGCCTCATTGTTACCTTGCTGTAGCTTTCCTTTGACTGGAGCATTTTTTTTTTCTGGAAGAGTTCTTTTTTGTGTGATATTCATTGTCATTGTCGTTGTCCCTTGGTTTTGTTTTGTTTTTTCCAACATTTCCGTTGTCATTCATGCCGTTTCCGTCATTTACTTTTATATCCTTTTTGTTTTTGCCCCCCTTCGCTAATTCTTATTTTACTGTTTGGATTACCAGTTTCACTATCTCATCCTTATCCATATGCTTATCTCCGTGTTCCGTTATTTCCACACGCTTACCTCCGTGCTCCGTTATTTCCATTTCGTTATCCTGTTTGTCGTCCTTTCCCTCCATTTTTAACGACTGGTTTTTTTTTGGTTATGAGTATTTGTAGGGACATAAAACGGCGAAAAACGTCGAAAAACGTCGAAAAACGGCGATCGGCGGTATTACATTGAATTTTGAAATCGTTTTCACAAATCGACGTACTGCACCTTACTGCAACAAGCCACAGCGTTCACTCAAACATAGTTTAAAAGAGAACAGGCCATAGAATCAGTGTATACAAATACTATTTGTGTGCTGGTGAGTGACAGCTGGTGAGTGATAATAGGGGAATCTATCAGTTCACTCAACTCAACAGTGGTTTTGTGTCATTTAGACATTATAAATCACACACACACACACCTCAACAGTAAAGCAAAGTATATGGGTGATAATATGCCATGTACTTAGCTGTGACTGCTGGTACATTCGTTGTATCAGAGGATACAAATCCTGGCAATCCGTAGCCTTGTTTTCGCCGTTTTCGGCGATTCCCGCCGAATCTAACGGTCGACACAGTTGTTTTGTTTTTGTTTTTGCTATATTCCTCCTCACAGATCTATCCTGTAGTATCCTGGGATGTTTATATAGTATCCTGGGATGTTTATGCGGAAAATCCTCTTAGTCTTGGTTTTTATGCACGCTTTAGTATATTGGATTCGCGATAATCAGCGTCCGCGTAAGATTAACGTCCACTCGCGGTCGCCACCATTGTCATTACTCGCATTGACCTCATTAGCTACATTGACCTAATTACTGAATTAACCATACTGAAACCAGCGATGTTATTTATCAAGAGGATTGCAGGGCAAGAGCCGGTGTAGTAAGTTCAAAACACTACCCCACAAAAACACTACGGTAGTGTTTTCAACCTAGGTTCAAAGCACTACGATAGTGTTTTCAACCTAGTTGAAGGTAGGTTCAAAACACTACTGTGGCCACCCTCAAAACACTATCCTTAAGTTCAAAAGAGTACCTCTAAGTTCAAAACACTACTCTAATATTTTTGTTATAAATAATTGCTGCATAGTCATTGTCATTTGTAGTAGGGTGAGGCAGTATGCAGTAAGGTGGGACAGTATGCAGTAGGGTGGGGCAGTGTGCAGGATATATGACTATAGGCCCGTTTATACTTTTGACGGTGTGTGACGCCATCAACATTACACCGGTTGGCGCCGTGTAACGGCGCAAAACGGTGTCAAGCATCGATGTAAAGGGCCTGTCACACTATGACGTATAACCTTAGCGTATGCGGCATATATGATTTTCGACCAACATGTCGGCGTACATCATACATTATGTATACATTGGGTGTACGTTGGGTACATTCCGGGTACATCGCTATACATTGTCTTACATTACCGTACGTCGAGGCTCCGAAAAAATTGTGTGCATGTTCAAAATTTCCAATGTGTGTCGATGTATGCCTCGTACATTGAAAGTATGCTGCGTGTACTTTCGGGATACATTGGCGTACGTTGGGAGTATATTAGGGATATGTTGCTGCACGTTAGCCTACGTTCAGCTCGTGGGAACCTGCAGTCCGTGTATAGTCTGTGTACAGTCCGCGTACAGTCTGCGTACTGCCAACGGATGCATTACATACTCCTAACGTACTTCAAACGTATGCCTGCCGTATCTCCAGCTTATTTAACGTATACACCATACTTCTAGCGATGAAGTACCATATGTAGGTCAGCATTCTGTGAGCATATGCAAGTGTTTTGCGAACGTTTTGCGAAGCATATATACGCTCTCATATGCTAGCAATAGGTCAGAGGTACGTATGTTGTGTGTACGTTACATATATGTTGTTTGTACATTGTGTATACACCCATTTTTATCCCCCACCACTGAAAAGTTTGATGAATGCCGACGTACTGGCAAATTTGTTAATGTTGAGCATGGGCTGACCCCATACGTCATAGTGTGACAGGGCCTTAAAGTCTAAATGGGAGCGTTGGCTTTCGCCGTTTTGCGCTGTCACACGCCGTCAAAAATATAAACGGGCCTTAATCTGAGTTTCAAAGGCCGCAGCACCATCAGCGTATACTAATACGTGGTGCAGTTGCCGCAGCACCATCAGCGTATACTATTTGTGGTGCAGGTGCCACAGTGATATCAGCATAACTACTAATAGTAATACATCCTAAAATTCCTGCAGCACCATCAGCGTATGTGGTGCAGATGCCACAGCGCTATCAGCTTATACTACTAGTATGTGCGTTCTGCTATGATCTTAGATGTTGCCAGGAGGTAAAACTCCTAGCAACCAAACCAAATAGTATGTGCTTCAAATGCAAGTTCCAGTTGCGGCATTACACTTACAGCCCCCACTGCTGTGTTATGATAGTGTTTTGAACTTGGGTAGTGTTTTGGACGTACGTAGGGGTAGTGTTTTGAACTTAACAGTAGTGTTTTGAACTTAGGTTCAAAACACTACCGTAGTGTTTTCAACGGGGTCGTGTTTTGAACGTCCTACACCGGCTGGTGTGAGAGGTCTGACGCCTCTGGCTGCAAGTAGTTGTGTCTTCAGAGCAGGGAGCGCCTGTCACCCTGAGAACGGGGTGAGATCCGAAGGCTCACCCCATGTTATCCTTTGATACCGCTGTTGCGGATTCCGAGGGACACCAGTTTGCCAGGGACACTTCCATTCAAATGCATTGTTAACGGCCGTGAGCAAATCTTCATACAGAAGAAGTCAGATATCTCTCAAATTACACCATCTAGAAATAAATCGCTTGGTACACATATAAAAAACATATTTACCATAAAGACTATATTAAATTTATACGGTTAGGGTTCTTGATTTCTATTATTTTTGAATAAAACTAACGTTTTGCACTGCGCGTACTGTCAAACTCAAGGCATTGTCAATGGTCGTGAGCAATGTTCATACAGAAAATACAGAAGAAGTCAAATATCTCTCAAATTACACCATCTAGAAACAAATCGTTTGGTACACATATAGAAAACATCTTTACCAAAAACATTATATTAAATTTATAAGGTTAGTGACGATGCTGTTCGATTTTGACGCATGTGCAGAAGCGATGTCTCCCTCGCAAACTGGTGTCCCTCGGAATCCGCAACACCGCCAAAGGCATACAACCCAGAAAAATGGGAAATAACTAGTAAGAGAAGGAAATATGAAGAAATTAAAAATAAGAAGAGAGGGATAAAGAATAGATAGCAAAAGGCGACCCGAAAAGTTACGCGCAGTTAGCAAGCGAGGGGGGGGGGGGGTAACCAAATAAAAGTAAAAAATGTGTCACGTTGTAAAAACACGCAAAAAGAAGTGTAAGGGTGGTGAGAGGATACGCAGACCTATGACATCACGTGTGATGCTAACAAGTCACCTATATTTTCCACCAAATATAATGACGCCAGGTCGCACTATGAAGGAAATGTACTGCTATATTTTAACCAAAGTCGTCGGCGAATATTTGTTTTCATAATATATGCCTTAATGAAGCTATCCAAGGTGAACGCAATGTTAATGCGGGTATTTTTCCTGACCCGTCAGATGCGTGAGAAAGGAGATTTTATCTTCATTTTTTTTAAAGCCATATAGCGCCTCTGTGGGCATAAAAACAAATCCTCCACAAAGTATTATATAAAAAGGGCTGTGGTGAACTGTAGACTCCCAGATAGCTCAGGATAGCTCGGGAATACTCCAGGGTAGCTGCGGAACGGCTCAAAATAGTACGAAACACCTCAACATACCCAGGGAAAAGTAAGAACTCACAAAAGGCTTTAAAGCCGGTCATGGGCGGCCACAAACATAGCTTATAGGACCAGCTTATAACAGCACAGGACCAGCTTATATCAGCACAGGACCACCTTATATCAGCACAGAACCAGCTTATATCAGCACAGGACCAGCTTATATCAGCACAGGACCAGCTTATATCAGCACAGGATCAGCTTATATCAGCACAGGACCAGCTTATATCAGCACAGGACCAGCTTATATCAACACAGGACCAACTTATGTCCGAACAGGACCAGCTTATATCAGCACAGGACCAGCTTATATCAACACAGGACCAGCTTATATCAGCACAGGACCGGCTTATATCAGCACAGAAGCAGGCAAGGCCAGCTCAGCACCGGCACAGGACCAGCTCAGCACTAGTTCAATACAAAACCACCAGCAGCAATATCAGCACATTACTAACGTGTGTTTAACAAAGAGCAGGTCCCTAGAAAACAGTTAAATGACAATTAATGGGCAATTAAGATCAGCTCACGGCCACTTCACCAGGTCACCATCATCCAGGATGAGCTCCTGAAGGCTCATGAGCATCGACCAGCAACTGGGGAGCAACGCAGAAGTCTTAGGGAAATCGGGAGCAGCTTATTTAGTACATGGTCATGATTAATCAAAAGCAACTCACTACGAGTTCACAAATAATTAAGAGCAGTCAAGAACAGCTCACTACTAGATTAAGAACAGTCAGGAGCACCGCACTAATAGTTAACGAGTAACCAAGGACACCGTGCAAGTATCTCAAGCAGCTTTCTACCAGCTGACGAAGAACCAAGCGCAGCTCATAGTCAAAGTCAGCTCATATGGGAATTAAGAGCAGCTCATTAATAGCTCACAGGAAATCACTGATAGCTCACAACAACTCGCGAGCAATTAAAAGCAGTTCACTATTATCTTAAAGGGAACAGATATATGTCGCTGGCGACAGGAACCGTACTCCGACAAATGCTCTCCAAGCACAACCTTGTTTAGTTTTTATGTTTAAATGAACCAAGTATGTGTGGGGAGAGTAGGGGACCAGGGCTGTGCCAGTCTGAACTGCAAAGGCAGTTGGTTGTCTCCAAAATGGCCGCCCCCCATAGGCGGCGGCCATTTGCAATGGAAAAGCTGCACTGTGATTGGCTGAAATGGTGCCGGCAACAGGCTCACACAGTAACAAGGGTTGCTGGTTCCCAGCATGGGCGGCAATAAATTAAGCCCAAATCTATTCAAAGCTGTCATATTTAACAGAATTACATGCTCAAAAAGTCAAATTTGGTCAAATTAACCACAAACTCGAAGCGATATTAACACCACCGCTGAAATTTGGTTAAATTAAACCCAAAATCGACATATATTAATGCCGCTCGCTGGTAACAGGCTCAGCAGATCCCCTTGAGCCTGTTGCTCGTGAGCACCACTATTTCCCAATATCTAAGGCACCCTGTGGCACAAATCTGAACTATTCCGAGTTCGTTTGTTTTCCACGCGGCGGATAGCTGGCGACTTTAATAAGAGTAGCCAAGAGACTCGCACCAGCAGCTCGCCAAGGGTGACTCAACGGTGTAGGAAGAGGTGTGGGGGGGGGGGGAGCGGGGGGAGTCACCGTGCGAGTGTGGGTGTGTGCTGAGTTGTGAAAATGAGAGGTGATGCATCCCCACCTCACGACCTCACGACTCGAGGGGCTGGTCTGTCAGACGGGAGACAGTCGGTATGCACACTGAACTGTCTACGCTTGTCCCGTGGGTGCAACATTGTTTGGGTAGCTGTAGGATATTGAGATGCAGCGGACAGTGGAACACAGCGACTGACATGCTCATTGGGGTGCGTTTAGTTAGTCGTCCTCAGATAATTCGCATGATAATATATATATATATATATATATATATATATATAATAAACAATAGACGTCGCTTAATCTAGTTCAAATCTAAGGCTGTATATTATCAACTAAATTAGTAAATAACTAAATAGTGAAATCTATCATTTAATGGCAGTCTTACTTAGTTATGTGCTGTTGAAACTATTCCCGTGGATATTTAGTTTAAAGAAGACATGTGTTACTAGTAAGGGCGGAAGCAATACCCACACACAAAAATCCACAAAACACCCGGGCGGGTCAAACCCCAGCCACAGCCTTCCCACCCACTCACCCCTCACTACACACCGAGTAGGAGACAGTCAGAGTCGCTCAGACCCAAGGGGAAGCCACGGAAGGGTGTGCGTAGCTGTAAACATACAAAGTTCACAGCTCCCATCAACAACTCACAGTGCCCGGAGGGGAGGCTCCTTGAACAGTTTCGTCACTGACTGAACACTCATATATACCGAGCAGCTCACACGCGCATGGGCACCGTCCAATTTAACCGACTTCCGGGAGTCATTGGGACAATTCTACCGTTATCCTGGCGCGACGAGCTGCTCATTGTGGACCATTATCTGACAAACAGGACACGTTGTAGCGGGTTTGTGTCTGTTTGAGCAGCTCAGAGGACCTCCGCCATCCGGCTTATCACGTAACGTATGGAACAAGTGATTCAGTGGACAGCCAACGCGGATATATATAAGGGAACCAAACCGCCCCTTGCCTAGATTCTCGGGCAGGTTATTTGGATCTCAAACAAGTCCTGTCCAGAACACCATCAACAACTGGCATGCAAGCATCCCTGTAGGAAAGACATTTAGGAAATGGACAATGGTTGTATACACTGGATATAATTATTTCATTTGCAATACATTGTTGCTAAGAACCGTCTCGGGAGACAGCCCCAGGTAAGCTGTCTCGGCACAGCCCTTTTAAGGAGGGAGGAACTCACTGAGCAGCTCACGTAACCATTGGATTTATGAGACAGGGCCAAGGTGGAAGGGTCACCATGATTACAACCAACATGTACGGCACGGCTGAGGAGGATGTAGATGAATCAGACGGGGATAAGGATAACTCATGGCAATGCCAGTTTGATGTGAGTACATGCTCGTAAAGAGAAGACAATATTAGCGCTAGGTGCTCTGAGTATACATAGGCTATAGACCTATTTCAATGTTTACTACTTTTTCTGCATGAAGATTGCTCACGGCCATTGACAATGCATTGAGTTTGCTGATACGCGCAGTTCAAAACGTCAATTTTATTCAAAATTAATAGAAATTCAGAACCCATACCTTATCAATTTAATATAATCTGTTTGTTGAATATGTTTTGTATATGTGTTCCAAATGGTTTGTTTCTAAGTGGTGTGGTTTTAGAGATATTTCACGTTTTCTGTATGAAGATTGCTCATAACCATTGAGTTTGCAGTGTGACCCTGTGTTGTCCTGCAGCAAAGCTGAGCGCGCACTGACCTAATTCCCTCGGCTGACGTCACATGAAAGCCCTCGTACCCCATGCACCCACCCCCTCCCAGTCCTCAGGGCCAGATAGAGCTTAATGTCATACACGGTGCAAGTGATTAGCTGCTCACTGAAGGGTTTTAAGTCATAATTGGATTAATGAAATAGCAGGCACGTGACATAGACCGTGTGCACACCTGAGGTATTCATATTAAAAATAATGGTTCAGGTCTTGGATTCAATTATCTGTTCATTCCGGCGCATTTATCTTTTTGCCTAGGAATCTACCTCATTCCGATGGATAAAAATCATCTGCGGAGAAGAAATGAAGACAATATTGCAAAGGATTGTTGGACTTCCTGCTTATTTCTCACTTTCTGAGAATACACTTATTAAGGGCGATATTTCTTTTTTGGAACAAGACATATCCCTATCAGCAATGGTTCATATGTTAATCATTCCGAATGTACAGATGAAGATTGCGCAGTCCACATGTCCTAGTGTAATAAATGGCTTAGCTTGGTAATTCTTCATGACTACATAAGAGCGCAGTAGTAGCTATGACAATTCTGCATCTATGCTAATGTTACTCTGACGTAGCAGGCACGACTGTAGTCGGAATGTCTCACGATGCAATGCAACATTTATCATTGTACTTATTATTTTAGTCCATATTTCTTTTAATCTTCAGCCAATGAGAACTCATGTTATATATTAGGTCACATGTTTCAGCAGAGACCAGTAGAAACCAATCAGGAGAACGGTTACTAAGTCAGGCAGTTAGTTGGCTGGTAGTAGTACAACTTCAAAGTGATGATGATCAACGGTGGCACTGCAACTCAGATGCCCTCATGCTCATCCAAATGTCCGCTGCCTACCTACTGCCTAACACTACATTACAACCAGTAAATACACTACAGCCAACAGCCCGACTTAACTGCACTTGAATCCAACTAATGAGTCTAATTGTCAACGTAAAGCAGACAACTCGCTATGCCCGTCCTCAGATGGCCTTAGATGTTGCCAGAATGTAAAACTCCAACAACCAACAACTCGTTATGCGGCTTTTACAGCACTCTCGTCAGTTAAAGTTACATAGTGCGATGACATATAGGGTTTTGCCATGTTTTTAGAGATAAATAGTTCAGGTACTTTTCATTAGTGTGGAGTAATTTTTATGACAAGTGGCCAACTTTGGAGATAAAAAGCACGCCCAAATTCCTGTAGTTGAGACCAGGGCCTATATGCAGGAGTCGGCGGTATTCGGTGGTAGCGAGCCGAAACGGTGGTAGGCGGGATTTCCCCGGGTAGCGGCGAAAAGCGTGATGCGCGAGTCGGGGGTAGGCCTACCACCGAAGGCGTATTCGGTGTTACCCTACCCCTGGTAAAGAGTAGGTATAGCGGAGACGTGACAGCTTCACTCGGTGAACCAACATGGACGTGTTTGTTTATCGGCGCTTTCGCCGCTACCTACAGAGACGACGTTTGCCGTTACAGCCCATATTTCGCGATAGAACGAACCCGTTTGAAAAATTCGACGATATAGAGTTGTTTACAAAGTTTCGCTTCCGCAGAAACGACATTTTGGATATAACAGACAGCGTGCGCGATGACATACAACTGTCTAATCGGAGAGGAGCACTGACACCCCTGTTGCAAGTGATGGTTGCGCTTAGATTTTATGCTTGTGGATGTTTCCAGGATGTGTGTGGAGAGTTGGTGGGTGTTGACCAGTCCACTGTATCACGGACAATTACAAGAGTGACCAATGCGCTGCTACGACAACTCCGCCAGCATGTGAGACTACCCAATCAAGAGGCTGCTGAAAGGAATAAGATCAAGATCTTCACCACGTCTGGCTTTCCTAATGTTGTTGGGTGCATCGATGGCACACAAATCAGGATCCAGGCCCCCTCCCAATATGAGCACGAGTTCGTCAACAGAAAGAACTACCATTCCATCAACGTGCAGGTACATTTAAGCTGTGTTTCTTCCCTTGTCATGAACATTTAAATTCCTTGCATAACTGTATTGTTCGACTTGTTGGATGTAACCAAGTCTTCCAACGCATACACCAAACAAGTCAAGATCGATTTGTGTTTTCGTTATTCCCCCTGCGCCTTAGCTTAGGTTAAATACATCAAGAATAAAACGCCCCGGAAACAACTGGAATCGCCCTTTAACTTGTCCCACTTATTATTTATTATTATTATTGTATAATCACTATGTGTTATGTACATAGGCTGTTAGTGTGTGTATCTGACTGTGTCTAAGTATATCAGGATATCATGTGTGGGAGTGTGTGTGTGTGTGTGTGTGAATGTGGGTGACTCTATGCTCACATATCTGTGGGTGTGTCTAACTCGTTTTATATTGAGGCATTTCACTAAGATAAACTAGTCGCCACGTAATACTTTTGTGTCATCTAATTCCTGTGTTTATGGTAATTTGTCGTTGCAGGTAATCTGCGACGCAGATCTGAAATTCATCAACTGCATCGTCAAGTGGCCGGGCAGCGTCCATGATGCGCGAATTCTTCGTGAGTCGGACCTGTTCGACGCATTTGAGAGTGTTGACGGTAAACCTTTGGCAGGCGTTCTCCTAGGGGACAGTGGCTACATGTTGCGGGATTGGCTGCTTACCCCCTTCATGAACCCAGTCAATGATCAACAGGAAGCATATAATATACACCACAAGTCCGCTAGGTGCATAGTTGAAAGATCGATAGGAGTCCTCAAGAGACGCTGGCACTGTTTGCGCAGGCTGCGCCTCCAGCCAGAAAAAGCCTGCAATGTGATAACAGTGTGCATCATCTTGCATAACAAAGCTAGGGATCTGCGCCTCCCTGACCCCGCTGACTCGGATTCTGAAAGTGACTCAGACCACGAAGATGGGGAACACGATGAACCTCCTCGGCCACGGAACTACCAACAGAGTGAGCATGTGCGCTCAGTCGTGGGTAAAGCTGCCCGCCAAAGAGTCGTTGACAATTATTTTTGATTTACAATGGTAAACATTTGGACAAAACGTATGTACATGTGTTGATAGCATTTATTGACATTTAGTAACCCATTTCCCGCTCCACCTTCTGTATTTCGAGCATTTCTCGCCGATACTGTGCCTCCATCAACTTTGTGTGTGCGTCGAGCATGCAAATCTTGGCTTTATTTTTTTCTGTCGTACTCGACAGGAATGCCAAGTACGCGGCTCGCTCTTCCGGGTCAGTGGTGCTCTCCCCTGTGGTCCTTCTGTCACCGCGACGTCTTGAACGCGGCTCGTGGCGTGTCACGGGTGTGTGGAATAGTGTTGCTGCCTGCGAAGGGTTGGTGAGGTCCGACTGGGTAGTAACTACCGGCGCACCTGTGAACAACAATGACCCGAAATGACTGATAACTTACAGAGAGCCGTGGGTAGTACAATATCCTCGTTACAAGTTGACAAATTCCTGTTAAAAGTGCACAGTTAAATTTACTCATTGCTTTGTATAAGTATCCCCCAATTACTTGTATAAAGTTACTGTGTACAGTTGGTATGTTTTTGTAGTAACCCACAGGGTTTAATTAGAATGCTGCATTTTTTTCATTACTTATTGGTTGTAATGTCATTAAACACACACGGATATAGTAGTTACCTGTGTTTCTCCAGGAACCCGTTACAAGTTGACAAATTCCTGTTAAAAGTGCACAGTTAAATTTACTCATTGCTTTGTATAAGTATCCCCCAATTACTTGTATAAAGTTACTGTGTACAGTTGGTATGTTTTTGTAGTAACCCACAGGGTTTAATTATAATGCTGCATTTTCTTCATTACTTTTTGGTTGTAATGTCAATAAACACACACGGATATAGTAGTTACCTGTGTTTCTCCAGGAACCCGTGCACTCGGCTGTTGGGGATGGTGTTTGTCGGGTCACCGTGCACGGTGGTGTTAGGGCTGTAGTCAGCGACACAACGGGGTCTTCCTGCGACCAGCCGATCTCGACAGTGCTAGCCACATGAGCGGGGACCGCATAGGGCGCTGCAACGAAATAAGATATTGGGTTTATAAATAATAACATTTTCTCGTAATGATCCCTATCATTTTATTGGCCTTTTCACTCGCCGCATACTTGCTCACAGACTCACTGATGTACCAAGGTGTGCCAAAGTGGACACACCTATTAGTTTAAAACGTTGAACGTGGGTGCCATGTATCTATTTACACATATGTAGGAATGCACTTTGATGCGTACAAACAAAGTAGTGTAAGGAGCAAACTGCCGATGCGGCATAGCAGTAGAGGGCATCGCGACTTATAAATGTTTGTAACTAACTTAGTATTTTATTAATCATTTAAGGGGCTGTAGGGGTGACTCCGATCAGTGCCAATTACTTATTACATATTATTATATATTACTGTACTCACCGACAAAGCTGTCTGTATATTGCGCTGAAAAAGAGAGAGACACAATTAAGCTGTGACATAACAACTATTTGGCAATTTCATACAATAATAAACGTACTCAGCTACTCCATTATCAGTCACGACTCGTTGTTATATTTCCTTCAAACCATTTCAGCATGCAAACCATTTTGATGCAAGCCAATTAAATAGTTGGAGAAAATTCAATGTAATATATGGTTTTATGGTTAGCTAACCGGGTAAGTAACCGAATACAAAAAAGTCAATTTATGATTAATTACCAGCGATACTAGAAGGCTTTCAATCCTAACAGCAGGTTTTTGTTCGACGTAAAAAGGATAATACTGTCCCATAAATCTAATGAAATAAACGGGATGTAATGACATCCGCTAAATTTTGTTGAAATGTTTTGCGCAGCTACCTAAATGAATCACTATGCTTTGTAAGTAGCTTGTTCTTTAATAACTTGTCCACATTGCAGAACTTACTTGAGACTCCCTCGTAAAGGCTCGACTCATATCCAATTATTTCCTGGATGGTTTCCTCGTATGGTAGCGGAGGTTCCGGCGGCCCTCCTCCCGTTTGCTTTGCCCTCCTCTGTCGCGCGAGCACCTCACTTTTCAGGCCCTTCCACTTCTCCTTAATTTCTGAACGGGATCGCTTGGACACACCACACGCGTTTATGGCTGCAACCACAGCATCCCACGCATTGTTCTTGTCATTGTGGGTTAATTTATTATTGAAGGAGGAAAATAATACGAACCTCCGTAGCAGCACTTCCTCCAAGAGCACTTGGATCTCATTGTGGCCATAGTTACACTTACGCTGCCGTTTATTCACAGAGCGGGCTACAGACTCAGATGCCATCATAGAGATTTAGGGTTTATTACCAAGTGTGTGCACGAAAGCGTAGGAGCTGTAGTTGTATTGGACTTGTACTAGAATAGCTGACCAAGTGTGTGCACGAAAGCGTAGGAGCTGTAGCTGTAGTTGACTGTACTAGAATAGCTGAGCGAGTGTGTGCACGAAAGCGTACGAGCTGTAGCTGTAGCTGTTGTTGTTGACTTGTACTAGAATAACTGACCAAGTGTGTGCACGAAAGCGTAGTAGCTGTAGCTGTAGTTGACTTTTACTAGAATAGCTGACTTGTAGAGCCGTAGTAGTTGGTCTTTTGGTGGTTCGTAGAGTAGTTGGTGAGAAGCCGGCAATGCGAAATCACAATTTAGGCTGTACCCATCGGAAACGTGCAACTCTCAACGCGGTTGCCGATACCAGCGACACGGGGAGTACCCCGATCTATAAATAACTTCACGGGTAGCTATAATGTAAGTGGTACGCGCCCCCGCTTACCACTTGACACAGTTCCCGAGCTCGGAGGTAGCTATACGGGGATAGGCGGTATCACGAAATACCGCTACCACCGAGTCCTGCATACAGGCCCAGATGATAACTAAGATTCCCATCTTGCAATAGTCACGCGATAGACTGACCCGAGAATGTAGGTAGCCTGGTCCCCCAGTCCTTTCTTGTGATGCTTTAGCGCTAGCAAAACAACTTCATTCAATAAATAAATATTATATATTTTAATATTATATAAAATATGCATATACAGATACACTTCCAGATTCCATCTTAGTGAAGTACTGTGTTTGCACACACAACCAGCGACCTCTGTGCATGAACCTTCTGGACGCACCGAGGTGCCACTGAATGTCCACGTTGCATCCTGGAATAATCTGAGTAAGCTACGCGTGGTACTTGGAATTAGGTCAAGCGTAATGAGAGGTCACGAGATTAGCCTACTATTTGAGCGGCTTCACGGCTGTATAGAGGGAGTGCACGTGACGTCATCACTCGGTGGTTAGCCATCTTGGATTACACTTAATACCACCTATGGCGCCCCCTGTCTTATACCAAGAACACTATGGCCACCACTGGGCCTACCTATAATCAGGGCTGCCAAAGTATGTGGCGCCACCTAGTGGGTACTGCCCGAACCTTTCTAATTCTTTGACAGAGCATCCAAAGTGTCAACATACTGCACTTTAGCAATGATGTGAGGCTACATGATTTAAAAAATGCTTCCCCTCCATCAAAAAACCGGTAAATAAACACAATGTAAGCACTTCCAAGCCTTGCACATGTAATCCAATATGGCCACCGGAAGTTGCCTCGTGACGTCATTACACCCCCTCTATAGCTTCCTCTGAGTGGTTGTGCAAAGAAAGACATGGTCTCTTAAATTCAGCATTTATTCCGAAGTCATTACTTAGTACACGCGTATATATATAAATATATATATATAGATATGTGATATAGATATGTGATCAACTGGAAGTAAGCTTTTCAGTTTTGACAAAAATCTTTCATCGGAACAAGCATATTTGAAATGTATGAATAGCTTCATTATTCAGCATTCTTCACCACTTTTCACATTTGCCCTAATTATTTTAATATTTTTATCATCATATTAAAATGAGTTCGTGTGCAAATAACTGCTGAACCTCGGCATTAACGAATGCATTATTTTTTTAGGAATACAGACAGTTGGCACACAGAGCACAGATGTGGATTATTTGGTGATCACATTGAACATCGGCTGCACACACAAGTCCCTTTCATATTTTATTTAGCTCACAGTTCCCTTTAGCTCACTTGCTCACGAGCTGCTCACTCAGTTCCTCCCGAGCTGCTCACTCAGTTCCTCACGAGCTGCTCACTCAGTTCCTCACGAGCTGCTCACTCAGTTCCTCACGAGCTGATCACTCAGTTCCTCATGAGCTGCTCACTCAGTTCATCACGAGTTACTCACTCAGTTCCTCACGAGCTGCTCACTCAGTTCCTCACGCGTTACTCGCTCAGTTCCCCATGAGTTACTCTGCTCACTTAGTTCTTTACGAGCTGCTCACTCAGTTCCTCACAAGTTACTCGCTCAGTTCCTCACGAGTTACTCTGCTCACTTAGTTCCTTACGAGCTGCTCACTCAGTTCCTCACAAGTTATTCGCTCAGTTCCTCACGAGTTACTCTGCTCACTTAGTTCCTTACGAGCTGCTCACTCAGTTCCTCACGATCTGCTCACTCAGTTCCTCACGAGTTACTCACTCAGTTCCTCACGAGTTGCTCACTCAGTTCCTCCCGAGCTGCTCACTCAGTTCCTCACGAGCTGCTCACGCAGTTCCTCACGAGCTGATCACTCAGTTCCTCATGAGCTGCTCACTCAGTTCATCACGAGTTACTCACTCAGTTCCTCACGATCTGCTCACTCAGTTCCTCACGAGTTACTCACTCAGTTCCTCACGAGCTGCTCAGTCAGTTCCTCACGAGCTGCTCACTCAGTTCATCACGAGTTACTCACTCAGTTCCTCACGAGTTACTCACTCAGTTCCTCACGAACTGCTCACTCAGTTCCTCATGAGATGCTCACTCAGTTCATCACGAATTACTCACTCAGTTCCTCATGAGCTGCTCACTCAGTTCCTCACGAGTTACTCACTCAGTTCCTCACGAGCTGCTCACTCAGTTCCTCACGAGCTGCTCACTCAGTTCCTCATGAGCTGCTCACTCAGTTCCTCATGAGCTGCTCACTCAGTTCCTCACGAGCTGCTCACTCAGTTCCTCATGAGCTGCTCACTCAGTTCCTCACGAGATGCTCACTCAGTTCCTCACGAGATGCTCACTCAGTTCATCACGAGTTACTCACTCAGTTCCTCACGATCTGCTCACTCAGTTCCTCACGAGATGCTCACTCAGTTCCTCACGAGTTACTCTGCTCACTTAGTTCCTTACGAGCTGCTCACTCAGTTCCTCACGATCTGCTCACTCAGTTCCTCACGAGTTCCTCACTCAGTTCCTCACGAGTTGCTCACTCAGTTCCTCCCGATCTGCTCACTCAGTTCCTCACGAGCTCCTCACGCAGTTCCTCACGAGCTGATCACTCAGTTCCTCATGAGCTGCTCACTCAGTTCATCACGAGTTACTCACTCAGTTCCTCACGATCTGCTCACTCAGTTCCTCACGAGTTACTCACTCAGTTCCTCACGAGCTGCTCAGTCAGTTCCTCACGAGCTGCTCACTCAGTTCATCACGAGTTACTCACTCAGTTCCTCACGAGTTACTCACTCAGTTCCTCACGAACTGCTCACTCAGTTCCTCATGAGATGCTCACTCAGTTCATCACGAATTACTCACTCAGTTCCTCATGAGCTGCTCACTCAGTTCCTCACGAGTTACTCACTCAGTTCCTCACGAGCTGCTCACTCAGTTCCTCACGATCTGCTCACTCAGTTCCTCATGAGCTGCTCACTCAGTTCCTCATGAGCTGCTCACTCAGTTCCTCACGAGCTGCTCACTCAGTTCCTCATGAGCTGCTCACTCAGTTCCTCACGAGATGCTCACTCAGTTCCTCACGAGATGCTCACTCAGTTCATCACGAGTTACTCACTCAGTTCCTCACGAGCTGCTCACTCAGTTCCTCACGAGATGCTCACTCAGTTCATCACGAGTTACTCACTCAGTTCCTCACTTGCTGCTCACTCAGTTCCTCACGAGCTGATCACTCAGTTCCTCACAAGTTACTCACTCAGTTCCTCACGAGCTGCTCACTCAGTTCCTCACGAGGTGCTCACTCAGTTCCTCACGAGTTACTCACTCAGTTCCTCACGAGCTGCTCACTCAGTTCCTCACGAGCTGCTCATCCCCGCGAGTAGAGCTGCTCATGCGCTTGTCATTGTGAGTCCCCGGGCCGCCCTTGTGTTCGGCTCCCAGTGTTTGTGTATACCGCGACTTAAGTCATAACATGCCTCTCAAACTGAATGTCTCACGCCCTGACCCCAACCGGAGTTCACACATGCACATATGCTAATAGACACCCACACCCACACACATAAACACACCCACACCCATATACACATACACAGGCACACAGACATGTGTGTACACACTGAGCCATGGGCAAGTACTTAACTTGTTCACAGAAAGCCTGACTAAGTCACAACATTCGCGGACATCGGTTCTAATCACTCACAAAGAAAATCATCTTTTAGCGTGACTAATCGCTGTACTGTTGGCTTCAGTGTGAATTTGGCTAGAATTTGGCCAGAATGTGGCCAAGTCGATAATCATCCCTGTGCTGGCTCATCTCTCAAAAAGGCGCAACCGTATGAACAAATACAACAATCTTAAATCATCGCGTCGGTGTCACTGTGTCTTTAATTCGGTACAATTCAATAATGAACCTGTGACAAGTCACAACCTTCAAACGCTGAAGACGAAATGTAACCCATTCTTAAAGTGTGTGCGGGTTTGACCGGAAATGCCAATTGCCACGTCGCCAACCACATGCTGAGAAATCTGCAGTGTGAGATACAAACTGGTCCCATGCTCTTAGTCTAAGCCATTTCTCCCCGAAGATCTCCCAGCATACGCTAATATTAAAAGTAATAACATTGACACTTCAGATAATGCCACGTCTATTCACACTACTTACTATTGTTACAGTTCTCACCTCATGAACCATGGAAACTAATCACACCCTATTTACTATCGTCACTATGCCCGTACCATTCCCCCATTCACACTCTATATTTCTATTGCCACTAATCTATTCACACCATATATACTATTAGTGTTAGTACTATTATCACTTTTCACACACAATTACCAATATTGACACCTATAGGCTATACTATAACTACTAATACAGTACTAAAGTACTATTCACACTCCCCATGCATTTCTCACCATTGCCTCTACTTACTGTTCCTATCATTAACACTTCACATACCATTACCATAATTCACACCCTATTTACATTCACACTCTATTCACTACTAGTACTACAGTAAAACCTCTCTAACCGACCACCTCCACAGATCGACCACTCCTCTATATCGATCCCTTCATGTGGGTCCCAAACGATCGCCCATACTATACCATTGTAATGATTTAAAAAAACTCCCTAAACCGAACCCCTCTCTAGATGGACCATTTAAAGGCCGTCCCATGGTCGGTTGACTTAGAGAGGTTTTACTGTAGTACCACGTGTTCCATGTTCACTTTTCACACATCATTTCCCATATTCACTCTCTATTTTGTACTTGCGATATCCTCACCCCATTTGCTGTTTCCAATATTCACACTTCACACACCATTGCTACTGTTCACACCCTATATGCTACTGTTCACACCCTATATGCTACTGTTCACACCCTATATGCAACTGTTCCCCCGGTTCCCATTATTCCCATGCACCATTAAATGACCACCCGTCACGCTCTATATATCCCTACGCTGGTTATCGCGTCGCGATGCGTGTGCGGTTAATTAACCTCTTTAATTAGTGTAGCCCTTAACGACCCTATCTAATCAGCAGCCTGCGCGTCCGGACGTAACTTATCGATGATTAGCGTTACCCTAATGGTGCATGGACACCATGCACTGTCGACTTCCGGTCAGGCCCATTCTAAAATGAATGTAGATTTCCACCTAGACGCTGGAGTCTATTCTGATGTGTTCTCTGTGGAGGAGTGGTTAGATTTTGTGACTTTTTTTCTATGTCGGACTCCTAATCTGAAGGTCGGTGGTTCGATTCCCCATACCATCACCTCTGCCAAATTGGATATCCACCACTGGGTATAACTGAGAGCATCAACAAAGGCCAGTTGCTCTCATACCATGTGTATGTGGTTTTTGAGGTGAAAAATCCCTTGGGTTGCTAAAAGTGTAGGCTTGGGCTTTCTATTAACCAGCTGTCTAATGGTCAAAACAAGTCTATTCAGACTTATCCAGGAAACGCTGTATAAATATTTAAGAAAGAAATATGAGTACTTTATGTTTCCTATAAGTATAGTTGCGCCGCTCACCCACATCCATTGCCATACTGTAGATAATGAACGAACCTGTTTTCAGCCAGTAACCAATTGAGCAATCCGTGGGACCTGTAGACCAGAGCCTCGGTGCTGAAAAAAGATGTTATTCAACTGGAATAAAACACATACAAAATATTTAAAAATCAGTCAGTCAAGAGCAAAGTGAAAAGAAAAGAAAGGTAAGACAAATCAACCGCCAAATACTTGTTAATTAGGAAATGTCGAGAGTCATTTTCTTGGTTTAAGGGGTGGTGGTGGTGTTAGGGATGCGGGTGGAAGGGGTGGGGTAGGGGGCGCATGTCGACATCATTAGGTAATTGAAGGGGGCGGGGGGGGGGGGGGGCCCGTTCTGAAGCGTAGTAGAACCGGGATCTCTTCTCTTCGGGACGAAGTGAATTCTCAACTAGGGAACTCAAACTACCCGATCCAAGGGCCGTAGCTAGCGGGGGGGTGGGGGGGGGGGGGAGCAAGAAGGGAAAATTGCCCCAACCCCACAAAATCCCACTTGTAACCTTCCTAACATTTTATGGAAATGGCATTTCGGAGCCTGTAGATTAAGAGAGAAAGATCTTCCTTGGTTGAGTGGGGGATACGAACCTGCAACCCCCTAGTGCCTCACGCCATTGGCACTTGCTCATTTCAAGAATTTATCTCCCCCCCTCTCAGCCCCCCAAAACCCCAAATCTGACCTTCTTTACGAAAATTCCTAGCTACGACCATGGATTCCCTCTCACGAACCTAATTAGGTGCAGACACGGCAAAAAACAAGCTGGATCTAACAAGATATTGGTCTCTGGACAGGTGCTGTTAATAATAATTTACTTGCTACCCTAATTAATATTCGACTTCCAGAATCAATACAACCAATGTTATATATATATATATATATATATATATTTGTTCTAACTTATAAACTTAGCGGCGTTGTGGTCACACCATCACCACCTAGTTTTCGTTTGGTGTAGTGGTAGCTGAGACCGGTTTTCACCTGTTTGTAAGTCATGATGTGGTAGTCGACCACACGAAACCCAGTGTTGGTGACAGTGTGTGGATGTCGTGTGTTCAAAACGTCAGTATAGAGCGCTGTTGTAAGAGAGTTTTGTTTCTGGGTGACACCCTTGCAGCTTATGTAGCATTCGCCGATGTAGCATTTTGAGTTCAAACCGGTCATCCCAACACCCTCCCACTCGACTTTGAACAACCCAGGTGTTCTTTGATCGAAAGCGGTGCGAGCCTCACAACAGGGTTGGGGCAACCAAACAAGCCCATGTGTTTTGGCTTGAATGTATGTCTCGCGATGATCTTGGAAGTCGCACGATTCAGCTGGTAACCACAAGTGTCGTTCGCGAAAGTATTGTTCTCGCAAATCCAACGAGGGTCCGCTGAGTACAAAATACAAACTGTCTGTGTCCATTTCACACAGTTGGAAATCACTTCTGTCAATGAAGCGATCGAGGAAGTCGTAGTAAAAAGAGAGCATTTTCAATTTGGCGTACCATATTTGTATTGGGAGGTCGTAGGTGATGTTTTTTGGAAGCGCCGTCACTTCTGTGACATTATCGCTTATGCTTTCAATGTTCTGAACTGTCCAATGCGAGGCAAGTCGCTTTGCTTTTGACGGTGATACATAGCGGGTGTTTACACAATTTTGTTTGTTGCATATCGTTTTCCCATAGGAACTGTTTCCGAGTAGTTTATAGAGGTCGGATATTATTTTGCAATCGGCGTTTGAATCACCTAACCATCGCGCTGCTGTGACCTCATCTACACATTTTTTAAATGTTTTCTCGCCTTTGTACTCGACCACGGGGTGAACGCGTGTGACTTTCAGACATGGGTGAGATACCACTGGAAGAGCGGTGTGCCTAAAAGGATTCCAGAACCCCAGTAACTCCCAATGAGTTGTTTTTGTGGTTGTTTCAACTGTCCTGATTTTTCTAAGTATTCAAGCATGTGTTCGCCAACATCGGCTCGCGACACTGTCGCGTTTTTGAAAATGGGTGTTAATTCCGAGAAATACTGTTTAGGAGCCTCTGCCTCTGGGGTTTCTGTCTATGCGGATCAAACCGAAAAGTGTCCCTCTTGCAATGGCTGCCAGAATGCCACGCTCGGTTGTGTGTTCGTGTTTCGTTCCACGAACCAATGTTTTTTACACTTTTGAACCTCTGTTTGTTTCCGTAGTTGGCTCCACTCGCACTCGTACAAATCTGTGATGTTATACCCCAACTGATTAAAGCCGTGTTCACACGGGCAAAATGTGAGGCGAATCAGACAAATCGAATCAGGTGAGTCGAATTAGCCGCCCGTTCACACGGGCAGCGCTTGAAGGCGGAAGTGGATATCTGCGCATGAGCAAGTCCAGCCTGACCAGCACCAGTTTTCAATTAGGCAACGTCACCACGAGAGAGTGGGTTCGACCTAGATATGTATGTACTGAATCGTATTGGTTTGGAATGGTCAAAACTTCTGCTGGGCAGTGAAACCCTAAAAATAAATTATGAACAAAATATCTGTGCACCTCTAGCAGGTTCATAAAGCAAATTTACCGGAAAGTCAACACACTCAGGTCTTGACTGTCACGTCCTTAATCCGCCTCACCTAAGTCGGTTGCGTCCACACGGGCAAAATAAATCGCCTCACAGAAATTGCCTCATGTAAACTACCTCGAGAGGTGGTTTACAGGATCTGCATCACGTGAATCGATTCAGCCCTAATCCGCATCAGATGCCCGTTCACACGAGGAATGTGAGGCGAACTAGGCAAGTCGCTTTCTACGAATCGATTTACATTGCCCGTGTGAACACGGCTTAAGATAGGTGGTAAAGCGAACGGTTCGTTCCGCTCTGTTCTGCATTAGTTTAATGTGTGTGTCACTGTTGAAACAACTGCGTGTTAGTTTACACACGTGTCCATGAAAGTAACAACAGTGGAATTAATACACGTGCTGGCTCGTCGGTGCGAAACCATCGACATGAATCTGTAGAGAGCCTAACGCCACCTCCCCATGGTTCAATTTGTGTAGGATGCGAACACTGTCAACGTGGGCCCTGTAACGCAACCATTCCAAAGCTGAATGGCTTACGGTTTGACACGGGTGGGCTCTGAAACCGTCTTCCCGACGTCGGACTAAGTGAAACCCTGTGCAGTGTTCTTCGCCCATGCATTTCAGATACAAGCTATTTGCATCGACCCCGACAATGCGGTGGCACAGTTTGGCGTCGGTCGGTAACGGGTAATCAGCTTCGCGCAGGCGTGTCACACCACTCAAGTGTTGTGGGTGAAAAATAATACAGGGCCCTCCAACGAGATTCTCACGGATGAGTTGATGAATATCGGCTTCGCCCTTGCCCAAAAGCACATACAGCACGCGGGTTTCACTATTTTGGAAAAGACACCGGAGTGTCAACACCGGTAATGTGACACCGTCTTTAAACATGTCTATACCACGAGCGCTGAAGAACCCCATGTGTTCGTTTATGGCTCGCACAAAAGGGACAACATCTCTGTTATTGTAGTGAATGAGGTAGTCTCGAAAAGTTTACATTCCCATTACACGCCACAGACGCTGGCATTCTCTGTATTCCTCCAGTGTGATTGCTTTACAGGTGAGTGAGCTATAGAAGCAATGCCGTGGTGGCAACGTCTTGTTTTTGACTTTTCGAACATCGTCTAACCACTCGTATGGGAAGAAACCTTTGGTTTCATCCCCAAAGAAGGCTTTCAGATAGCTGGCGTAAGAATAACCCGGAGCCAAATAGTTCAACACATCGAGAATCACGAGGTGGTCGGTGTAAACCGCGATGTATTGATTGCAGCGTTTTATGGTGTGAAGTTCAACACCGACTGGAGTTGAAACCCAAAACGGGGACACGCCTTATGTGTTTTAAAAGTCGTGTTTCCACCTGTGTGAACGGGTTGTTGCGTTCGTTTTTGATTTTATGTTTATACCCCGCTGCTGTTTGCGCCACGTTTTCAAGGTCTAGGGCTTTTTTCTTTCTTTCTCTGAGTTTTTGTAAAACCGAATCGAATTGCTGCTCAACAGCCGTTCCTATCGCCACAGCAAAGGTGTCAATGTACTCCCACACGTCACGCACTAACGAGTCGGTGTGACTGTTTGAGCGTCTTGACGAGACACATTGGTTTGACATATTCTGGGAAATCGGATACAACACTAGCCGAAATGGGAATGTGGTCTGCGCACATTGTCGTGTTGGGCGCATCGTGTGTTGTAACGGGTTTGTTAAAGTAACACTCAAAATCAAAAGCTATTTTATAAGGGTAAATTTTGAGTGCATCAGGTGTCGCGATACCAAGTGCTTCCAAATCTTCGAACACTGTTTTTGGTGTTGAATACACACCCCCTTTGTATGTGAAGTGCGTTTTTGTACACGGTCTTTTAACACTGCCATGGCATCTGAGAGCGAATTTGGATTTGAACACGGCTTCACACTTCTCACACTTGTATATCGAACCGTATCGACCAGTGTCTGTTATCAAACTCAGATGGTTGTCGTATAAATTCAAACACATGACACCAACACTCGACTCGGTTGTGTTCACATGTGCCGGTGTTCTGACAGACTCCACTCAGGTCCCAAAACACTCCAATTTTTCTTTATTCTTGATTTTTCTCTTTCTAACTCTGACTTTAAAAACGCGTATTGCAAACCGAAAAGCGTTTCCAAAGCACTGAGCTCAGACAATCGAACGCCAGGAAAACTGTCGACCCTTTGCTTGGGGTAGGCCTGTGTAAACAGCGCTACAGCCTGTTGGGTGTTTTTATACAAGTGATATGACAGACACCTAAAATTACACAAGTTGTCACGAAACATAGCATTCGTGGACGGATGTCTGTGAAAATGCATCAAACCCTTAGGCGCCCCATGAGGAGGTTTGTGTTTGGTCTAATTAGGGACACGTTTGGGTTAACATTTCCAACCACACGCCATTTAGTGTTTTGGTCTGTGTGTATCCTCTCCAATCCGACTGAGGATCGTTTCGACAGCGCTATCTAGGCAGGCGTGTGTGGTTATATTCACGTACCGACTCCAACTTCCTTCGTGCCAAAATATAGAGGCGTTATTGACAGAGGCGTGAAAATAGGCGCAACGCTCGAAAGCATCCTCAGTGCATGTCATGAGACGCCCAAACGATACACCCATTCTGTATTGGAAAACCTGGGTCGTGTGAATTTGGCGCAGTTTTGTGATAATCGCATCCACATCATCTAAATCGAGTAATCGCACATTGAAAATTGACTGAATGGGCCCAAGGAGCACCAAACCCTGACTTATTTATTTGAAATTGTCGCGGTAAACCGCTGCGTAGTCACGACTCCTTGCAATAACGGTTGGAATGACCATGTCAATATTGAACACTTCACGCTTACAACCTGCCGAAGTGCACGGACTGTAGAGATTCAACGCGAAAGGTCGTAAAGTTTGCGGTCTACCACACTTGGACAGACCCCGGTTCTAAGTCTGTTGGTGTTCTGCATTCTTTTTTGGTTGTTGCCGTGGTCTTAAAACCACACAAGTAATGACACCTTTTGGATAATGGGTGTGACCACAACACACAGTCGAGAAATAACTAAACCGTATCTGACAAACAACTACCGAAAAAAACAATATCTCTAACTACCAAAAAGAACGACAAAAGCTACCCATACCAACCTACACAGTATATATATATATATACAACTAAGTAGAAAGCCATTTTTTTAACAACCCTATGGGGGAGTTTTTTTTGTTCCTGCTTTTTTTTTTAGTGCGAATGGTTTAATGTGACTCGCCTTTTTCTTATTGTTCCTCCCGTTGTTCGAGACTCTTGGGCACACTCCCACTACACCAAGACATGGGCGGTGATATAGTTCGCAATCTTTGGACCTATCCAGCTGTGTAGCTCTTGGATAAAGATCACTGTAAAACATGCGCCCAGATAATGTCGGATGTTGCGTGATGTGTTGGTGGTAGGGGTGCGATTGTTCGCATTTCTGAAGGCCCGCAACCCGTTGGCCGCACTCGCTTGTTCGATGTCCTCTATGTAGGACTTGGCACCAATATGTATTTTGATGTCCCCATTATACTCAGTAATGAGGACACCGCTGTTCGCGTCCAAGTCGCCCCGCCAGCTCGGTATCACCCCAACACCCTCACCTGCCTCCCGCTTCGCCAGTTCATGTTGGGTTAATATGGTTTCGCTCAAGGAAACGAGGTTTCCAAAGGCCACTCTGGAGAGTCGCACAACGTGTTCGTAACTCCGTTCTGGGTAGCGACGCAGCACGATCTGAATAATATGAAAAACGAATCACGAATTAGAATAAACAAAAAAACAATTTTTTTTCGAAAAATTATTTTTGGAAAGACATTTTTACACATAGAAACCAACAGGAAACAATTTATAATAAAGAAATATATATAAAACAATATTTTTGTAAAAAGAATGTCATTATTTCGAGAACAAACGAACAATCGAGTCGAGACCAACAAATTTAAGTCTGGGGTAGTGAAAAAACAACTTAACGATATTAGAAAAGTTTGGTAGTTGAAATAAACCCCCAAACATGATAACTCACCCCGTTGTTTCCGACTTCAATGCAGGCCGACTTGTCGCCATGGGCATGGTAGTGTCTGTCGCAGGCGCTCGCGTTCGTTTCCTGTTGCGCGTCGCCGTCGGTAATCTCAATCGGCTGAGCTAGGGTACCTAATCCAACCACGTTTCCCAACCCAACAAACCACTGTGATTGATTCGATGTCGCTGCGATATCGTCCGATGTGGCGATCGGTAGGGGTATCGGGGGACTGACCCCCTGAGCACTCTTGGTGTTGGTTTGACTATGGTGATAGGTTTGTTCGTTTTTTTCTCAGGTAAAAAAAACGGACACCGACCACTAGCAACCCCACCAACTCCGTTGACGTCTGACCCTGTAGCCAAGCCCACCGCAGCGCTGGCCGATGCCGCCGCCACAGCCGCCCCGATGTTCAGCGAAAGCTTTGATTTTCGTGGTTTTCCTTGTTTCCGCGATTTCTTAGTTTGACTTGTTTCAACTCCAACTGGGTGATTAGTTGGAGTGCCAGTTGCGTTGCAGGCGTCGTCTGGTTGACGCCAATTTTTATCTTTTTTAGTGGGGGTTGAACAACTCCACCGTCGCCATCACTGGCCGCCACATCGAGGGGTATATACGACTCCGAATCGGATATACCACCAAACTGCTCTAATGTGGCGGCGGCGTTGGCAGCTTCGAACAGTTCCACATCAAGCGTGTCGTCGTTCACGTCATGGTAATTGTCTGCGATGTATCGCAACTCGTCAGCAGCTTCTGTTGTGTCCGGTTTTCCACCACCTACATCATAACTGACACCACCACCGCCGCCACCACCTCCACCACCAGCGCCAAGTGTGTTCATGCCCTGATGCGAAGCCAAACCGCTACTGTTAGATGGTTGTTCACCGCGCGCCCCATCATTAGAACAACCACCGATATTCTCGATGCCAACACGACCCGATTGAAGTGTGTCTCCGCCACTGGTTGTTGTCACACCAGTGTCACTCCCATGCGCAGCTACACGACGAACCATAACTTCAACGGTGTTTTTTTCCGTTCAGTAGAAAGAATTAGAGACTCGTTCTCTTTTCTCTACAGAGACGTTTTGGTGCTGTTGGCGTTGTAGTTGGTCGGCTGTGGCTGAGAGTGGCTGGCTTTTTCTCGTGATAGTTGTCGGATGTCGTATGATGTGTAGCAGCAGAAAGTCGAGTCGCTCTTCACAAACAAGAACCGTGGGGCTGGTTGAGCAGTTGAGTGGTTGGTTGGGTGGCGGTTGTAGAGTGCGGTTGTCGTGTAACCGCTTCCTTCTTCTCTGGGTTGAAAGGCACGTGTGGTGGCTGGCAGGAGTTGTTGATGGGTGTTGTTAGTGAAACACCCTCCTTTATACCCTCACTTCGGTGAAAGCAGTTCCACAGTAGACAATGGATTGACTTAGAGTACAAGGGTTCACTGACCAGGT
The DNA here is from genome assembly GCA_030323885.1 of Branchipolynoe longqiensis. Taxonomy (NCBI): domain Eukaryota; kingdom Metazoa; phylum Annelida; class Polychaeta; order Phyllodocida; family Polynoidae; genus Branchipolynoe; species Branchipolynoe longqiensis. Next base: position 9,266,529 of record CM059192.1, on the reverse strand, counting down.
TGGGTGTGGTTCCCTAAGATTTGCTGTGAGTTGTCTAGGTTGCTGTGAGAGCATGGTTACACGCTTTGTTTACTTGGTGCGCGACTCAAGTGTGCTTACGGGGGGTAGCGTCCTCCACGCGCGCTGGTTTAAAAAAAAGAAAAAAAACACCAACAACAAAAAACACCAAAAAGCAACCGAGCTCCCTGCCCAGGGTGCTCGGTGAAAAAAAAAAGGCACCCTCCTGGGTGCCGACCGACCGACCGGCCGACCGACCGACCGACCGACCGACCGACCACGAGCGGCCGGTCAACATCCGCCCAGGCGTGGGAACACGCGCAGGGAGTGCGTGTCGGGGGGTGAATGCCCGGTCCCTGTTTGTGTGTGTATGTGTGTGTGTGTTTGTGTGTGGCACAGACATGTATGATGTAGTGGCATGCATGGTTTGCGAGGGTTGGTGGGTGAGTGTGTTTGTTTGTTGTTTTACATCCTAGTAATATCTAACATAGAACAAGTATCCGAATTCATATATCTCGGACAAAAGATTACAAATGATGGGAGATGTGAGGAAGAAATTAAAAGAAGGATAACAATAGCCCGAACAACATTCTCCAAAATGTATAGAGTGTTAACATCAAGTAAGATATTAATACAAACAAGGAAGCGTATTCTTCAGTGTTATGTGTGGTCTACTCTAATGTATGGGGCAGAGACATGGACAATCTCTAAGAAAATGTACAAACGTTTAGCAGCATTTGAGATGTGGACTTATCGAAGGATGATGAAAATATCATGGACAAAGAAGATCACCAACAAAGAAGTTCTCAGAAAAATTAAAAATAAGAAAAGCTTATTTGGCACTATACAGACAAAGAAACTTATTTATTTTGGCCACATCATCCGTCAGAGTTCAATATACCGTACATTGTTGGAAGGGAAGGTGAATGGCAGCAGAGGGAGGGGGAGACCAAGAACATCATGGTTTACAAATATTTCACAGTGGACAGGCTTGAATTATTCACAGTCTATCAGAACAGCACAACATCGGGACAAGTGGAGAACCATTGCATCCAACCCTCGACTAGAGGATGGAACTATTGATTGATTGAATATCTAAGGTCATATCAGGACGGGGCCCGACTTGTGACAGTGCGCACTCATGGTGACTTTATAGTGCTGTCCCTTGTAGGGTGAGTATGTAGAGCGGCCGTCTCCTGGTTTGGGAGATCAGGTGTTCGTGGGTTCGAATCCTGCTCAAGTAAAAAAAACAACTCTGAAAAACTGGTTTGTTTGTTTGTTGTTGTTTTACGTCCTAGCAGCATCTAAGGTCATATCAGGACAGGTACCGACTTGTGACCATGCACGCTGATGGCGACTTTATAGTGCTGCCCCACTGGGAAATCAGGCCGCTGGCACAATGACCTGATGTCCCACTCAGTCAGATTATCCTGACACTGAGCTAACCAGTCCTTGCCCTATCCTATTAATGCCGAGCACCAGGCTAGGAAGCGATAAGTACCAATTTTAAATTCATTGGTTTGACTCGACCGGGAACCAAACTCCCGATCTTTCACATGCGAGGCCCACGCTCTACTGATTAGGCCACCATGCCCGGTCTGAAAAATGGGGCAGCACTATAAAGAAAAACCATGCATGCATACTGTCTCAGGCAACAACTGCCCTCATTTACCCTTAGGTGTTGCTAGATCTTAAAGCAACAAAACAGTAGATTAAAAAAAATTGGAGCAGCACTATAAAGAAACCAGGCACGCACACTGTCACAAGTCAACCCCTGTTCTGATATACACTTAGGTGTTACTAGGTAGTAAAACAACAAAAGAAAGAGTAGCGGGGTGCCTCAGTGTCGAGTTCCCCTGTTTGGAGTTACTCCTGTATGGGTGGGTGAGTGGGTGGGTCGGTGGGTGGGTGTGTGAGTTACTCCAGAGCCCCAAGTGTGGTGCTGGTGTGTGGCGATGTGTATGGCACTGGCGTGTGAAGGTCTGAACACGCGTGTGTACATGAGGTGGATGCGGAGTGGCTATGTATGTACAACAGATGTTGGATGCGGGGTGTCTGTGCTCTCAAAAATCTTAACGGCGGGTGAGCATAATGTGATCGGGTTCACAATCCAAACTAGGTTTTTGTAAAATATGTCTAACCACACGTGTGGCGATGACACAACTCACATTCGCGTCACTTAATGCAAATGTACTTAGTCGATTTCCAGAAACCCCAACAGTATGAATGTTGTTCAACAAATCAGCAACTCATCATGAACAAAACCAGCCGGGCACATATTTAATAAAGGGAATAGACCAACAAAACTACCACCATGGTGATAATGAACCGGTGAAACCTGTAGAATCGGTGTGTACAAAGACATGGCTTTAGCGTCTCTGAATCAACTGTATGTGTAGGACTCGTCGGTTCATCTTCTCGCTGTGTAACTGAGAAAGAGACGCTCATAAATTGTCACTGTATAAAACCATTGTCCTGCATGGCTGCGGCACACACCACCACTCCCCACCACTCAAGGCACCACGCGCACAACTTCTCACCGCTGCACCTCTACAACTACACACAAGCCTGGGCGTGAGAAAGCGTGAAACAGTTACTGGTCTAACATAGGCCTCCATGATATAGAATCAACTGTGAAGTGTTTATTTGGTACAACCAGAGTCCACCCCTGTGAACACATCAACACTGTCATCCATGGAGCAGCTCAAACATGCGACACCACCACCACCACCACCACCACAAGTGTCAGCAGGTTCACCGGCTCCATTTACACCAATAACCAAGTTGGTGGGTTTACCAGAGGTTGGGTATAGACAGGCTGGTCATACACCAACCAACACCTCAACCAACACCACTACCACAACCACCATCACTACCACAAAAACCAGCACTGTAAAAACAACAGCAACAACTAAAGTTGGTGTCGACACTGAAGACAACGGAGTTGGAACATATACTTGGGAGTTTGATGGTTCGCTGTCAGGCGTGTTGCCAAACCGTTTAAAAGTTAAACATCCATGTGTTTCCACAGTTAGTAGACTGATTAAAAAAAAGGGGGCCCGTGACCACACACTGTACACATCTGTCAAGTGTGGATGTTACAAACTAAGCATGACGTGGGCGTAAATCGTCGTTTTGAAGGCGGCATAATTTAAACACAGAATATGATACAAACAGCAATGAGAGACATCTAGGTTGAAGACAGAGGTGAATATAAACTTTCCTAGAACTAGATACCACCTTAAGAAGTAATATATACCAACCAACAGAAGTGGAAACCAGACAAACATGTCACAGAAATCACCAGTGGTGGGTGATAAAAGGAGGAAACTTGGAAAGCCCAATGGTCAAACTGGCCTAGCTACAGCTCTCATGCCTGCTAACTCGACACCAGCAGACACAGAACCAAGTGAGTGGGATGAACATGTAAACAAATCCTCTGACATTGCATCCATAACTGACATGCACCCTTGTAATGAAAAGGAAAAGATGGTTATGGTATCTGAGAAAGAACTAAATAAACTACACTCACAGATTGAACAGTTAAATACAACACTGAGAGATTTGGGCAAATCAACTACAAATGACATAAGGAGATTAACTGTTGAACTGGCAGTTGTACATGAACAACAGACTGCTAATAAAAGGAAACTTCAGATAATGGAAAATCAGGTGATCATAATGGATAAAGAAAACAAATGGAAATCATCACGGATAAATGAGTTAGAAAACAAACAACGCATGAGTAACATGAAAATTGATGGCAAACCAGAAGACAACGCTGAAGATTTACGACAATATGTTCTGAATTTGGCAGAATTTGTTGGTGCACATGGTGTGAAACCCGCAGACATTGAGTACACAACAAGGCTGGGGAAGCTTCAGAATGGATGGGCAAACTAAAACAAACCTAGGCCAATCCTAGTAGTGTTCAAGGCAGTCAAGGATCGCAATAGTGTGTACTTCAACAGAACAAAACTCAAAGGATCAAATGACTACAAAGGGATATACCTAAATGATGACACTACTGGAGACACTAGGCGAGCACGGGAAGAGTTTCGGTCAGTAGCAATCCGAGCACGGGAGTTGGGGCATGATGTGAAAGTTCATAGTGATGGAGTCATCATAAACGGTACTAAGATAAAGCACTCAGAACCTCAGAACCTACCCCAGGGCTGCTCACTTCAGGAATCGAAGACAATTGAGGTAAATGGAGAACTGTATTTTCACTCCCAACACTCATACCTATCAAATTTCTACCCGGCACCAATTGTGGTAAATGAAACAGTTTACATGACCTCTGAACACATGTTGCAAGCTGCTAAATGTGTTGAACATGGCCGTGATGACTGTCTAAAAGAGGTATTGACAGCTGTCACACCACAAGAGGCCAAACGACTAGGAGACCGCATTGAGGAAAAACCAGAATGGCGTGCTAAACGGGAACGCATCCTGACGGAAATTGTGGAGGAAAAGTTCAGACAAAACCCTGTTCTGGCAGCAAAACTGTTAGACTCAGGAAATATAAAATTGAACAAGGCTACAAGCAGTACATTCTATGGTATAGGAGTAGCTATCCACAATAAGGCAGTGAAGGAGAAGACCTACTGGGGTGAGAACAAGCTAGGTCAAGTACTTGAGCTGCTACGGGCAAAGCTAAAGGATGAGCACCAGAACACAACTGCTGCACACAACAGACCTTCGTAGACATCTGATGAGGAATCCTAATTTGCACCAGACTCCAGAAAGCATGCACTCACAATGGACAATTGTGCACATAAATGGCACCTGACAGCCAATGAATATGAAACCTATTGCCAGTCTAAAACTGTACACTGTCCAAACATGACTGAACGGCACAATCCTATCAATAAACTGACAAATAAACAATTTAACCAAAGCAACTAGACAAGGCTTATATGGACAGTGTGAACATTCCATCCAGCCTGCAATATTAGACTCAGGAAATATACGATTGAAATTCTATGTAGTTAACATATTGTTGGGTGCTACACATCCAAGGCAGCTTCCATAAAGCACATGGTTATACTTAGAAAATTGTTATATTTAGGTTAATTCAAGTTCAAGGATCAACCATATTTTAATAATGGAATATGACTTAAATATATCTGTTGATATAAGGGATGTTGATAGTAATCATTACACAACTGTCTGTCTATGTGTCAAAATGAATCATCATGCTGTTGTCATACATATTCATCCTGTCATAAACAATGTCCTCATTATATGATCCACAGTAGCCACAGACTGATTCAATTATAGCTCAGCCTGTATAGAATTATTGTGTATCTGTACAATATTTTACCTGTATCCAGATTGAAATTCTATGTAGTTAACATTTAAGCTGATTGTTGGGTGCTACACATCCAAGTCAGCTTCCGTAAAGCACATGGTTATATTTAGAAAATTGTTATATTTAGGTTAATTCGAGTTCATGGATCAACCATATTTTAATAATGGAATATGACTTAAATATATCTGTTGATATAATTGATGTTGATAGTAATCATTACACAACTGTCTCTATATGTGTCAGAATGAATCATCATGCTGTTGTCATACATATTCATCCTGTCATAAACAATGTCCTCATTATATGATCCACAGTAGCTTCAAACTGTATCAATTATAACTCCTGGTTTATCTACAAATCACACCTTAACGCCTCTAGCCAGTCAACTTTTAGGCGAGATAATGCAGTGCACTGCAGGCAACTACCCCAAACACTCCAGACTACTATGCACAAGTCCCACCATCACTATGCATGGTAGAGGTAGGACCAAGCCACATATCACCTTTACCATTCACCTTTTACTTAACTATTCACCTTCCAAATCACCCAGTAGCAACATAACATCGCTCTCTACTTAAGATACAGCAAATGATAATGCAGCCTCAATATTTTTTTATGAAATTCATTATCACTTTACCCAACCAAGAAGGGGTTATTAGACACCCCGTTATTGAATCACACACACTCAGACACACTTCGCTAAACGGTATACCATCAGCACTGATGCTAACAACATTTGAGAGGGGGAGTTCTCGGGGATGTCTGGGAAGGGCACTAGTGAAGGGACATAGGAAATGCCCTTAGATGGCATCAAGGGTCTACCAGGATTCAAAATAGGACATCTAAATATTAGAAGTCTAACCAACAAAATTGAAACACTAATTCGGGTTTTGATGTATTATCAATCTCAGAAACCTGGCTGAACTCAACCACAGAAAATAAATTAACATCTGTCAAAAGGTACCAACTAACCAGATCTGATCGCCAAACAAAACAGGCAAATGGCCAAACCAAGGCTGGTGGAGGTCTGGGAATCTACTATAAAGAAGGGCTCAACATAGATACTGATACATTTGTAAAACATAATCACTCAAATACAAATATAGAGATGCAGTGGGTCATAATAGAAAGGGATTATTGTAAGAAAATACTCCTGGGAAATGTATACAGGCCACCAAATGGAAACTTGGACTCAGCACTTGAACAAATAATATCAATCCTGGAGGAAATACGAGACACAGACAAATTTGAATTAGTCCTCATAGGAGACTTCAATGCTGATGTTGCAAAGAAAAGCTCAATAACCGCCAACAAAATAAGACAATTTGCAACAACCTTAGCACTTGATCAGGTCATTACATCAGGTACAAGAATAACAATTGAAACAAACAAAACAATTGATCTAGCATTCACAAACATGAAGTACTGCAAAAACACAGGAGTTCTAAATTATAATATTAGTGACCACAAGCCAATTTACATAATTAAGAAAAAAACTAAAGATGATAGGAAATTAATAAAATTCTGGGGAAGAAGCTATAGGAACTATAAAATAGAGAAATTTAGTGAAACCTTACTAGAAGAAAATACTGAAGCCCTCTTTGCCAACCAGGATCCAAATATATGTTGGGAGTCACTCAAACAAATAATAACTAAAGCAGAAGACCAACATGTACCACTCAGAAAATACAATGTGAAAGATAGTCGACCAGAATGGCTTAGCAATGAAATTCTTGAGTTGCAAAAAGATAGAGACTACTTTAAAGAAAAATCAGACCAAACAAATCTACCTGAAGACAAATTCTTAGCAACCCAAATCAAGAATAGAGCCAATTCTGCAATCAGGTATGCAAAAGCTAGGTACATACAGTGTGAAGTCCCACAAAATAAAGAAGATGCCTGGAGATTTTGGAGAGTCATACAGAGCATAGCCCTGGAAACCACCCCATCTATCTCCAGCTTAGTGGATGAGTTAACAGGGGACAAAGTAACAACTCAAGAAACACCTGAAAAGATAAATAACTACTTCATAGAGATAGGGGAGAAGTTAGCAGATAAACTAGACAATATACCAGAAAAAGATAAAGTTAACATAGTAAAGCCAAATGCAGTCACATATGACATAAGGGTGGTAACTAAGGAAGAAGTACTTAAAAAAGATTAAGGGCTTGTCTGAATACAAATCATCAGGACTTAAAGATCTCAGCTCAAGGATACTAATTGATTCAATAACTATATTAATCAAAGAATTCACCCATATAGTAAACCTATCAATTGAAACAGGTATTTTCCCAGATGACTGGAAAATTGCTACAGTTGTACCTATCCCAAAAGTCAGCAACCCTAAAACATGCAATGACCTCAGACCAATTTCTCTTCTACCCATAACTGGGAAAATAGTTGAGCAACTCATTCATGGTCAAATAAAAACATTTTTTGAAGCAACAAACTACCTAGCAGATGAACAAAATGGCTTCAGGAAAAGCAGGTCCACAACCAAAGCACTCTCAACACTCCTTGATGTGCTTCTCAGTGCGATGGATTCTGGCAAACTTACCATAGCAGTATATATTGATTTAAAAACAGCATTTGACACTATAGATCATAAAATCCTGTTGCAGAAGGTTGTCAAGAGTGGGTTGGGTTCAAAAACGGTAGCCTTTCTGACAAACTATCTTTCCAATCGAAAGCAAAGTACCAAACTAAATGGCATTGAGTCAACCTTAAGACAAGTAAAAACTGGAGTACCACAGGGATCAACACTGGGCCCCCTTCTATTCCTCCTGTTCATAAACGACTTACCCCAAGCACTGAGGCAAACAAAATGCATTTTATTTGCTGATGATGCAGTCCAACTGATATCAAACAGTAACTTAGCAAAAGCAGCAGAATTGACAAATGAAAATTTGGCTAGAATAAATATATGGTGCAAAGAAAACAAATTAACTCTCAATATAATCAAAACTGAATATGTTATCTATGGCACCAAGAACAAGAAGGACAAAGCCCCAGAAGTCCAAATAAAGATTGGGAATGAAACACTAAGGGAGGTAGAGACCTACAAATATTTGGGAACTGAACTGGATGAAACTCTAAATTGGAATAAACAACTAAGTAGATTAAATCAGTCACTGGCAAGGAAACTGAACACCTTCAGAAAAATCAGGGGTTTTATAAGTGAAAAAACAGCTCTTCTTATGTACAAAACAATGATCCTCCCAATAATTGATTATAATGACCTAATATATGGACTATTCACAAAACAGCAACAAGCAAAGCTTCAAACAGTACAAAATAGGGCACTCAGGACAGTTTACAAAGGCCAAAATCTACACACAGAAGAACTACATGCTAAAGCTGGAATGGACAAACTAGACACAAGGCACAAAAGGCAGCTCTTAGGACTCATGTACAATAGAGCCCAAGACACAATATATACAGACAGAAGTATTCACAATACTAGGGCAGCAGATGGCAACCTCTTGAAAATTCCCTATCCAAGGACTAACAAACTCAAAAGAGCACCTATTTATCAGGGAAGCCAACTCTGGAACAAACTCTCTGCCAAAACCAGGAATGCAACAACCTACCTGCAATTTAAATCTAGATTAAAGGTTGAGTACCCGACATAGACATACATTAATAAACCTACCTGGATATACCACAAACATTGAGAACTGAAATAAATACATAGTCCCAAACCACTCCCTTCCCTCTCCCTCTCTGAAATCCCCCTGGCAAAAAGAGTAAAAGAAATAACAACTACCAAAGTATACCCACCAGCCTATAACACCTGACTAAACCAATAAAACATATACTACTGACAAAGCTATAGTTGACCCAAGACAATTTAAATGAGTCGTGCAACCATTATTTGCATAATCCAAAATCCACGACTACCTGTATCAGCAAGTCATGCCCATTATATTAATGTCTCCTCACAGGTATGATCATCAAATCACTGATATAGTCTAAAGCTAAATTGTTATTCTCCAGTCTACATGTGCAAAATAAGATCCCCACTATATTTGTAATGCCTCATTTTAACCTACTACTGTCTATATTGTTCATACCATCGCATCGTCTCATCCATAAATAGTTCATATGCACTATAATTGTTAAGGCCGGAAGACCAGCGCCTCGGTGCTGAAAAAAGATGTTATTCAACTGGAATAACAATTTGAAAAAAAAAAAAAGGATAAGATGGTGGTCACAAAATTCCACAGCTGGGTACTGTTTAGTGTGTAAGCGTAAAGTACCCCTTTTCATCAAATCATCACTTACAGCTGTTGACTAGCACAAAGCAGCGCAACAGCATATAAAAGAAGCGCACAAAACAGTGTGTAACCAACAAATTGACAAAATTTGTAAATGTGCGGATAAAACGCACTCACCCAAATCACCATTATTTTGAGACAATTTAGATATTTGGGTCGATAATGAAATGTGGAGGATCATCTCATTCCATTGGTCCACGCGACGCTAAACTACCACCCTTTATTTTAAACCAAAATACCCAACACCAACAGAGAACCACTCCAACTCTTCCACACAACAACGATGTTGACGACGATGTCAGCACACCAACTGCGTGCTATACTAGGCACTTAATACAAACGGTTGTTTTCACAACCCACACAAACGGTTGTTTTCACAACCACCAACTCTCTGAAAAGTTTGATCACACCCCTACTACCCCATACAACCAACCAGCCCCCCCCCTTTTTTTTGTTAAAGCGATGTATAAAACCCATGTGTATATATAGACAAGCAGTCTATTACAACCCTCACCACCCCTTTTCTTTTTAAATTTAAAAAAGTGATGTAGGATACTCCATACTTGTGAGTCAACCCCACTCCTTTAAGCAAATTATAAAAGCATGTTGTACTCGTGGGCCCTGTCATCGGTGTGCATTGAGTAAACCACAAGAAGGGTCCCAAGTGTAACCACTACCCCCCCCCCCCCCCCCCCACTACCCCCCCCCCCCCCCCCCCCACCCCACCACAGTGTAGCCCAGGAGGCCTGTGAGTACCTAGTGTTGACTGTTTGGTATAAACAACTGTGAGGGCTAGGAGTGGGGTACCCGCCACAGGCTTTTTAAAAAAAGTATTGGATAACACACAGGGAGGCCTGCGAGTAGGGTATCCAAAGCGGACTTTTTTATTTAATTAAAAAAACCAATCTACAGGTGGGTAGGTATTTTAATAACGTATGAGAGAGAGGGTTGGTGTGCTTTATGTAAATTTATAATGTATGGGATCGGGTTTATGTAAATTTATAATATATGCAGCTGGTTTATGCAAATTTATAATGTATGGAGTCACATGGCCCATCAAAATCCAAAATGGTGGCAGGTTTATGCAAATTTATAATGTATGCAATCACGTTACCCATCAAAATCCAAGATGGTGGCACTTCCAGTTAAAAAACTAGGGCACTGCCCTAGTTTTCTCATCGGTGATTGGTTACAAATCCAAGATGGCGGCACTTCCGGTGAGAAACTAGGTCACGAGGCCAATGCGACCTACTTTTCTTGTCACTGATTGGTTAAAAAAGTAGGTCAAATCCAAGATGGTGGCACTTCCGGTCAAATACTCATCGCCGATTGGGTGAAACTAGGTCACTAGGTCACTTCCGGTGTGCATGACCTAGTTTATATGGTTCTTCCTTGTAACACACAGGCTCCACGCTACATACTACACTACTCAGGTTGATCATTATAATCTACTTTACTTTAGATGAAAGTAGCTTATTTTAAAGGGTTTTCGAGAAATGTAATGTGGAAACATTCAAAAATAATTTTGCCATGCTCATATAAAGCCAGACATCATAGACTTTAGCAGGAACATGTTCTATTAAATTGACTCAATTTTCCTTATATATAGCGATACATGTTTAACTAATGCACCAGGATCTAAGTGAGATATGTTGGGTCAAATCTAAGTAACTGCACTAGTTTTGGAAATATGATGTTTTCATCGGACTATGCACCTTTAATTAATATAATGAACTTCTACTTACTCTAGGAATAGGGGTAGAGTGTTACTACCGTAAATCACAAAAGAGAGGTTGGGCCATTTATATGCTCCTCCCTCCTCCACATTACATACACATGTACTGTATGAACAGAACTTGCTAAATAATCTAATAACATAACCAAAAGAGAAGTGATTCGCGAGTGCGTGGAGGAGAGGGTGGTCGTGGTGGTGAATGCCTCTTAATTTAGTCCAAATTTGCTCAGTCAATCGAACGATCCAATTCATTAACCAGCCAGTTGGCGATTACTGGGGAAAAGATTGTTTCCAATTAGCTGTGGCTATGGATGCTCATAAACCACATATTCAATCCTCATAAATTTAGCGTAAGCCTATTTATGTTCCTGAAGTTACTACCTATTGCTTATGTCACTTTGGGCGGGGGGGGGGGGGCGGAGGGGTGTCGGTGGGAATGGGGCGGGGGCGGGAGGGGAGGGGGAAGACACCCATAAATTTAGACGAGATGGCCTCTTTGAAGGATGTCGACCAAAATGCTATCACTGCTTGTCGCAATGAAGCCAACATCAATCACCGAAAAATCCTTGAAGTTTTCTGTTTTGACCAAAAACTAATTTTTGAAAGGTTCTGATATCATATGTTGCTATGCTACGTTATACTCCTGTCGCACTACGACCTAAGAGGCAAGCGGGTGGGCAATGTCAAATTCACTTTTTTTAAGTCGAGATACATACAAATTCTCGGCGTTTCAGGGCCAAATTGGACATCAGTGCAATGTAGTGGATGTAGACGAAACGTCGGTCTAACGTATTTGTAACATGTCTCAATCAGCATCAGCCTAGCAAAACCCTAGCGCTGGCTTAGCGTAGGACTCACATAATTATGTCCGCCCTAATGTAGCTAAGTGTGACTCTTACTTAATTCATAATGTGAGTCGACGTCAGGCCCGCAAGTGAGCAGTGTCAGTCTAACGACAGTCCAGCATGTTCAGCGTAAGGACAGCGAGCGCTCAACACACTCAATGTGAGCATAATGGATGCCTTTATATTCTCGAAGGCAAAATGTCCACACCACATTCACACCATGTTGACAGCACGTTCGCCGATGTTACATAAGTTACCCGCACACCAGTCGTTTGTCAACTATGTCAAATACATCAAGACATGTTGGACTTACGTTAGACGCACGTCAGAGACACGTTAGACCTACATCGAGATATGTTAACACCACGTTGTCAGCGTGTGAGCTGCACGTTCCTCCAGGCTCTCCATCAGCCTACCGTAAGTCGACATAGCTCAAAGTAGACCGACATAGCTCTAATGAATGTCTAACGTATCTCGACGTAAGCCTAACATGAGTGCAACGTAAGCCCAACATAACCCAACGGAACAGCCTTATGTCATGCTACGTCAAAAGTTTTGGGTATGTCCAAAAAGTTTTGGGTATGTCCAAAACCTTAATGTGTGTCACCGTATCTCGACGTAACTTGACGTAACTTGACATATCTCGACATAGGCTTAACGAACGAGTAACATATCTCGACGTATCTCAATGTAATGGCCAAATTTCACCTACATCAGCTTACGCTACCGCATTATGTTGTAGTGTGACAGGGGCATTAGGGACACTTGCCAACAAATGTGAAAGCCTACAGTGGAACTCTGTCAGCACCGAGGTTGTGATTGTCCCTGGCGACTGAGTGGGTATAAAAGGATGACATAGAACAGCCAGACTCACCGCCAGAGACTTGTAATCCGGACGGAACTTCGTCCACACCTCTCTCTATCTCCTCTCCATTGGCCTTGCTCCTCCTTGATATGTCTGAAAAGAGTTCCAGGAGGGGGAGCCCACCAGCATTTCACTTTTTACTCTTACTCTGTCCGTGTCTTTACCTCGCTGGTTGGTCACCATAGAGCAAATAGACACGGTCCTTTGACTCAATTCTCCTCATTTCTCTTTCCTAGACTCTGCCCTTTCTATTTCTCCCAGGCATACTTCTCCCCCTGACCAGGGGAGTTGTGCGCTTGGGTGGGGCCCTGTACCTTATCTCTCTCTTGTTCTCGTTGCTGGAACCGCTGTACCCCCCTTTGCCCCTCCCTTTCTCCTAAACCCTCGCTGCTGTCGACTGGATACAAGTGCTCTGCTTCTGCTGGACCGGAGAGATTCGGTGCCGCCCCAATGCTTCGCCGTTCATGTTGTAAAGATGTCCCTACAACCGTCCCTACTGAAGATTAATCTTCAACCAAAGATTGGGCCGATTTATCGGAGCCTCTCTATAATGTTCCAGTTCTGCAACAAGTAACCATCGTTAGGTTACAAACAACCCCACAAGCAAGACTCACCTCCGGTCATGAAGAAAAAAAAAGGAACAAAAGAATTTGACCCACTCATCTCGACACCCTTGACCCTTTGACCACGACCTCGTTCTATGTGAAGAAAAGAAGGCAACTCTCCTAGCACAAATGGGTTGGGTGGCACGCCGGAAAGTGCGGGAGGAGAGTGTATGAGAAGTAGGCCAATTCAGATATGTGCTGACAATCTCGGTCGCCCTGGCATTTGTTTTATTCAACGCTAAAAGAATAAAGTGATCAAATCATTTATGACATTGGTTAAATGCTGGTGTCACAAGAACACTAGCACCCGGCACGAGCGGTGCCTAGTTGTCAGGAAATAGAAATAATCTACAATAACCATTGCAAATTATATGTGCACACTTCCTAAAATATGCTGAAACTTTAAGGGACTAAATTATTCTAAATTGCTCTGTGATGTCATTGTAGGGTAACATAAACAAATACAACCCGCCAGTGTAAGCCTACTCACAATACATAGTATTAGTAGCACATCCTACAGCTATACAACTACTACTGCCACTAGCTACTGCTGTCTGTTAGGGGCCTACTACTTCTATTACTACTTCTACTGTTACCTCTACTACCACCACTGCTACTCCTTCTTAATATTCCTACTTCCACTACTGCTTCTACCACCTCTACTACTTCTACTACTTAGAACGGAACAATTGAAGATGTCCATCTATCTACTGTGCCCTGTTGTTTCATCAATATACAACAGGTAAAGTAGCCCCAAAACACTACACTGCAACTACCACTACGACTTCTGCAACTACCAATACTGCCACTACTACTTCTACTACTACTGCTACTACTTCAAATACTACTACTTCTACTGCCACCAATAATACTACTACCACTACTACTATTATTACTACTACTTCTATAACTACCTCTACTACCACATCTACTACTACTACCACCACCAACACTACCACTACTACTACTACTAGTACTACTAGTACTACTAGTACTACTAGTACTACGAGTACCACTCGTAGGCCTATTACTTCCACTAAATTCAAACAGATTCACTGTTCTAAAGAATACAATAAGCAAAATAAAGTGAGCTCATCAAATTCTGCCTGCATATACAAGTTTGTGAAATACACACTGTGTTTACTTAGTGCCAAATAAGTCGTGCCAAATAACTTTTATAAATCAAAATAAAAAACACCACCAATCTCAACGCAAGCTCACACCGTAGCATTTCGCTGGTTTCGGCCGGGAGCGTGCGAGTAAAGCATGTTTCAGTGAAGTACCGCACACCTGCCTCCGTCGTAAAAGTTGGCAGTCACACCCATCAGTCATATCTACACAAATGGGAGATGTTTTCTTGTGGGTCCTTTTAGGGGGTGGGGGTGGGGTGGGGGTGGGGGGTCCACACAGCGTTACCGGTTCGTTATCTTCACCGGATGCAGCCACACATCTAAGCAGCGTGGGCGACAGGAGAGCTGTGTATGTATTAGCGGTGTAAATGTCGGGCGCATTTGTTGTTCTTCTGCCCCATAACCATTTGTTAGTGTTGCTTATCTATAAATAGACCCATATCTCTTCACATGTAAATTATATATATATTTATAATATTTAGAGTTTATATTATACATATATATATATCTATATGTATATATATATATATATATACATATTTAACCGTCGGGCTATTCCACCCCCGCTTAAGGCGACCCTACGTGTTAATATAAATAATTGTTTCCATGTGAATGACTTGTGCCTCCTGCCGCCGGTTGTCGGTCATCCTGCCAGCCTGACCCTTGACTAGCATTGCCCGAGGTGGAGAGTTCGACTCCTGACAGACCATGGGCAGAAGGCCCTTAATTAAATAAGATTATAGAGCAATCCAAATAGCAATCTGAAGTTGACCATAGCGGTTAATAATATAAGTCTGGAGGACAGTAAAGAATGCAAGGAACGTTCATGTCACTTCTTAGGAGCTCACCATTTTATTCTTACCTCTTACTAACAGATTGAATTTAGCAATATAACTTATGTTATGATTTAAATATAGTTCAACAGTGGAATGTATGTTATAAGTCAAATCCCCTCCCATATAATTAAGTTAAATAAGTTTGGAATTTCCATAATAAAGGCCTAAATCTCGGCTAAAACATCGGAGCATGCAAAAACACGTCCGATGGGTCTGGGTCCGAACGCCCGACCTCCTATCGTTGCTAGGATAGTCACAATCGACGTATCCAAGCAACGCTTTACAGCAGGGAACCCAGCCTTGCAAATGTGGCAGTTGCGAGCCCACGCAAATAAGAGCAAAATACGTGCCCCCGTGAAATGTGAGCCCGCAAATAATCGGTCGAGTAGTCTCACCCACTTCACAGCCTCCCCAGACGAACAACAGGAACTGATGTTCGTCTAAGAACGGAAAAGTGGGAGAGACTACCAGGGTTCGCGGCTGTAGCAACAAATAATAAGCATAATCGCGACCCCGCTTGATCCACGACTAAATGGCGTGGAATGCGAGGCACCGCATACTTCCTTCTCGTTGTGTAATTTTTTTTTGATTTGAGACAAGCCAGCTCTCTGGTCAACAATTTCAATATTTCACAAGAAATATGTTTGTACTTAAATTCCTTCAAAAAGAGTTTTGAATCATTACTTGATAAAATTGAAACTACCAGAATCGACCTTCAATTCTGGTACCGGCCCAACTAAAAATACTGACCCTGTCGTAGCTGAATACCCTGCCAGTCAGTCTGGCAATGAAAGAAACTCCACTAGTCACTCGTCATCTGTACCATTGCACACCATCCAATATCACAACCCTTTATGACACACTCCACCATTTTGACACTTGTGACCACACATGTACTATTAACCCCTAGAAGAAAATTCCCTAGCCCAGTTCCCGCGATGAAAGCTAGCTCAATATTTCTCCTCTACCAGTAGCCTATACCGTAAACTCATTACAGCCTCAAAAGTACTCTGGCCGGCGTTACCATAGTAATATCCCTATGTTAAGTCCGTATCACACCGTACGCTAAAAGTGAAGGGTATTTGGAATTCGCTACAGACGACGTTACCCTAAATTTATACAGCTCCAATGACAGGGTCCCCTTTTTCTCTAAAAATTTGCACCTTGACTACTAGACAATGACTACTATACAATGACTACATTGTAACCAAAGCCGGAAATTCCCGAAGGAAGTCCGCTTTTGGTTCACACAAAAACAATCTACGGTGCTATTCAAGCACATACTCAACCATTGGTAACTTACACTTCAACCAAAGCCGGAAATCCCTAAAGGAACTCCACTTTTGGGTGACACAAAAACAATTTACGGCGCCACCGAAGGGCGCACCAGACCATTTGTACTTTTTTTTTTTTTTTTTTTTAGGGGAAGTGCTCCATTAGGTAATTTAAGTACAATTTTCGCCTCTGAGGGAGATCAAATAAGGGCGACAATTAATGTTTGTCGGGTCAAACCCAATGAAGGCCAAAACACGTACCGACGCGCACGGTCGTGCGAGACGAAACTGTACCCAAAGTAAATGCAAGCATAAGTAAATGTGTGCATTTGTCAGTTTGCCCACAGCCTCATTCGCAAAAGTTGTACTTTCTCCCCAATATGCGCACGCGCATATATTTCTTGTAGCAATGGGATAATACTGGAGGGACACATTACTGGTTTGATGGCCGGTGGGCCCCGCATATATAAAAATACTCCTCACCGGATTACTATTGGGCACCGCATCCAATTAATGATACTCCCGACCGTAGCAGCTTTAGGCATCGTATGCCGGCAGTCTCCCTTAGATTGGGCCCCGCATGCTGACACACTCCTTACCAGGTAATGTCTCTACTCGCAGTGTGTTCCCTTATTTGCACCGTCACATTATCTAGTCTGATCTACATCACTGGTTTGATGGCCGGTGGGCCCCGTATATATAAAAATACTCCTCACCGGATTACTATTGGGCACCGCATCCAATTAATGATACTCCCGACCGTAGCGTCTTTAGGCATCGTATGCCGGCACACTCCCTTAGATTGGGCCCCGCATGCCGACACACTCCTTACCAGGCAATGTTTGTCAGCGGGTTTTGCGCCACTGCGCATATATACCCGTTTCTTCTGTATGTGATGCATTCGGCTTGGCGAGCCACTAAATGCGAATCCAAGCAGCGATCCTGCGTGCCTTCTGCATCGACAGGTCGAGGCCGGAGTTTCTTACTCTCTGAGCTCTGTGTGGTATGTGTTTTGGTGGTGTAGGTGTATGGTGTGTGTCTGTGGTGTGGGTGTAGGTGTGTGGTGTGGGTGTAGATGTATGGTGGGGGGCTTAGGTGTGTGGTTGGGGTGTCAGGGGTACCAACCAAAGCATTACAGAGACCGGCATGGATTATCAAAGATTTTAAATACAGATTTATCGCACAGATCAAGCCCCCGGGATCTCAATGGGGGTGTGTGCCGTCATATCAATGAACCACTGTTACATAAAATGTACCATGGCAAAGCACAAAAGCCTGCATATACGCGTACATCACATAAAATGAAAGCTGAATCTGTTAAACATAATATAGCTATCTAATACGTGGTAAGAGTTACTATCCTTTAGTTTACATATAAATTTTAATTCTCAGACTACAGAGATAGAAATTTAATAATATACAATATACTTAATAAAACGGCACCGTGTAACCTTACTGATGGTCTGTATAATAATTTAACATGTGCTAACTAGTAATAGGACTGATGTCCTTTAAGTAAATATTTCGTCCTAGTGACAAGAATAACAATCCAAAACACGATGATTTCTCAGGATGGCCGATAATAATGAGGGGCACACCCCTAGTAGCGGCAATGGCTATCGCCGACGCACCACACTACCAGAAAAAAATTGAAATAGCTAATGCGGGTATCCAAAATTGGGTCCTAGTGTGGCCAGGGGTACCGGGCACACACTCAGAGGGGACACCCGCCCACTCACTCGGTTGTAAACTGATAGCGAATATACGATTGTTACACTAATCTGACCCAATACGGGGTCAATCACGAGCCGTGAACGTTCCGGCCATGGGAGTAGATATTTAAATATGCAAATACTTCAGCACAGTTAAGTTGTTAGCAATACAGACTTTAGGAAATACGAACACACGAGGCCTCGTAGAGGTCTCGCATGGATGTAATATAGCGACAATGCTAAAGTATCACATCAATGTTACTTTCTAGCGAAATTTGTTCTATAATAATCTGCAAAATTTGTTCTATAATAGAATTTGGAATAATCCCTACCCTTGCACACGACCAAACAGGACACCTTAATACTCTACTTGTAGCCCTAATTTATATGCATCCTTGTTAACATCTAAGCTTGTGTAGGTACCTGTTCCTTCATTTACTAAACATTTTGAAATACCTCTAGCCACATGGGTAGTTATACAGTAGCTCCTCTAGATGGTTCAATTTTGATGTTTAACCTTATAGATATTTATCTTCACAATCACCATAGCAAAAATTCATATAGTAACACTGGTAGTTACTTACACAAATTTAAATGGTTCACTTTTTATGTTCAACTTTATAGAATGTTTATAGTACTTGGATAATACAATTTAAACATATTTACACCTATACACACTTTGGTCTAGTGGTCGAGTATGAAGGGGATTTAATGTTTACATGGGAAAACCGTTACAAATACATTACCTATAATAGAATTTGGAATAATCCCTACCCTTCCACATGACCAAACAATTCATATTAACATTTCACTCTTATCCCTAATGTACATGTATGATTAACTAGTGGTTATCCCCAGAGATCACGGCTAGTTACTCCTACAATTTTAAATGGTTTAATTTTATGTTTAATTTGATTGAATGTGTATGTCTATTTCCCCATAGATTAGTTTTAGGCCTATATTCTAGAAAATTTTGAAAACCAAGCTGGTGCCCTCAGAGAGAAGAACTGGTTCAGTAAATAATTGTTAAGCTTCATAGTTTAGAGACATACATATTCAATGCTCATTTTGAATCAGTTTAACCATGAAGAATATATTCACCAGTTCAACCATGAAGAAAATTCCCTCCGGGTGTATCTAAAATAAATTTGCTGTCTAATCCCCTGGTATTAGTTGGACCCACCGTTAACCAACCTATGGCAATAGTTGGAACCACCGTTAACCAACTTATTTCCCCACCAGGGTATCATAAATAAAGGAGGGGCTCCCCTGGCAGTAGTTGGACCCACCGTTAACCAACCTTATGGCAATAGTTGGACCCACCGTTAACCAACTTATTTCCACCCACCGTAAACTCCTCCTTCAGCCAATCGACCCAAACAAATCTAAAGCGTCGATTCCATAATACCGAACACTGGCTTTCTCAATCAATTCATGGTTGAACCCTGAATACACGGGCCACCCCGACACCCTGAACCACATTTAACAAGGGGAAACCCATAAATGACAAATACCATCAAAATACACATACAGATACATATGGTTTGATTGTGTGGTTGTATCTAGTGGACTGAGGTGTATTTTGTTTACTTTTCAAAACCCCAACAACATGCGGGGCAGAAATGCGAGCCACAAATAACACATAATACAAACATAACACATATATCCACCATTTAATAATTTAGTCAAGTGGTTGGTTACCAAGAGGTGTCTACATTTACCTTAATAAAACATTTCGAAATGTTCTAGTTTACACAGATAACATTTTGAACATTCCTGTGTCCTTCCAGATGACCAAATATAAACATTTGCTATATTTTAGTGCCAGTTTTTTATATTTACTATAATAGGTTTACCAACCACAGGCTGTTTCCCTCCGGAAGAAAGCAGCCCGGGGAAAATTGCTATTATTTTGATAATTAAAACGAAATGTAGACTGTTCACATATGTTTACTCTCATAGAAACCTGGTTAGTTTTATCTCTATTTAAATTTAAGCTTAGGGTTAATATGTTACAATTTGATTTGGCCCCGTCCCCTTGTGTACCAGTTTAACCATGAAGGCTTACAAGGATTCTGTGGTGTATTTTACTTTTCTCTACCAACATGTATGATGTAATTATATGTTTGCAAGGGTTTTTGACCTATAATTCTAAATCTGTTTTTACCACAATGCCTAGATTAGTGCTTAGGCTCACAAGGGTGTTGTGGTATATTTTCAATTGTTTTACCAACATGTAAGGTTTTAATTAAATGTTTACTTAGAAATCACCCCAAAATCAATAGGTTACAATACTCAATATAAAAGGTGTTCAAAAGAAACGCCAGCGGCCTAACTGATTCCCTGCCCTACAACCAATATACCAATAATATATGACATACAATATTACAAACTATATACAAATCAAGGTGTATTTTTAATGTGGTGGTGTGTGTTTTACAAGATAAAAATATAAGTGTATCATTTAAATAGACCCCGCATATATAGCATAGCCCCGTGAACCCATCTCCGTAAATAGAATATTCCCAAAACAATACCTAATGTGATGCCCTCCTCCGGATTCTGTGGGTGGCCGCTGCTCGTCCTGCGAATCCAACTGTCACTGCTGGCTGGACTTGTTAATTTGCGGGTGGCCGTTGGTCGCCAAGCGAATCCAGCTCGTATCCAGCTCGTAGTGTAGGCTGGATCGGCTAACCGCGGGTGGTTGCTGCTCGCCCCACAAATCCAGCTCGTAATTTAGTCTGGATCAGTTAACCGCGGGTGGTTGTTGCTCACCCCGCAAATCCAGCTCGTAATTTAGGCTGGATCGGTTAACCGCGGGTGGTTGCTGCTCGCCCCGCAAATCCAGCTCGTAGTGTAGGCTGGATCGGTTAACCGCGGGTGGTTGCTGCTCACCCCGCAAATCCAGCTCATAGTGTATGCTGGATCGGTTAACCGCGGGTGGTTGCTGCTCACCCAGCAAATCCAGCTCGTAGTGTATGCTGGATGGGTTAACCGCGGGTGGTTGATGCTCACCCCGCAAATCCAGCTCGTAGTGTATGCTGGATCGGTTAACCGCGGGTGGCCAATGCGAATCCCACGAATCCAGCCCCCCCTGCCGGCTGGACTCGTCAACCATGGGTGGCCGCCACGAATCCAGCTCATCCAGCTCTCACTGTAGTCTGGACTTGTTAACCGTGGGTGGCCGCCGCGAATCCCGCTCCTTGTTCTGTCGTCGAGCGGTTGATATGGTGTGTGCGTCTAAATGTTGTATGCATTAAATATAAGGGTTAAGGTTCATATTATGAAATTTACCCGAAATACATAGCATGTACTTTACTGGCCTTAATATATGGTACCATACAAGCAACTCCAGTACTCAGAGCACTCACAATAAACACAATGAAATTTTTTTTAGACATATAATTTACTTTACCCCATTACAATATTATAGAAATTTAACCACTCACTGTAGTATAGTGAAAATACAACGTACCAGTGGTGGCCATACAGTGGCATACACATAAACAGACGCATAATGAATGCAAGGCACAATAACTCAAGGAGTAATGTAAAGAAGCTGATTAACATTATGGTGATACAAACAACCAATGCCTCCATCACAATTCCACTAATATTTAATTACAAGGTTAATCATGCCAGCTATTGGTGGTTCAGCTATGGCCATGACCAACAATAGATTTACATACAGAATAATTCAACATAATTCATGTACAGAATAATTCAAGTACTGCGCTGGTGAGTCATATTACTTGGCCACTTGTATAATAATAATGATAGTTTAAATTTACATGTCTAGTACAGTAGAATGCATATAATATATGGTAAGATAACATTCTAAATGTATCTATATTAATGGATATACAAAAGTCAACAGTAATTTTGGAATTACAAGTAACATTAATAGCTTAATAATGCCACAAATAAGAAGTTTAAAAGAAAACGGCCGAATATGGTCGATCTCCTCGTCATATTACTTTAATATCAACCTAAAACTATTTGAAATCTATGAATATAAATGAATATAAAACAAATAACTGGTAATTTTGGATTAAAAATAACATTAATGGCAAAATAATGCCGAAAATACGAAATAAAGAAACATGACGAAAACGGTCGAACAAGCTCGATCCCCTCGTCCTGATACTTTATATGAAACTACAACTATTGAAACGTTGTCATTATGAAGAAATATAAAACAAATAAATCCAAATGTTGATTAAAAAGTAATTTTAAGTATTACATAAATGCTGTCTGGATTATTCAATGTTCAAAGTATTCGAACTACTGAGAAGCTACCCAGTTGCTAGACATCTGTCAGTTGTTTATCAGTCGCTTAGCAACCATGCGCGAATTGTTGATGGTTACGCATTTCCTGTGCGCGCAAATTCCTCTCACAGGTGCGCAAATTGCGAGCCGAGTGTACTTCCACCGCGCAAATTTGCGAGTTCAGTTAATATATTACAAAACCATTCAAAAAGCATTAATATGACGAAATAAATACAAAATATACCTTAATTTCGAATTAAAAGTAAGATTAATACAAGAAATAGGACATCCCATAAGAAATACGACGAATCCGGCCGTGAGAGGCCAATATCGCCGTACCCTGCGTTCGTCATGTTATTTTGACTTACTACACATAGAAAATCCACCCGATATGCATTAATTACCAGGTTAACCATCCAAAACCATCAGACATGGACAAGTAGAACGATAAACTGCAGAAATAGACCTTAATTTTGAACTAAAGTACCAGTAGTGCAAGAATAAAGGCATTAAAATAGAAAAATGACGGAAATGATCGTGGAAGCCAATAGTCTGGTTCCAACATCCTACCGTGCATTCGTCCATGTCGATGCCTTTGCCTGGCTCCTCCTGTTACTATTCCATCCATGCTCACAAATGTGCTGCTTTCAATATATTACTGAGTTATAAGACCGACCAAAAAGTCTATTAATCTTGAAGTTTAGACATTCTACTCCCGAATTAATAAATAAAACCCCGGTATCAGGTCGACCAAAAAGTCTGAGCCCTGACACATACTTCCCTTACTGCGTGGGCACATTTCTTCCAATGATGATAGTTTATATTTAACCCAAAATCATCCCGAAAAGCATGAATTCAATGAATATGACAAAGTAAACCGGAATTATGTATTAAAAGCAACTTTAATGGCAAAATAATGCCAAAAATACGAAGTTTAAACATAACACGACGAAAAACGGCCGAATAACACCGATCTCGTCGTTATATTACTTTTAATGAACCTACAACTATTAGAAATCTATAAATATGAATGAAATAAAATAAAATGAATCCTAATTTTGGTTTAAAAGTAACATTAATGGCAAAATAATGCCAAAAATACGAAATAAAGAAACACGACGAAAATGGTCGAATAATATCGACATCGTCGTCATATTCCTTTAATATAAACCAAAAACGATTCGGAATGCATGAATATGAATGAATATAAAACAAATAAATCAAATGTGGGTTAAAAGTAATTTTAAATATTACATAAATGCTGTCTGGATTATTCAAACGAATCAAGTCTTCCAATCTTCTAAAAGATACCCTGTTGCCAGATAACTGCAATTTGTTCATCAGTCTCTTAGCAACCATGCACGAATTGTTGATGGTTACTGCATTTCCTTCATGTGCAAATTTCTCTAGCAGGTGCGCAATTTGCGCATTGACTTTATATTATTACAAAAACCATCCGAAATGCATAAATATGACGAAATAAAGACAAAATATATCAATTTGGATGGACAGAAACATTAATATGACAAAATCAAGCCTAAATTTGGAATTAAAAGTAAGATTAATGGCAAAAATAAGACATTCTAATAGAAAAATGACGAAAACAACCGCGAGAGGCCAATATCGCCGTACCCTGCGTTCGTCATGTGCATTTGATTTACTATAAACAGAAAGTCCTCCCGAAATGCAGTAATTAGGCCCAAAATGTCACAACAAACCCCAATTTCGAACTAAAAGTACTAGGAGGGCTAAAATAAGACATGTTTAACAGAAAAATGATGGAAATCGGCCGAGAGAAATTAAACGGTCCAAGCTCTGACACGTCCTTCCCTTAGCCGGTCCCCACATATCTGCTAGTTGAGTTACTATATACTAACACAAAATCATCAGAAAGGTATTGAATATGGCGAAATAGGCCAAAATAAACCCTAATTTTGAATCTAAAAATACCATTAGTGCAAGAATAAAGGCATTAAAATAGAAGACCAATCTTATGGTCTTCATATCCTACCCTGTGCATGGTTCCTCCAACGAAGATCACTCACTGCAGTCTTGCATAATCCAGAGAACATATGAAGTTACAGATGAAAAAATAAAAGAATTTGTACTACAATTTAGAAATCCCAATAAAATAAGATCAAAAGCCAGAACAAGTGGTGAGCAAAATAAGTGAAATACACAGTAATATCAGTTGATATTAGTGTTTCTTTAACTTATTTCATTTTCCTAATATATTTATATATATATATATTACGCTTGTAAATTTAGACAATTTTGTAAATTACAGTTTATGTATACAAAATAAATTAATAGATGCCTAAAAGTGTAAAAAGACCACTTTTAGAGATTACATTAATGTATACTAAATAAATTGATAGAAGCCTAAAAGTGTAAAAAGACCACAAGTAAAATTGAAAAGGTAGAGTAATAATAAAAAAAAATAATTAAAAAACAGAGCAGCACGTAGCAAACCTGACCAAACAGTCTGAGATCTACTGAACTACCGCCCTAATGCTCCAAAACGCTTCTGACGTCGCCTCCTGTGCCAGCGACGCGCGTCGTCGCTAGGAAACGATGGAACTAAGAAAAACATGCGGCTAGCGCAAGCAAACTGCAAAGATTCACTAAAAATAGGCCGGCATCAAATGTCGGAGAATCGCAGCAGCAATTTTAATTTAAAACTCTAACCAAATATAATGCACGTATAGCCTTGTATCGGGATAGCTAGTCCACGTCCTGTACGCCTCCTCCAGTCGGAGCGACACAAGGGTACGCCATTATTGTGCCTCTAACGCTCCTCAGGCCATGATTTGCGCAGAAGTTTTAACCGCGGATTCAAGGCTCGCCCCTCGCTGGTTTAAATTAATTAATTAAGGCTAGCCGCAAAATATAACAAGTATACCACGTGGGTGAAGTCATCATTCGAAATAATGCTACCCCGGTACGCCGTAAACTGTCAATATCACGTAATGGAGCATGAAGACGGTGACCGTGTGTCACTGTCAACTCTACCTGAATAATCTATAAAAAAAAATTAAAAACAATTTCTAAGCGTACAGAAGTGAACTAAAAGGTATTACACTCCTTACTATCCTGGTCACGGCACCAGTTTAACCGTCGGGCTATTCCACCCCTACTTAAGGCGACCCTACGTGTTAATATAAATAATTGTTTCCATGTGAATGTCTTGTGCCTCCTGCCGCCGGTTGTCTGTCATCCTGCCAGCCTGACCCTTGACTAGCAATGTCCGAGGTGGAGAGTTCGACTCATGACAGACCATGAGCAGAAGGCCCTTAATTAAATAAGATAATAGAGCAATCCAAATAGCAATCTGAAGTTGACCATAGCGGTTAATAATATAAGTCTGGAGGACAGTAAAGAATGCAAGGAACGTTCATGTCACTTCTTAGGAGCTCACCATTTTATTCGTACCTCTTACTCCCATATAATTAAGTTAAATAAGTTTAGAATTTCCATAATAAAGGCCTAAATCTCGGCTAAAACATCGGAGCATGCAAAAACACGTCCGATGGGTCTGGGTCTGAACGCCCGACCTCCTATCGTTGCTAGGATAGTCACAATCGACGTATCCAAGCAACGCTTTACAGCAGGGAACCCAGCCTTGCAAATGTGGCAGTTGCGAGCCCACGCAAATAAGAGCAAAATACGTGCCCCGTGAAATGTGAGCCCGCAAATAATCGGTCGAGTAGTCTCGCCCACTTCACATATATATTATAATGTTGAAGTAAGAGCTGGGAGACCGTTGAAGTCGGTTCCCAGGAAGGGGGAAGCAGAGAGTGCCCAGTTATAGGGGGGGGGGGGCTGCTGAGAATAAGGGGTGTTGGGAAGCGAGAGGTGCCAGGAAGGAGTACCAAAACATTAGGGACTATTCTTTATTTATATTCACATAATAAAGTATATAGCACACACATATATATATGTATATTACCTCGGTACTAAGTCTCTGGCTACTTGTAGCCCAGGGAGAAGGAAGCACATCCGGGTCCAGCAATTAGCATAATCTACTCACAACGGGAGGATGTTTGTTGAGTAGCTCCGGCAGGTTTCTACATAAACTTCTATACCAAACAGGTTAGTATCATTTTTGAAAGGATACGATGGTATAGTTCATGTTAGCATTCACATACATTAAGTTGTTTAAACTTTCTATTGAATATTAACTGTTTCTTACAGACCGGCAGCTATGGCTACGAAGTGGAGTAAGGTCGAGACACCGCTTGATCTCAGTGAGGATGACGGGCCGTCACCGGAAGATGAATTGGACGAAGCTGTGGTGCTGCCTGCGCATAAGCGCAAGCACAAGAAGAAAGCCGATTCGTCGGAGGGCGATGACTTTACCAGGGCCCATAAGAAGAAGCCACTGGTGAAGAAGGCCAAGAACAAGAGAAAGTCCAAGAAAAAAAAGAGTAAGTCTTCTTCATCGGACTCTTCATCCGACTAGACCACCACCGATTCAGAATCGGACACCTAACAACCTGGCAAGTATGCCAAAATGAGTGGCAAAGTGGCAAAGAAGATCTAAGTCCTAAAGAGGAAGAAGATCAACACCACCACAATGATGAGGAAGACCATTCAGGGTCATTTCCACACATTTAAGCCAGCCGAGATGATTACCAAGCTGGCTGAGCGGTTCACGGGTAGCAAAGGCATCCCGAGTTGGCCATCAATGAAATGGATGCCGACGTGAAGCTAAATGAAGACTGCAAAAAGTTTGAGGCCTGCCCGCACACAGTGCACAAAGGGGTGCTTGCGGCTCTCTCGGCTGTTACTCCGATTGCGAATCGGATGATGTCTGAGAACAAGTTCTCTTCACTTTGTGGAGAGATGGATGTGGAAATTGCGCTGCTGACTGCCACCAGTAATTTCCTGTCTTATCGATGGTGTGTACCGATGCCGGCAAGGAGGTCGTGGGTTCGAAGAAGGCCAGGGACAATGACGGGAAGGAATACACCCTTTTCCTTGCCCCCAAGCCAGTTAAAGGCAACCATTGGATAAAACCAAGATGTTTTGGGGTAGAATGCCACCCGCTTCAAGAAGACCCGCCATGATTTTCGAAATCGCCGAATCGGACAGTGAGGAAGCCGGTTCGGGACCAACTACGGCTACCAGGGCAGGGGAAGGGGTCAGAGGCAGTCGTTTGGTTGGAATGAGGGGAACAGACCCTTCAAGAGGGAGTTCACCCCGCAGAAGCCGTTTCCCCACCCAGGCAACAAGTAGAGGTCGCAACACAAACTCCTGTAAGTGATTTTAAGGCTGGGAATATTAATAATTGCCTAAAGGAATGGATGAATATTACTAATAATCAGACTATCCTTAGCCTAGTTGATGGAGTTAGAATCCCATTAATGGAACAGCCAATACAACACGGTATACCTTTTCCCTACCGGTTTGATTTGGCCGAAAAGGAGGCTTTGAATGAGCAAGTCCTTAAATTTGGTGAAAAAGGCATTATTGAACCAGTGCTTCATGTGGCTGGTGAATTTATTTCTAATATTTTTTCCAGACCCAAACCAAATGGGGAGATTAGACTGATTTTGGACTTAACAAAGTTAAACAAATTAGTCGAGTATCACCATTTCAAAATGTTTTCCCTAGAAACGGCTAGAGACTTGGTAATGCAAGACTCCTGGCTGACTAGTGTGCATCTCAGGGATGCATACTATACAGTGCCGATTTATAAATCTGATCAGAAATTTCTCAGGTTTTGTTGGAATGAAGAGCTTTATGAGTTTACTTGTATGCCGAATGGCTTTGCGTGTGCCCCACATTTGTTCACAAAGTTGCTCAAGCCCGTTTTCTCCAATATGGCTAGGAAAGGACACATTATGTTTCCCTATATTGATGATTCTTTCATTGTTGCACAAACACAACGTGAATGTCAGACAGCAGTAGACCAGCTATGTGATACATTGACAAGTTTAGGTTTCTACATACATAAAACTAAATCAGTATTGACACCTACAAAGAAGTTAAAGTGTTTGGAGTTTTTCATTAACACCACAGACATAACCATTTCATTAACACATCAAAAACTGGATAAGTTCATAACAACGGCTAACCAGTTATTACAGTTAAATAGGCCAAAGATAAGACAGGCTGCAGTACTGATAGGAATTATGATAGCATATGCCCCTGCTATTCTATATGGTAAAGCCCATATTAAATCACTAGAAATAGATAAGAACTTAGCGTTGGCTCGCACTAAAGGACATTTTTAACGCCCTACAACAATTTTGCCAGAAGGCTTACAAGACATTTTGTTTTGGTTGTCACACATTGATAATTCACCTAATTCTAGTAGAATGGGAGAACGACTGATGCGTCATTAGAAGGATGGGAGGCTCATAGGGACAAACAGGCAACTGGTGGATGGTGGCTGGAAGATGAAATCTCCGATCACATTAATGTACTAGAACTCAGAGTGATTTATTTGGGATTACGGAGCCTAGTTTGCATACCTAAAAATCATGTACGAGTATTAACAGATAATACAACAGCCATGGCTTATATTCGTAATATGGAAGGGACGCGTTCCAAACCATGTAACCGATTAGCTAAACTAATTTGGGACTGGGCACAGGATCATGAAATATGGCTAACAGTACCACATATCCCAGGCATTCTGAATACTTTGGCTGACAGCTTCATTTCCATGATCATTTGGAATGGTCGTTGAATCCCAATATTTTCGATTATATTTGTCAGAAATGGGGAAAGCCAGAAATTGACTTGTTTGCATCACGAAACAACAAAAGTTACAAAAATATGTATCTTGGCATCTGGAGCCAGAGGCCTGGTGAGTGGATGCGTTTTCTCTTATTTGGAATAACAAATTTTATTACATATTCCCACCATTCAGCATTATCAGCAGTGACCAGGAAGATCAGGATGGATCGTTCGCAAGCAGTACTAATAGTACCAGAGTGGGACACACAACCATGGCTATTGGCAGGGGCATTGGGAGCGAAAGACGCACTCACGTTTCCACGGGGCAAGAGAAATCTACAACATCAAGGCCTGCTAACAACCCACGGAGATGTGTCAACAACACCCCTTTTGGCATTCCTTTTCTAAACAAACATTTGGAACAATTTGGCCTTGACAAAATTACACAAGAAAGGCTCATTTCTCACGCCTGGAGGAAAGGCACGGTTAAATTATATACAAGTTACTTAAAGAAATGGGGATTTCATTGTTTAATGAAGGGAGTTAAGCCATTAAAGCCTACAATAGCTCAGATTGCACTTTTTCTAAGAATGCTAGAAGAGGAAGGATTAGGATTTGGAGTAATTAATGCCTCAAAATGTGCACTTTCAATCATTCTACTGAGGATAGATGGACAAACAGTTGGAAAGCACCAGATAGTGCATTGATTTCTTAGGTCAGTTTATGAGAGAAACCCACCAAAACCCAAATATAATAGGTTTTGGGATGTGTCGGTAGTTTTTAAGCTTTTCAAGTCATGGCCTAGTAATAAGTATTTATCTATCAAAGAACTAGGATTTAAGTTAGCAGTCCTATTACTGGTAGTTACGGGCCACAGAGGCCAAACAATTGTGGCATTGCCTCTAAATGGACTAGAGATAGATGCCAAGGAGGCAACGTTCGATTCGAACCATACAGGGGACCCAATGTCCACGGTACATGTAAATAGTTTTCCTGATGATAGGAGGATTTGTGTAGCGTCAGCCATTAGGACGTATATATCCAAGACACATGAAATAAGGAATTCCAGACAGCTTTTGATAAGCTTTATTAAGCCACATCTCGAGAGACACACTCGCAAGATGGACCATTAAGGTGCTTAAGGAGGCGGGCGTCAACACAGGATGCTAAGCATCCCACTCAACAAGGGGGGGCCATAGTCTCTAAAGCAAGACAATTAGGAATTTCAGTGACGAGAATCCTGGTGCATGCTGGCTGGAAGACAGTTAGATTGTTTGCAAAACATTGTCAATGTTGATTTCAACATGGGTAATTTAACCCGCAAGAAAAAGTACATACTAAATATGGAGGTGACTACTGGCACCATCTATAATGTCCTTCTTAATTATTAATGTTCCGACTGTAGTGCCATCTTCTGTAAATGTTGCACAACGAGATGCGACCCAGTTTCATTATAGACACTTTGACCAGAGCATTTCGATCGACAGGACGTGTTCTTTCCTTTGGATTTAAAGTCAATGAAGATGCCGGTCGTCAACAACAGACGATGCAAAGATCGAGAAAAAAGACTTTGGAACGATGATCTTTAATTCCTAAGAAAAGAGCATAAGGTAGGACGAAGTCAGTGGTTATTCCTTAATCTAAGCCGAAAATAATGCTCATGTTGGTCGAACAAAGCATCGGTGCGAGCCATGGAGAGCCGACAACTACAGCAATGCACGGACACAGAAAACCGAGCTCCGGACGTTGGATTAACCGTGGCATGGCTACTCTTAAGAATTGGATGGCTGATATCAATGACGGGATCAATGCCTGGATCGATCAGTTTCAGAAAAACGCTGAGCATGGTGGGTCGAGGCCACTTATGCTGCAGAGAAGGACTGCTGATGTCACGCCATGTGGAGGCAGCCATGACAGCATGCTCGATCCATCACGATCAAGATGGTCGGATCCCCCGACATGTTACCATTCGTTTTCGGTACAATCGCCTGCCGTTTCCTGTGATTATATCCAATGTAATCATCACAGCATTCGTCACTACGATGCTTCTGCCTCCGGCTGCTGCACTGCCAAGGTAGACTGGCTTTTCATAATATTACTCGTGTTGGTCGAACAAAGGACCGGCGTGGGCCACGGAGGCACGACAACAATATCAACGCACTGGTACAACAGAAATCGCTACGGATGTCGGATTAACCGTGGCCTGGCTACGTTGCAGAAACGCATGGATGATATCAATGACGGATCGATCCTCGGATCATCAGCTTCAGGAAGATGCCGAGCGTCGAAGGTCGAGGTCTACTATGCCACGAAAAAGGACATTGAGGCGGCCATGACAGCATGCTCAGCTCTCACAGCAAGATATCAGTTCCCGCGACATCATACCGCTCGCCGTCTATAATCGGCTGTCATTCCTGATGACGTACACCTGCCACCGGAGCAGTCGTAAGTACCGTGACTTCAAACCTTGTTCCTCTTGCTAAGGCGGTCGTCCTCGTGCTGGGAGGGCCGGCGATGTTGTCTACGAAACACATCAACACTTCAACAATAGGGATTTGGTACTAGTAACCGGTGCGCAGAAACAATTTAACCAACTATGCTCTCTGACACTGCCATGTGTTTCGATGGGCAGTACGCATTTTGTAATAACACTATCAAGGCCAGACGCACATCGCAGATACACATAATACTTAATAGGCCTGAACACAAAAAAGAGCTTGTCCTTGGGTTTCGACAAAACAAGTCAAATGTGGCTACGCTCTATATTGACACTGCTATAATCTTGACAACAAAGGTGACACATTGCCTTTACACCTATACGGATGATGTTCACACAGCTTAATAGGCCACGAAGCTGTATCACTATGGCGCTCATCTAACAACCACAGGTGCACCCACACACTAAGCACTCACAAAGAGGCCCCAAAAATGGAGAGAGCTCATGCTCGGGCTGCTCCTACTCTGCCAACACATGGGCGGCCATAGCCATGAGAGCAGTGTCACTCATGCAAGGGTGCGTTATGACATTTGCCACATGGGCTTCACATCGCCTGGCATATGCTTCTGCTTAGGCTGCTGCACTCCCTATATAGACTGGCTGCTGATATTTATAACCTTCTCGTAGCCAGTAAATAAATCCCACTCATACAAGGGTACGTTATGACCATCAGCCAGACAGGTTTCACATGGCCATTACACCCATATGGACTATATAGCCATTACACTCAAGGCAGGTAGTTATAGCCACAACAAATACCACTCATGCAGGCGTTAATATGACCATGCACCAAAATAGGCAACGAGGCCACTATCACCATGGCATTTCTATAAAAATTGGTGGCCATGGACACACTAATCTTGCTCATGCAGGGGTGCGTTATTAACGGTGATCATCCACAAAACACAAAACGAAGTAGGCCACGAGGAACTTATACCATTGGTATCTTAATAGGCCACGAGGTCATTTTTAACATGGCCTCATCTAGCAACTGGGTGGCTATGGCCGAAGAGTGCTACGTTCATTACTGACACTCACATAACTCAATGGTGATTTCAATACGGGCTTAACATCGCCATTACACCTATACTACTACACCCATGCAAGCTGATGATCTTCAGCCACCAAGATATATAGTCGTGGTCATAAACGGTGCTGCTCATGCAGGGGTGTCTTGTGACCATCAGCCAGACGGTTCCCAAATGGATTCATTACACTGATACAGGCGAGGTTCCTAGCCACTGATCTGACCCCAGGGGTCACACAGGTGTCACATCGCCGATTGCAACCATAACAATGGCTGCTGATACCCATAAATCGGGTTTCGACCTGGGTCAATCTTACCCATTCCCAACACGCTGACTGCTGGGCTGCTTCCGGGGTGGGCCATGAGGACGTTCTGGGCCATCATGGCGCTCCTCCGAAAACTGACACTGCTATCACTGCTCTGATACCAGGGGCGCTTCATATGGGGGACTCTGTGAGACATACTCTCTCTTGGTGCCATGCTCGGGCCATCTGAGTTGCAGTCTTCCGGTGGGCACACACTGGAGCCTCATTCACAGTGACAATGCCATCGTTAACTCTAACATATCATCGAGGAGTTTTAACTCGAAGCATGCATCATCGCATCACCGAGGGCCTCGCCGAAGGTTGGGTGGCTCCATTACATTACAAGGTGTATGGGCCCAACTACTAACCACCGTCACCCACAACCACACATCATAACCTGGGATTCGACTGCATTATTTTTGCCTCTCTTCCCAGGTTATACACAATACCACACCAGTGCCTCCGACACCTCATAGCGGCCGGCCTCCCGGCTGTACATGGACAATAAGGTACTGCAGAGCAATCTGTTCATGACATCCGGTGGCCTTCATGGTCACTCAGGTCGCGTGAGGATCTGAGCCTAACACTCCTGGGCATCAATGTCTGTGTCATCATCCAAGACACCACTCAATTCATCGTGTCCTAGAGACATCGCATTCCAGCAACTCTGGTACGCCTTCTGCCCAGCACCTGCGTGGGGGCGAGTACGTGTCCGGGACACCACACTGGCACGACGGCCGGCCTTCTTCACTCATGTGGCTACCACTCACATGTTCATTGATTAATTTAAATCATAACACTAGCCCTGTCCCTGGCGGGCCACTTAGCACCCAGTGCTTTCAATCATAAGACTAGCCCTGTCCATGGCGGGCCACCTAGCACCCGGTGCTATAACGCTACTCACCATGCGTTCAACTCTCCATAGGTCTGCCTCCAAGGGTCATCGAGGCAGGATGTAAGGCAACTGGCCACTGGACCTCTGCTGTTGTATCAACATACAACTTCTAGTCTCAGTTTCCATGCACTTGAGCTACTTTTTGGCTACGTGCCTGAAATCCTCGAAATCTTAATAAATCAAACATCTCATGACTTAAATGTAACAATGAAATAGTAAGAATAAATGCCACTTTATACTGTACCTGTCTTGCGTTGGTTGAATTGTCAATGTTGATTTCAACATGGGTAATTTAACCCGCAAGAAAAAGTACATACTAAATATGGAGGCGACTACTGGCGCCATCTATAATGTCCTTCTTAATTATTAATGCTCCGACTGTGGCGCCATCTTCTGTAAATGTTGCACAACGAGATGCGACCCAGTTTCATTATAGACACTTCAACCAGAGCATTTCAATCGACAGGACGTGTTCTTTCCTTTGGATTTACCGTCCCACCCAGCCCAACTACAAGTGACATTCATAGGGCTACGTGCCTGAAATCCTCGAAATCTTAATAAATCAAACATCTCATGACTTAAATTTAACAACGAAATAGTAAGAATAAATGCCACTTTATACTGTACTTGTCTTGCATTGGTTGAATTACAACAAACGACTAGAAAATTCAAGCGGCTTGGCGACTCGCTTACTCACCAACTAAAAAGACGGGTGAGAAACACAACATTTTATTTTGCTACTAAGACATTGCATGTTAGAGAATAGGAAAGGATAAAAAATGAAATAATGTAAAAGTCTCCCTGGACTACGAGTAGCCAGAGGCTTAGTACTGAGGTAAAAAAGTATAGTTATACAAATCTTATCTGGGTACAGATGATGGATAACTGTTGTTTTCCCGAGGTACAAGCCTCGGATAGTCGTGTCCTAGGGCCCACCCACCCAACCCTGCCACAACTATAACATTCGCTTGTGTGGAAACGAAAACATAATAGTATCCATCAGGTTGGAGAGCTTACTCCGTTCTAGCTACGCTGACTATACTACCTCATTCGACCCCCGGTACAATAACGAAGGTCAAATTTTATATAGGATTAATGTGCAAGTTTACAAATTTGGTTGTGGCCCACTAAGTTTCAGGAAGTTTCCATAATGGAATACATCACTAGAAAGCAAAAAAATATATCTAAATACCTGAATACATAAAGCCAATTTAGTTTGGGAACTATTTGGCAAATTAGTGATGAATATCACGGACAATTTCATACGTTGCATGATTGTAGACAAGAACTGTCCATGCTATTAGTGTGTATTGTAGGCTTAGCCCTAATTTCCAAACAATGGGGGTACCTCCGGTCAACCACAGGGGTATATGCTGGTATGTTGGCCTGTGACTCACACACTCACATACTTCCACCTGCTATTGTTGGAGGTCCTGTCGGGAGGGTTTTATATCATCTAGATATATTTTGTTGTAAATTGATTTATATATATTTCTTTTTCTTTTTTGGGGGGGGAGGGGAAATATTTTATTCATCTGAACACATATGTTGTACATATTTTGTATATTTATATATATATATATATATATGGTTGGCTGGTGTTGTTTTATGTCCTAGCAACATCTAAGGTCATAACAGGACAGATACCAACTTGTGACAGTGCATACTCATGGAAAATTTATAGTGTGGGTAAAGTCAGGTCGTGTATAGTCAGGTCGGATAAAGTCAGGTCGGATCCAGGCAGGACGGGTCCAGTCAGGTCGGGTCCAGTCAGGTCGGGTGAAGTCAGGTCGGGTGAAGTCAGGTCAGGGAAGTCAGGTCGGGTCAGTCAGGTATGGTCAAGTCAGGCGGGTCAAGTCAGGTCGGGTAATATCAGGTCGGGTAATGTCATGTTGGGTAATGTCAGGTCGGGTAATGTCAGGTCAGGTAATGTCATGCCGGGTAATATCAGGTTGGGTAAAATCAGGTCAGGTAATGTCAGGTCGGGTAATGTCAGGTCGGGTAAAGTCATATCGGGTAAAGTCAGGTCGGGCAAAGGAGAGTCGGGTAAAGTAGAGTCGGGTAAAGTTAGGTCAGGTAAAGTCA
Organism: Branchipolynoe longqiensis; assembly: GCA_030323885.1. Lineage (NCBI taxonomy): Eukaryota > Metazoa > Annelida > Polychaeta > Phyllodocida > Polynoidae > Branchipolynoe > Branchipolynoe longqiensis. The sequence goes on along the minus strand of CM059192.1, from coordinate 9,230,174 downwards.
GGTTGGGTAAAGTCAGGTCGGGTAACATCAAGCATTATTGCCATTTTTATCATTATATTGTTGTTATTATTATCATCATTATTATCATTATTATCATTATTATTGTCATTATTATTACCATATTATTTTTTATTATTATTGGCATTATTTTTAGATTTACATATACATGAATATACATATATAATATAATATAATATGTGTATTATAATGGATTATAATAATATAAAGAACGAAGCTGAATCCAAGGTTAATTATTATTACTTGTATATGTTCTTCGATATCTAGTATTAAGATTCGCGCACCTACCTTGTTTATGCGCGCGTTTTATGGGGCGCTACCTGTGTCGCGCGGAAATATCGCTGAAACGGTCTCACTTCTGCTACTGTTTTCCTTTTTTAGGTGGGGCACATTTAGTTCCGCCAGAGATAAAAAATAAATGAACTCAGCCCAACCCTGTTTGTTTTCGCTATCCTTATGTTGCCGTAGTGGCTTATATATATATATATAAATATACATATACACATACATATTTGTATACATATAAATATACATATACCTATTTGTATGGACATATATAAATATTACATATGCACCTATGTGTATATATGTCTATATATACAGGCATTCACATCTACATATATGTATACATATGGAGACCTATATATGTGACTAAATAATTATATATATATATGAGAATACATACTGTATTTAGAGATGACTGCATCACATATTGTAGAGTGGTCCTCCATTTGTCATTGGTAAGTTAACCCATGTGCAGTCTGTTTCACTCTCAGACTTATTGCAAGGGGCCTAAGCTCTGACACTTTAACACTCAGATTTTAACCAAAAACTGCCAAGGAAAGCTTTCACACATCAGGTTGCCAATGGTTCTCTGGGATGCACCTCCACTGACAGCTGAGCTCACTGAGTGTGAAGGTGTCAGAACTTATGCCCTTGGACTAGGTGTGAGAGCGGATTGGATTTGGTGTATAAGGGTCTGTGCCACAGTCCACTGCACACACATATTTCTGAAGGCACACACTACACAACAGTCAACTTGCTACTTGCAAATGGATTACTATTGTGAAGGATCTGGCACAGTCATCCTTACATTTAGGAACACTGGTAAGTTATTCTTCACCTGATATTGCAATATTATTGATATATTATATATAATACATACATATATGTGCATATATGCATATATACATATAGCTTTAAAAGTATGTGTATGTGTACATGTACATGCATAATCCCCCCCTCCCCCCAATATAAATGGAATATTATTTAGGGTAATGGCAGTGTTTGGTTAAAATCTGAGTGTGAAAGTGTCAAGAGCTCAGGCCCCTTGCATTGTTGCAATAAGTCTGATAGTGACACAGACTACATATGGATTAACTTAGCAGTGACAAATGGAGCACCACTCTAAGATATGTGATGCAGTCATCTCTAAATATAATATGTATTTATATGCATATATATATATAGAGTCATGTATATATGTCTGCATATGTATATATATAGATGTATATGTATATATATGTATGTATGTATATGTAAGTATATATACGTATATGTATATATATATCTATACATATGTATATGTATATGTATTTTATTATATATGTATGTATATGTATGTATATATATGTATATGTATAACATTTATAATAGGCATATGGGGTTTGGGTTTCGGGGGGGGGGAGAGGAGACGGCAGCCTATCGGCGCTGGGAATCCTGGCTTCCCAGTGCAAGGGTTCCTGGCCTCCCACTGCCGAGACTCCCGGCACTAGGCCTCAATTCAAATAATATAAATATAAATAAAATGTGATAATCAACAATAAAATTGAAATATAAATGCAATAATATACAGGGTAAGTTTTTTATTAATGTTGATGTACCAGCAAGAAATGCCATATTCGTGGGGATTATGCATCAGATAATTGTATGTGTATGTATGTGGAATAAGAAGTGTGAAGTAGTAGAACAACTTGAGTCTCAACATCGTTCAAGAGAGATGCACAAGAAAGTGAAAGAGATAACAGGTCAAGGATACAGACAGAGAAGCAGTAAATGTATCAAGAACAAAGACGGCAAAATGCTCTTTGAAGAAGATGAAATAAAGTCCAGATGGGAAGAATATGTAAACGAACTATACAATGATGACAGAGGGAACCCACCCACAATTGAGAAAGAAGATGGGAATATTATATTAGTATCAGAGGTTGAGAAGGCTATCAATGATCTAAAGGCAGGTAAGGCTCCTGGAAGTGACCAGGTAACATCAGAAATGATAAAAGGACTAGATGAAGTGGGGATTCAAATCATTCATAAGCTAGTAACTGACATCTATGAGACTGGATTTATACCATTGAATATGAATGAATCCATATTTGTGTGACTCCCAAAGAAGCTAAAACCAACATTGTGTACTGAGTACAGAACACTAAGCCTGATGAGTCATATGTTGAAGATGATCCTGAAAATAATTTTACTGAGAAACAGACAGAAAATTGAAGAACAAATCAGTAACGTACAAAGTGGGTTTATATCTGGAAGAGGTACACGTGAAGGGATTTTCAATATGAGAATGATTTGTGAACGTTATTGTGAAGTGAACCAGGATGTTTATGCCTGCTTTATTGACTATGAGAAGGCCTTCGACCGAGTCAATCATGAACTGTTAATCAAATGTTTACAAGATATTGGTGTCAATGGCAAAGACATTAAACTAATTGTGAACTTATACTGGACACAATGTGCATTTATAAAAATGGAGCAGGGCCTATCGGATGAAGTTATGATTAAACGAGGAGTTCGACAGGGGTGTGTATTGTCACCATGTCTATTTAACCTGTACACAGAGATGATTTTCAGACACATTGAAGATTGCAAGGGAGTGACAATAGGTGGCATGAACATCAACAATCTTAGATATGCCGATGACAGTGTAATACTAGCAGACAGTGAGAAAAACCTACAAGATATAGTGAATAGAATCAATAAAGCTGGAATACTATTCAACATGAAGATGAATGCCAGGAAGACCAAAACAATGGTTATAAGTAAAAAGACAGATAAACCAAACGTCAATATAATCATAGATGGCACAAACATAGAACAAGTATCCGAATTCATATATCTCGGACAAAAGATTACAAATGATGGGAGATGTGAGGAAGAAATTAAAAGAAGGATAACAAGTGTAGAGTAATTTGTGAACTTTTTTTAAGAGGCGACACGGATCCAGATTGGGTATACATATTATGGGGGGTGGTCTTCGGTTTCCATGTGACGAATTATGAGTGTCCAGCTGTGTATAATACCAAGTTTAAGAGGATACGGAATGTCATGTACAGGGATATCATTACCCAGAAATTACTGTTGGAATTGAACCATGATATAATATCCCAAGTAAACCATACTCCTCAATGTGTACATAATATATTTTGTATACCAAAAAACGATGGAGGGAGAGGGATAATCGATTGTAGTAGGCCCAAAAATAATTCTGTGAATAATTTCACTGAGGACGTAACCAGTAAATTTAATTATAAAGGGGTTGACGATGTGGTTGACTTCATGGAGCAAGGCGACTTCCTCTCTACGATAGACCTAAAGGACGCATACCGTGCTGTGGCTATCCACCCGGTGGATAGGCCAAGACAGGGTTTAATTTGGAATTTCAGTAGCGAGCCTGATGTGAAGCCGGTATACATGCTTGACAACAGGCTTTGCATGGGGCTCTCCTCGAGCCCTTTTGTGTTTTCAAAAATATCAGAGTTTATTGTTCGGTGCGCAATTAGAGAGGGAGTAGTCAAAGTCGTAAATTATTTGGATGATTTTTGCCTTGTGTCCCCTGACTTAAAAACTGCTATTATGCAGCAGAATAAAGTAGTAGCGTTGTTGCGATGAATAGGCTTCTATATAAGCTTCAAAAAACTTGTCTCACCTACAACAAGAATCAAATTCTTGGGTATAATCATCGACTCGGTAGAGTTACAGTTGACGCTACCGGAGGATAAACTAGATAAGCTACGCGGTACACTGTTAGCATTTAAAAACAAGAAAAAGGCTTCTAGAAAAGAGCTGGAGAGGCTGGGCGGATTGTTAGCCCACTGCGCCAAAGTAGTGCATGGTGGGCGAACATTTTCGAGACGGGTATATGACTTAATAAACTCAGTCAAGGAGCCATATTATATAGTCCGTTTGAACGTAGGCTTTCGGGAGGATGTGCATTGGTGGTTTAACTTTGCCAGTAAATTTAATGGTAAGGCTTTAGCACTTGGGAAGTTTGCAACGATTACAGCCACATATAGTGACTCTAGTAAGTGGGGATATGGGGCCATGCATGACACAGACTCGTTAGTTGGCTGTTTTGACCCAAGTTATGAAAAATCTTTGCACGCGGCAGTACACCACCACTGCGATATCCCAGATAATGAAGTAAGAAAGGCACATATTAATTCACAAGAAATGTGGGCAGTCTATGCGGCAGCGAAACGCTGGGGACATACCTGGGAAGGAGCCTCTGTAATAATGATCACTGATAGTGCTACGGTGGAAGCAGCACTATGTACGGGCCGATCAAAATGTAAATTAATTATGTACTATGTTCGTAGATTATTCTGGTTGTCCATAAAATATAACTTTGTCTCTACCTCGGTCCGCATTAGTACTGAAGCTAATGTAATAACGGATGCCTTAAGTCGGTTAGATAAATTAAGCATGGCCGCAGTAATTAATACCGCTGACCCTGAAGGGATATTATGTTGCAGTAGTATATTTAGATCTCCCTTGTCATTACAGAAATCGGGAGGCTCAGGCTAGAGCAGAAGAATTTCCAAGATAAATGCTACGTGCCGAATTCTATGATAGCTAGAGAAAAGCAAATCAATAAGTATTTTTGTTTTATAGAGGAATTTTCTGGAAACCCATGCCCCATTGCCTTGTGACGCTATCCAGGTAGCATCGTATGCGACATGGCTAGCGAGAACCCTTAAATATTCATCGATCATTAATTATTTAAGCGGACTTAATTATTTCCTCAAGATTCAGGGAGCTCCTAGGATAGATTATTCAGATTTTGTCATCTCCTCAACTTTTAGAGGGATTCGGAGAGAACTGGGAGATGCACCAAAGCAGGCTATTCCATTGTTGCCTGGTATGCTTCAGAAAATATTTTCGTTCTTAAGTGAGAATATTGGACACACTGCATGGCGGGCAGCTGTGCTATGTAGTTTTAGGGGGTTGTTGCGTAAATCTAACATAACGTTCTCTGATGCGATGGTTTGGAGGAAGGACTTTAGATTCTATCCGTGGGGGATGGTAATAAAAATATATAAATCGAAAACGATTCAGTTCAGAGAAAGATCCTTAGATATTCCGATAGCCAGGTGTCCGGATAAATCCCTGTGTGCGGTCTATTGGACGGAGAAGCACTTTTCGGAACAGCCAGCCGATTGTGGTGCACCAGCGTTTTTATTGCCTGGCGCTGGAGGTACATGTTTTCCATTATCATATGAAATTTATCAGGCAACCCTAAAACGGTTTGGGGGACTGGCTGGATTAGATATCGCATTATTATCATCACACTCACTTAGAAGGGGTGGGTGTACATACCTATCTATGTGTGGTGCCTCTCTGGAAGAAATCCGTACAAGGGGCGATTGGACAAGTAACGCTGTGTACAGATATTTTAAAAAAAAACTCTCGGTACGCATCTTGAATGATATGCGAGTGGCAGCCAAGTTGGCTGCACATGTGTGAGTCAGAGTTGGTTTGGAGGGACCCTCAGGATTTGTGGTCTGGTTGGCGTATAGTCTCCTGCCAGAGAACTATTAATAAATAGGCTCAGCCCAACTCTGACTTCTTCCTTATTTGCCGAGTGGTTATGTGTATTATAATGGATTATAATAATATAACGTAACGTCGCAGAATCCAAGGTTATATTACATATATATTGTTTATTATTGCACATTCGATATTAAATGTATTCGGAGTCGCGCACCCACCTTGAGCAGGAGTGCGCGAATGGGGCGCCACCTGCATCGCGCATTTGTACTAATATGTGACCGTATGTCTGTCACTTTGTCTGTAATTTTTAAAAATATTTTATATAGGTAGGCGTATAGTCTCCTACCAGAGAACTATTAATAAATAGGCTCAGCCCAACTCTGACTTCTTCCTTATTTGCCGAGTGGTTATATATATATCATTTATAATAGGCATATGGGGTTCGGGTTCTGGGTGGGAGGAGACGGCAGCCTATCGGTGCAAGGAATCCCAGCTTCCCGGCACCAGGGTTCCCGGCCTCCCGGCACCGAGACTCCTGGCACCAGGCCTCAATTCAAATAATATAAATATATATAAAATGTGATACCCAACAATAAAATAAATGAAATATAAATGCAATAATATACAAGGTAAGTTTAATGTTAATGTTGCTGTACCAGCAAGAAATGCCATATTCATGGGGATTATGCATCAGATGCATAATTACAGTGTTATTTATGAGCATCGCTCACCGGCATTCCCTTAAATAATATGAATAGAAATAAAAAGTGATAACCAACAATAAAATAAATCAAATACAATAATATTTAAGGTAGGTTTTTCTTAATGTTGTACCAGCAAGACAAGCCATATTTGTGGTGATTATGCATCACATGCATAATCACAGTGAATTATTTATTATGCATATATATATATATATTGGGATGCAACAAATATATCTTTAAAAAAAATGATGTACAACAGTCCTCACAGGACCTCCCCCCAGTGGCAAGTGGAAGTATATGAGTGGGCCACAGACCAGCATATGCCCCAATGGTTGACTGGAGTTTCCTCTATTGTTTGGGATTAATGGTTATACCAACACAGTACTATCATGGGAAGTTCTGTCCTGTAGCCATGTGTTGTAACTACTGAATTATTTCCTAATATTCACTGTTAATTTACTCAATCCAGTCCCAACTAAATGTCTTTCGAATATTCAAGAAATTAGATATAATTTTTTGCTTTCTAGTGATGTATTCCAATATCAAAACCTCCTAAAACTCAGTGTTCCACAACCATATTTGTGAACCTGCACCTTAATCCTATATGAAATTCGACCTTGGAACTTGATCCGGTACTCGAATTAGCTACTTTAAGCACCCTAGTCCAAACGAGGTAAGCACTCCAACCTGTCCATAGAATTTGAGATAATTTGTTATTGTAATGGCCCACGGCCCTCCGACTCACCCTTTCTCACACGAAAGAACACCAAGATTCAATTCAGTGTACGCTTCACCTGGTTTATTGAACCCTCTGCTCTCCGCGGCGTCAGTAGTTGTCTGACCCGCCCCCTGACTCGCCAGATCCCACATCGACTCTATAGGTGTGTGTGTGGGGGGGGGGGGGGGGTCAACCACATGTAGTAGAGGTCAGCCCAGTTGGGGTCTGACCGGTGGTGAGACGTGCCGCCACCTAGCGCAGTGTAGTGGTACTGCGCTGGTGGCGTCGTAGTCTCCGCTGCTACCGCGTGATAGTAGAGCTCATGTTCAGACTACTACACTGCCCCCCTTTAGAGTCTCACCAGTTGCAGAATGCAAACCGATGAGAATCGAGAAATGATAGAAGTCAACATGAGAACTAACTTGAAAGGGAGAGAAGCCTTACAAAGCTATGTATCCTTTTGCGCAATTCCTAGACCTGCCTGCAGCGAAAATAGCGATATGAATCTAGCTAGCTGCAAGGCAAACATGTTATCAGTCTAGGTGAAGAAAGAGTCTTTAAATGAGTCGCACAAAGACGACCTCTCCCAGCCTCTATGTAGTTGGTGTATAGAATGTTTTTTGCTGGGAGAGAATTCATACCCCACAAGTGGAACCCCCTCGACAGAAGGAAGCAAGGAACTACTCAGTCCGCCCCCCGCCACCCCCCATCTCAGAAGAACCGTTAGCGGGGCGCTCCTCCTTCTACGCGGAGCGGCTCCTCCTTGAGCTTCCTCAGTCCGTCCTCCTTGTGCCCGCGTCGCCTGGCCAGTAGATCACAGACGGTATTACACCACGGACACGTCACGCCGCCGCACCCAGGACCCGTCACGCTCGGTGACCCGCTCCGGTGCAGAGTGCATGAAAGTAGAAGGGCGGTGTTACTTATAACAATTGAGAAAGTCTCCGCAGATACAACGTTCAGGAATGCAATACATTTTATAAGAAGCAATGGGCGCCAGCAAGAACCCGGCCTCCTACAAAGAAAATTACACCCCATGTGCATCCTCCCCTGTCATAACAGGAGCCGACGCACACGCTGTCAATCATGTTCCGCTGGAAGCGCTTACCATAGTAGTAATTTTAAAATAAAGAATGCAGCATAAAATAAGAGCCAGGGCGACACTGCATAGGAAAATCTTTTAGTGTAAAATGGACAGTGTCTACCCACCGACTCCCACACCATTGACCACCTCGTTCCACTAAATTAATTTAGAATATCATATGTCCTAATAGTGTGGAACAAGGAAATCAAAACGGGGTGAAAGTTGAGGAATATTTTTAGAAATAATTTATTTAGTATATATATAAAAAAAATTATTCCGACCCCTACTGCAGAAAAATAGGCAGAACACAAGAAGCTAGATCCTCCAATCGGGAGAAAGCTAAGCTCTTCACCATAACATATATCATGAACAATCGTACTGCAAAAGAAAAATAATATTGGAATAGAGCAGTACGATATGCTAAATACATCATGGTTATCAATGTAAAAATAGCACCGTAGTACTAAAAAGGTATATACAATATTATATTAGTAACAATATACATATATATATATACAAGGCGGTATCCACCTCCACAAGGGAGATGAACTTATCAGAAAAAAAATTATTTTATATATTAATGTGTATATTTTATATATATAAAAAAAAATTAATAACCGCCACAGGGGTGCTGGTCTTTCAATTACCCCCGACGTGAAACCCGGAATCCCTCGGACAGGGCTAGCGCCGATCACCTGCGCGAGCAGTCAACCACCGCTAACCTAACTGCCACCTGTCATCCGAGAAACCACGCTATCCAGAATCCCTCGGACAGAGGAGAGCGACGCCCAACTGTACCAACAGTTACACATCGTCCACCACCCTGTCACCTGTCATCTGAATTTCGACGTGACGTCCAAAATCACCCAGACAGGACAGAACGACGACTAATCGCCGTCCACCTTCCCGTCACCTGTCATCTGAACGTCACCGTCAGCGTCAGCAGGGGCCCTTGCCGCCCGCGCCAGCAGCGCCCGATGTGCCGCAGCAGCATCAGCCACCAAGCTGGCGGGCAGGCCGTGCAGCCTGTCCTCGACGCTAAAGCCGGAAAGATCCAAAGTGCGCAATGAACCATCCCAACTCCGGAAGTCCGAGTGGAACGCGGCAGAAAAAGTCATGTCGATATTGTCAATGACTGAAGCCTGCCGCGCTCTCTGCTCGCGTGATACTGCCAACTTTCGTTCGACAATCTTTTTGTCTTCCACAACATTGTCGAAGTCAGCACCACGCCTTCCCTCAGCCTGATGCGTCAGAACTTCTTGCGTCTGCGCGACAACCGCATCAAAGCCTCCAATGAAGGCTTTGACCAGGCCGCCGACCGACTCCGAAATTCTGGCCGTAACGTCTACACGGTTGGCCTCGCAGAGACGCTCCGTAATACCGTCCAGCGCCAGAGCAACACCGTGATCAACCAGCGGGGCCGTAGCCACCACCGGTCGCACAGGTATCACCCCTGGAGATGAACTCACCACAGGAGCAGTCACCGCTGGTTTCACAACCGAGCTTGCAGACGGCGTCCCTGCCAACTGAGAGGCAGATCCCGCAGCCGTCGACACACGTCGCCGCGGAACCTGACCCAGTGACACCGGTTGCGACACCGATGCCACTGGCACCGTCACTACAGTCGGTGGAGCCCGTGCCACCACCGCACTCAGAGTGTCAGGTGTCAGCTCGGTCACTACCTTCCGACGCTTACGACGGCGCACCACCCTCGACCCCATTACCTCCGGATCGATAGTCACGACTGGCAACTCAGGCCAGTCTCTCAACCCCTGCTGGGCAGCAGATGGAGGGGGTGGAGGCGGCGGTGGAGGAGGCGAAGCTGACCTGTCCGACCCCTGATTCCGCTGCAGCTCAATGGCAGAGCCATCGCGCAACGGCACCAGGGATGAGGACCTCTTACCTCTCCCCTTGCCTTTCCTCTGGACGGACCTAACACCCCGCCCAGAGCTCGAAGAGGCCACAGGAGCTGCTCGCCCCTGCTGGTCCCTCCTCATGGCAACAGCACCACGACCCCTGCCCAGTTTCGCCGAAGATGCGCCGCGACCGGTGTAAAACCGCTCACGACGTACCTCCGCCAACCCAGGAACATATATAAACAGGGCAATCAACCTGTGCTGCTTAGGCAGCATCAGGGTTTCCCTGCTATAGTGAAAGTCCGTGCGCTGCTTCATCGTGAAGGACACTGCTCTCTTCGACACGGACTGAGGATCCCACTGAATCACACTCAGCCCCTTCACGACGTCCATTATCATACGTCCGTGGCCATCTAGGAGATGCTTGATCATCTCACAGCGGCGAGGAGTTGAGAAGTATTGCCCAGTCGCCTTAAGCGTTGGACAACCCTCTGAACCACTCGCCACGTTGAACGGTCGCGTGCACCTCCATAGAGGAGCGGTGTGAAGGTGGCTCTCGCAAATATGCCGAGCCAACGGCCCCCACCGCAGAAACAGTTTCGGGGTCTGCCTACGCCCGACCGGGTTAAGCTCGCAGAACAGACAAGTCTGTCCCGGGCGAAACACACGGCGGACATACCCCAGACACGCCAACTCCTGTTTCGTGTAACCATCCCCTCTCATCGGATCTCTCAACCCTCCAAATATGTCACATAAATGGAGGTTGTACCATTCCAATGGAACACGGGGATGACACTCGGGCTCGGCCCAGCCCTCGTCATCGGAGACACCGTAATCTCCACGCGGGCCCTGAGACCGCATCAGACGATGACAATCCAGCTCCCAGACCATATAGTCTCTAATACAATGTAATGGCCCACGGCCCTCCGACTCACTTCCTTCATATCCTCAGGTCTGGGCCACCCCGCAATTGCAGAGAGCTTTTCCGGGTCTGCCTTAATCCCCCTCGCAGAAACTACCCGCCCCAGGTACTGCGTCTCATGCCTAAAAAGTCTACACTTTGAAGCCTTGAGTCTCAGCCCATAGGAACGTAAACGATCGAACACTGCTTGAAGCCTATCCTGACATTCGATCAGTGTCCGACCAAAGACAATGATATCCTCCAAATACACCAAGCAGATCTTCCACTGAAGACCCGCTAGCATATCCGTCATCATCTTCTCGAACGTGGCTGGAGCATTACACAGCCCAAACGGCATCACGTTCCACTCAAATAAGCCTAAGTGAGTACTAAAAGCAGTCTTAGCAATATCCCCCGGATCCATAGCAACCTGATGATACCCAGATTGCAGATCCAGAGTGCAAAACCACTCATTACCCCATAAACTTTCGAGCGACTCATCTATGCGCGGTAATGGGTAAGCATTCTTCCGCGTCACAGTATTGAGCTTTTTATAGTCAATGCAAAAACGGATTGAACCATCTTTTTTCTTGACTAAATGGACAGGTGAACTCCACGGTGAATCACTACTCCTAATCACCCCGCTATCCAGCAGCTTATGCAGCTCCGTCTCCAGTGCCTCCTTCTTGGAGTGCACGAAACGCCGATAGGGAATCCTAAAAGCAGCCGACTCACCGACATCAATGCCATGCTTCACCACCTCAGTCCAGCCCAACGTCTCACCAGGCACTGCGAAAACCTGGATATTCCTACCCAGAAATTCAACTACCCGAGAGCGATCAGACTCATCAACCACCTCACACCCCATAGCTAAAGGTATAAGATGGGCAGGCAAGCTCCCATCGAGGGTCCGAGATACCACAGAAGGTGCCACGCACTCCTCCGTCGTACCAAAAGTAACCACATCGGCCACCGCCCCCAACGCAGCAACGCCCACTTCCCCTCTAATACTCACAACACTAGAGGAGCAATCCAACTGCGCCGCCCGCGCGACACGCAGTCCAGGCCAACCACTGCCCCAATTATCCAATAACTGCGAACAGCTGACCGCCACACATCGCCCCGCGCCAACCCCGTACACTGGGTCAACTGCGGCAACAGCTGACTCAGTGACCTCGTCACCGCGAGCAATGTTTACCCCGGATTGTTTAGACAACATCGCCTTAGCGTATTCACCATGAACATCACCAAAGTCAGTAGCCTCACCCAACAACCCGATAGTTGTACCCCTCTGTAATCTGACCGCATACCGATTCGGATTAAACAACGGTACAACTGAGTCAACAGGACTCCACACTAGCGTATTCTGACCTACTAATCCCAGCTCATGCAACTCTGAGACCATCGGCTCAAATAGGCTCTGGTGATCACCGTCAACTCCTACAGCTGTAATTTTAACATCACAACCGGTCATCGGAGCAATGCGAATATCTTGCGCGACAGCAGACACAGTCTGACTATCGCGACGTAATTCACACTGCACCGTGAGTTGATACGGATATCGAAGATATAGGCTGCCTGCCTGCCGCAGCTCACAACCATAATACTCCAAAAATTCCGCACCCAAAATACCATCCTCTGAAATATCGGAAACAGTAGGGGCATAATGGAATATTTTCCCCCCGATCTCCAGAGATAGTATGGCTTGACCGTACTGCTTGAGTGGTGCTCCGGTGACAGTGACAGGCTTCACGCTATTATCGAAAAACACCTTATCACCGTCTAACTTATCGAAGAATTTTCGTCCAACACATGTGACCGCAGCCCCACTGTCTATTAAAAAATACCCGATAATCCCTCTAACACGCACTCTAACATACCACCGTTTCCCGTCCAAAGTCCAGAAAGTGGAATCCACGAATAAGCGTTTACCACAAGGGTGAGACAGGTCGCACCCCTGACGCTGTACTATAAATTGCATACAGTCGTCCAAAGGTGCGGGAGCCAAAGCAGAAACGCAACGCGCTATCCGCTTCATGCCATCCCACAATACCGACTCCACTGGGATCGTATCACCAGGGGCGATCACCGGCGGTCCCGCGCTAGCATCAGACTGCACACCGGCTTCCTTGATAGTCAACCCCCTATCCGCTTTGGCGGTATCCGGGCTTGCCAATTGGGTTGGGCCTACGCCCAAACGGTCCAACCCTAGGCGTTTAAATTAGGCTTAGCCTTAACGTCCCTGTCCTTACGGTGACGCGCCAACCTCGCCCGATCAACACCCGAGTTGTCCCTACCCTCGCGATCACCGGCTATCACAGCCTCCTCGAGAGTACGTTTTACTCCAGTACATTGTATAGGCCAATGACCGAAAGCAAAGCAACGACCACATTCGTGATCACGAGCACGCGTATCCTTCTTCACCACGCGCCTGCGCGCAGATAACCCAGATGAGCTAGGCCCACCTGTTGCCACCTGCGCAGCAGATTTCTGCTCCCCCATCACATCACGCATCCACCCCTGGACCATCGATTTAGTGATAGGTGGCGATTGATAACCCCCCCCAGAGCTCGCCCTGAAATTGCCACCATCCCGATAGCTACCCCCAGACGAACCCCGATAGGAATTACCACCGCGATAGCTCCCCCCAGAACCTCCCCGAGAGTAGCTACCGCCGCCATTACGCCGAGGATCACGTGACGCGTTATACGCAGCCACCTCAACCTCGAATTCACTATCCGACTCATCTGATAGCCGAATAGCTTCCACCGCAGTCGACCGCCCAGCACGCAGTGCCTTAGCGCAATAATCGTCGACTACCTCAAACATCTCCTCCAGAGACGACTTGCCCGGACGCCACCGGTCATAGGCGGCACGCTGCTCCCCCGGATCCATGAGTGAGCACACGAAACGCTCGACTATCTTAGTCTCGATCGCACGCTCACTCATCCCAGTATCTCTGGCAGCCTCCCGCCCATCAACCTGAAGCTGTAGACCGTACGCGCGGTACGATCCATCTCGGGCAGTTTGGACGCGTTTCTTCCATTGATACCACCGCGCCATGGGGTCCACTGGTCGGAACTTATACGAGATGATAGGAAGTAACTCCCTCATCGTCGTCAACCCATGACGCCTCCACGCGTCCACGCAGTCCTGCGCCGGCCCCCCCCTTAACAGAGGCAACAGTTGAATGAGAGCTACCCTCTCATCCCACATATTTGACCGCATATCCAACGTAAAGTCCCGCCACCAGATATTCCACTCCTGCTTAATACCTGTAAATGGCTTAGGACGCAGCGTTGGAATACGTGCAGAACCTGCCACGGGATACCTCAGAACATTCTCATCCAGCTCCAACGTATCCCGATTACACGACTCCCAACCGGCCCCACCCCCAATCGAAGCAGGCTCCCGAATCACATCCATTATTGCAGGATGATTACGGAACAACCACATCTCTTCCACTGAGTACTGGCGACCTACCGGCAGCCCAGGCAATGACGCAATCGGAACTGCGTCACCCCCCACACCTACCGGGTCGGGAATCCTCTCACTCCGTACCTCTTCATGAGTATTACCCACGTAAACGGAGTCCTGAACAACACCTCTCAGAAGGTACCGACTTCCCTGGAGGGCTCCGGCTCCCTAGGACCCCCACCTCCCCCACCGCCCCCCTTAGAGGGCGCCGGAGAACGCGGCGAGCTACCCGCGGAAACCGGGCGCGCAGTATGCACCGGATACTGCGTCTCGCAGTTATCTAACCGCGTAGACTCAGTAACCCCCACATTACTCTCTCCAAGCTCCAAACCGCGCTCACTTACAAGAACCCCCAGAGCAGAATTAATGCTGCACCTCTCGGCAGCTAGCAACCGTTCACATCTCTGATTCTCATCCTGTAAGTGATTATTCAGCGCCTCCCGCATAGACAAGTCCTCCGTCTGTTTAGTGAACGCAGCCTGCTGCTCGCCCACCAACAATCGATTAGACCTTGCCTCTTCTGCGGACACACGCCGCGCCGCGCTTAGCTCTGCTAATTCGCGCGCGAAGGCGGCAGCATTAGAGACTCTCAGCTCATCCAACGACCGCCTCTCCTCCGCCATCCGGTCAAACTGGACCCGCTTCCAAGCTCGCAGTCGGCGGATCTGCATCCCCTCCTGACGCTCCACCTCCGACTGCGACCCAGAAAACGTACGACTCATAACCAAATCATGCTCCAACGCGAACGTCAACGAGTCATCGGCTACGAACCCTGTCTCCAAAGCCGGGGAACTCTCCCTATCATCGGGATCTCGGGGACCTGCACGCCCAGCTCCCGTCCCCACAGAACGGACAGCTGAACTCCCCCACGGCGAATACTCCAGCGGTATGCCTCCCACAGAACCCCCGCGCCCAGCCAGACCTAAGCCCTCACGACACGCGATTGAACTGCTACCCTCACGTACACTCGACCCCGAATCACTACTGATCGACAGAGACTGCATATCATCAAGAGTGAAGCCCACCTTCATCGCACTCCCCGTAATGCCCTCCCCAGTATTTCTATCAACTGAGAGAACATCTTGCACTGCTATTGATGGCGCGACATTCTTCAATGCCGCGCCACCACTATCAGAACGAGCGCCCAACCGCGCGTCACGCCCACCACCCTGTATCGCCCCCGATGTAAACAACGGCGCAATACCGGGTGGCGGACTGCCACTCAGTCGGGCTAACTGCGACCAATAGCTATCAGCACCCTCAGCACTTCTAGGCGACACCACCGGCAACGGCGCGGGAGTGGCTACGCCCCCCCCACTCACTGACACACGGTGGCGGTCCCCTACAACGCCGGCACCTGTATTAGGAATGAACGTACAAACATCAACATCCCTATCAGGTGAACTGTGAGCGTGGTGCGGTGTACTTACCGCAGAAGCGTCCACGCCCACCGGCGACCCAACTGCGCCGGGGCTCCCTGTACCATCATTTTGGTACTGGCGCCCACTACGCAGTTGACCGGCCGTCGCTCCCTCCATAACTACAAATTACGAAGAGAACCTACCTGCGGAGTCCATGGCCCAGGTCCAATACTCACCCCCTTACGCAGAAGGCAAGCTGGCTCACGGCACCAATGTAATGGCACACGGCCCTCCGACTCACCCTTTCTCACACGAAAGAACACCAAGATTCAATTCAGGGTACGCTTCACCTGGTTTATTGAACCCTCTGCTCTCCGCGGCGTCAGTAGTTGTCTGACCCGCCCCCTGACTCGCCAGATCCCACATCGACTCTATAGGTGTGTGTGGGGGGGGTGGGTCAACCACACGCAGTAGAGGTCAGCCCAGTTGGGGTCTGACCGGTGGTGACCCGTGCCGCCACCTAGCGCAGTGTAGTGGTACTGCGCTGGTGGCGTCGTAGTCTCCGCTGCTACCGCGTGATAGTAGAGCTCATGTTCAGACTACTACATTATCCAAAATAAGTATGTAAAGATTGCTGGACCCAGATGTGCTTCCTTCTCCCTAGCCCATGACTATTAGAGGCTTGTACCTTGGGAAAACAATAGTTTTCCATCATCTGTACCCAGGTAAGATTCGTATAGCTATACTATATATATATACATATACTGCATCACTGCCAGGTTACTGACTAGTCCCAGATATAGGCGGGGCGTTAGCACTCCGTTATCATTTATTTCTTTCTTGATCTCATCCTCTATCGCGATAAACAATCTTTAGCCGCGTTTACACGGGCGAGTTGAAACGTCCTAGGTAGAACCAGTTGCCTAGTTCATTTTAAATGTGTCCGTGTAAACGCGGCACTGCGGCGTTTTAGGGCTGAACCGTTTCGGCTGCAACGTTCCGCGTATACCACCTAATCAGGTGGTCTAGACGAACCGTTTTCGTTAAAACGCTTTGTAAATGCTCGTGTAAACGGTACCATGATACTTGAGGCGTTTTACTGACGTCACGCGCATGCGCTCACGACCGAATGGATTGTTTTCTTCCGGTTATCGTAATTCGTGTTTTGTTCGTATGCACGTGAAGTTCCACTCTTTTCGTCACGATGGCTTCAACTAGTGCATGTAACGATACTTCCCGCCGAGATAATTGGAGTGAGGACGAGGTGAGGCTTCTCAGCACACTGTGGGGCGAGGCTAACATCCAGAGCGAGCTGGAGTCGTCGGGACGTAACATAAATATCTACCGGCGATTGGCTTCTCGCCTTTCTAAAGCTGGTAGGGTCGAGAGGAGCCCAGTGTCGTGCCGAACAAAAATAAAAAGCTTAACTCACCTGTATCGCTAGTGCCGCGACAATAACAAGTAAGTGATTGTGATGTGTTATGTGTTTATTGTGTTAGTGTGGTTGCTAACTAGACAATCAGCCCTTTTGTCGCAACATCGCATCCCCCGACACCTGTAATACCCTATGGAATTTTGGTTTCCACCCCCCCCCACACACACACAGAGTAGAGCTAAAGTGCCGATATATGTAGCCATTTGATCATGGAACCAGTTTCTAGTTCATGAGTTTGTGAGATTGCAATAAATTATATGTATTATTACATTAAAGTAAATGTCTGAGTAATAACACAAGTCGGATTAGCTACAATACCGTTTAGCAAGTGATGCTTTGTTTTATTGTCTTTCACATATTCCATCTGCACTACATATGTGCACACTTTTTTCATTGACAGGAGTTCAACGTTTCAGTAAACATTAGGTAATATTATTGACAAACCGTTCATGCATTTTATGTATTCCTTACTCATCTGTTGACTAATGTACATTTCTTTTTACAGTCGTTGTGGGAGGGAGCGCCAGACATTCCGCTACTATGATGAAATGGACGCGATTCTGGGGCCACGGCCAAGCGCAGCACCGCTCAGCTACCTCGACAGCGACACCGTGTCCATGCAATCGGGTAAGAGCACCCAGGGTTTATAATCTTTTAAGCGTTTCGTATTATTACGTTTTTGAATAAAACGCTTCAGGTAAAACGAGATAATATTATAGGTAACCTAATCTTCCGATTGGACCGTTTCACATTAAGCAAACTTTTCATACAATCAAAACGCTTCATGTAAAACGGTTCACATAAAACGGTTCACGTAAAACGGTTTGCCTATATCCTTATGTAGTTTGTCCCCTTGTCAACACAGCTTAATAAATGTACACGACACAGATTTATAACACGAGATAATATTATAGGTAACCTAATCTTCCGATTGGACCGTTTCACAATAAGCAAACTTTTCATACAATCAAAACGCTTCATGTAAAACGCTACAGGTAAAACTGTTCAGGTAAAGCGCTCCAGGTTAAACGGTTTGCCTAGATGGTGTGACATTTTTCCCCTGTATGTATTTACGTATCTCACTATGAACATTGTTGACTACCATTTACCACGCCTTGACTGGGGTTTAATATTCTGCTACGGGAAGTTGAGGGCTTTTACAGAAGCTATATACAACTGTCATGTCAATGATATTTGTAACACATGACAATTTTGATCCAGACCCCAACATGGACCAGATGTTAGTGGGGGCAGAAGAGGAAATCGCACACGAGATGGTGGGCGACGATGATGTGGAAGTTGGGAGCGATGCGGGAAACGTTTCAGAAACACCCTCGACCCAACCTACGCCAACTGCCCCCCAGGCCAATCAACCGACACAACCAAGTAAGCATGCCATGCCCAACCACTTCACTTATCACCATAATCTTCTTCATTGCGGTTGCTTTCCTTAACATTAGCTTTTCTCCACAAGCTGTACCTCAACGTACGGATGTAACACTAGAGCATAACGGCATACCTTTAACCAAACAATTAATACTATTTAGACACATGCTCTAGGATTGGGACTGTACACAAGCGGGCGAAAGATATATATACAATGCAGAAAACACTTTATGCTTACAGCGCCTCAGGTACAACGGTTTGTCTAAATTCTTTTACGTGTTGGCCCTGACAACACAGAAAAGCTGTGTTGAAAAAACTCAGAAATTCATTTACAAGATAACAACAACCAGTTGGCCCGATGTACGTATTATATCCCACATGTTTGTCTCCTTTACGGGGGTATATTGAACATTGCTGTCAAAGTAACAATCAACACCCAAGACAACACATTAACCAAAGTTGAGAGCAGATATATATGTTGATATTCCAGCCGTGCGCAAACACAACCGGCCAGGCAAGACCACCAACAAGCGGGTGATGGAAACGATGGTCACCCAACTAATTACGGCGCAGAAAGAGGCAGCCGCTTTATACCAACAGCACGAGGAGAGGAGAATGGAGAGAGAGACGGAGATGGAAGAAAGGCGGGTAGAGCAGGAATTAGGTTGTGAGGAGAGGCGGCAGGAGAGAGAGATGGTGTCCAAGGCACAGCAACGGAGGCACGAGGAACGCATGCTGAAACTCATACTGGCCCAGCGTGTGGGTCAACCCCCACAGTAGTTCGGAAGTTGTTATAACGTCTTTAAAGTAGGGCCATTTAGGAAACATGATATTCGAAATTTAGGTATAATTTATTTAATTGTGTTACTGTATTCTTTTGTTGAAGTTGTACAATCATTGTAGTACTATTGATAACGTCTTTAAAGTAGGGCCATTTAGGAAACATGATATTCGAAATTTAGGTATAATTTATTTAATTGTGTTACTGTATTCTTTTGTTGAAGTTGTACAATCATTGTAGTACTATTGATAGCGTATTTAAAGTAGGGCCAGTTAGGAAACAGGATATTCAAAATTTAGGTATAATTTATTTAATTGTGTTACTGTATTCTTTTGTTGAAGTTGTACAATCATTGTAGTACTATTGATAACGTATTTAAAGTAGGGCCATTTAGGAAACAGGATATTCGAAATTTAGGTCTAATTTATTTACTTGTGATACAGTATTATTTTGTTAAGTAGTATTTAGTATCAACATAACATTGACATTACATTACAGTGACAGTTGCTAATTGTCAGTCAAATAAAAAGTTACACTATTTCCATTTACGACATGTTACTTCCATGTTTTATAGAAATGTCCTCTTTCCAGGCTGTGTGCGCTTTTACAATGACAGCACAATAATGGTACAGAACAATTTTAAGCACTAAAATAAGACACAAACGCGTCGCGGATTGCGGCTCCATTGTCATCACCGTCTACGTCATAGGCCACATTCTGCGGTTGTTGTTCGTTGCCACCCGCGTTAACAGCATCCACCCAGTCCGTGTTGAAAGCCTCCTTGTGTACTTCACATACATTGTGTAATGTGAAGCACACAAGGATGACTGTGGTGACATCTTCTGTTCGTATGTCCATCCTTTTGAGGAGTACCCTCCACCGTGCTTTGCAGCGGCCAAATGTGTTCTCTATAGCCATGCGGGCGCTTGATAGGCGGAAGTTATAATTGATCTGGTCCCTGGTTAATCTGCCTGTGTCGGAAAAGCCTTTCATTAACCAGGGACGCAGAGGGTATGCAGGGTCTCCCAGAATAACCAGCGGAACAGTAGCATTTCCAAGCTGTAGGGGCCTCTCTAGGAACAGCACCCCCGCCTCAGCTTTAGCATAGAGCGACGAGTTGGCCAACACCCGCGCATCATGCACCCGTCCTGGCCACCCAGCAGCAATGTTCAAAACCTGATACTGGTGATCGCACATCACCTGCGCCACCACGGAATAATACCATTTACGGTTGTGATAGTCCGTATGATGTTGCTGGGGGGCCACGATGGGGATGTGCGTGCCATCTATGACACCAGCACAATTCGGAAAACCAAACCGTGTGGCGAATCCCTCCGTTATCTCGGTCACACGATCTCCATTAGGCAGCTTAATGTATTGGGGTAGGAGCACACGCATGATCGCACGGCAGGTTTCATGAAAGATGACACAGCATGTGCATTTAGCAATTCCAAAAAGATGGCTTCCGGAAACCCCCTCCCGTCGCCAACAACCAGAGGGTCACCGCCACACGCACTTCCACGGGAATGGACCTGAAATGCGTAAAAAAAAAAAAAAAATTATAGACAAGCGAAACTGTAACCCAAATCAAGGTAGGCGATTCATATGAACCGATTTAGACGAAACGATTTAACTAAAGCATTTTACATGAAACGATTCAGGTATGCATCTTCACGCGGACACATTTAGCAAGGGGATCGATCCAAGCGTGGCTAGATAATCCTAATTAAAAAACCCTACCGCAACTATATAAGCCGAATCAAGGTAGGCGAATCATATGAACCGATTTAGACGAAACGATTTAACTAAAAGCGTTTTACATGAAACGATTCAGGTAGGGATCTTCACACGGACACATTTAGCAAGGGGATCGATCCCAGCGTGGCTAGATAAGTTGAAACAAAATAGCCTTACGACAACAGTATGTGTAGAATTAATGTTTGTCAAATATTCTAACAGTAGCAGCGTACCTTCTCATGTTGGTGTCTGCCCGGCCTATGTGGATGCGAAGTTCAGCGACGACGTGGTCAAACGTCGCCCTTCGCATCCGGACATTTTCCAACCATTCCGCATCCCCAAAAGTCAGTAGGACGATCTCCCTCCACCAGTGGCACAACCTGAAAGAGTATTGATGGGGGAAAACATGTACATAAACACACCACATGCTAATCGCACACAGGTAGCTCCAGGTAGGTCGGATTAGATCAATCTGCCTAAAGTTACCCGTTTGGTTCATTACAAAAGAACCAAGACGAAAATGTTAGCAGAGGGGTAGGTGATAACAATTTATTGTACATCTAACGACAACACAACAGTGGTGAGTGGAAGAAAGTTCTAATCTTGACCATCGGTTTCAATAGATCGCCATAACTTCCTTATTACTCAACCTATGCACATAATATTTATGTCATGTTAAAAGGCGTTTAACGCTATTTTGTTTTAGTATTGAAGGCTTTCGTGAGCACAAAAAGTCATATTATCTACACCCACGAAATTGCGTGCTACACAAAACGCCTCAGGTAAAACGGTTTGTATACATCGGTTTACATTAGCCCACCTATATTAAAATATAGACACCAATGATCATATTAATCTGATACTTGTGAGTGGAATAAACACAAAACAGGTTAGGTGACTGCCTACCTTTCCCGTGCCCACACCACCCTCTCCGGCCGAGCTTGCACACCGAACAGCATGATGAGTTGAATGAACTGTTGAAGCTCCCTTTCCTGACACTCCCGGAATCGCCGAGCCCTCCTGGCCGACCGCCTAACGATTGCTCGCATTCTCGCCGCGGATCTTTCAATAATACCCCCCTCCCGTGTCGATAGCGGCTCCTGAGATGAAAACATCGTGAAGATTCCGATTTCTATGTTGTCCGCCATATTGTTTTGTCATCACAATGCTGAAGCGCATGCGCAGATACAACACTTCCGCCTTGAAACGGTTTAGATACTGCCCGTGTAGACGCGACTCACTTTCAATCTCAGTCGGTGTAAACGCGCCACTAAAACATTTCAGGTAGAACGCTTTGTCTTAAAACATTTTACTTTTGGCCGTGTAAACGCAGCTTTTGAAAATTTGAATAAAATAAGTAAAGCTGAATACGAAATCGCGATCGTGGCAATAATACGAATACAGTTACCAGAAACAGTAGTAATTCCAGGCATATCACGATATAGAGATATCTATACCTAAATCTTAGACTTATCTAAAGCTATATACCTACTAAGATGTGTCGCCAAGAACTTGGGTAAAAGACTTGCAATGACTATTAAGTCCTGTCCATTAATACGAAAAGAATGAATCAAATAAAATAAAGCGATAATTCAAATGTGATGTGATATATCAGATACAGTACTGACCCCCTTACGTAGATCAAAATCTAGACTCACTCCTAAATGTAAATTTACCGATGGACAAATGCGTGGGCTGGAACATAGGTCAACAAGTAAAGTAAGCTTGTTTTATTTAATGACACCTCTAGAGCGCATTGATTTTTGTGTCATCAACTGTTGGATGTCAAACATATAGTCATTCTGAAATATTTCTTTGGAGGAAACCTGCTGCTGCCACATAGGCTACTCTTTCCAATAAGCAGCAAGGGGTCTTTTATATACACTTTCCCACAACAGGATACAACAGCCTCTGATGAACCAGTTGTGGACCACTGGCTGGAAGGTAGGGCAAAGTCATGGATTGACTAAGGTGGACCATAGATGAAGAACACTACTCTTTATCTATGGGTGGACTGTGTGCAGCCATTTACCAGTTATACCAGGTAAAGCAAAGTATTCGCGCTAATTCTAAATGTAGGCCTACTATTAAGTTTGCCGTTTCTGATATAGTTAACTATGTTTTGTCAGTGATTTTGAAATGATTGCAATGAAAAGAAAGATGGCCGATTTTCTAGAAATACAAAGGTACAAGGAGAACGCTGCGTGGCGTAGACACCATTAGTGACAGTCGGGTCATAGCTATTTGGCTATACGTACTTCTTGAGCCACAAAATGATATCGGTTGGTTTAGCATCGGATGCTTTGATGCTATGTAATTACGTCGATAGGGGAATTGACTGCTGTTCTAAATCCTACAAGTATGGCAAATTGTTTCCACGTGGACAAGAACTCACATGCAGTGTATTTCTATCTAAATACAGCAAACAATTTCATTGCAAATTCGATAGAGTCAGTCAGAAAAGAAAAACAACTTGCATTTTAGCATTTCAATAGTGCCAGGCAAGAATGAAATGAGACATAGAATTGGTCAAGCAACATTATTCCTTCTAGAAAATGCGCACATATCGCGAACACATGGCCACTCAACTATATGCAGGTCTCTCCAGTACCAGCAGCATGAGTCTTTCTATCAGCTGTCAGTTCAGATACGTGTTTCCAGACCCGCTGATGCGGATTCCGAGGGACACCAGTTTGCCAGGGACACTTCCATTCAAATGCATTGTCAACGGCCGTGAGCAAATCTTCATACAGAAGAAGTCAAATATCTCTCAAATTACACCACCTAGACACAAACCGTTTGGAACACATATAGAAAACATGTTTAGCAAAAAGATTATATTAAATTGATACGGTTAGGGTTCTGGATTTCTATTAATTTGTAATAAAACTGACGTTTTGCACTGCGCGTACCGTCAAACTCAAGGCATTGTCAATGGCCGTGAGCAGTCTTCATACAGACAATACAGAAAAAGTTAAATATCTCTAAAACGACACCACCTACAAACAAATCGCTTGGTACACATATAGAAAACATGTTTAGCAAATACATTATATTAAATTTATAAGGTTAGTGATGATGCTGTTCGAGTTTGACGCGTGTGCAAAAGCGATGTGTCCCTGGGAAACTGGTGTCCCTGGGAAACTGCAACACCGCCCTCAGGTGGTGAAGCAAACTAACAAATAACCACAGCGGAACGTATACAACATACATGACAGTATTCACCATTTATCCGGAATTCCGCATTTTTTATCTGCCCGATTATTTTCCGGATATGGTCAAAATTTGCGACCATTCCGGGTTTTGCACAATTCATAAAATATTTTCCTGATTTTATTCAGGCTATTCTTATATGTGAATGATACAAAGTGTCGTCATATATTGCATTTCTTTCTCCCCTCTCATTCAATATTTTACTTGATTTGTTGATTCAATTGTGAATTAGCGTCGGAGCAAACTCCGAGATGTCGATTTGTGACAATGTACATCCATTGTGGCTTTTTAGAGACGGCCAACTTGGGATGCCAGGCTACTGAACCAGAATATAATACCTCATTCAGTCGCATTATCGTAAATTCACTGATGATTCTTTCTATGCTGTCCCAAGTCATTAGTTAATGTACCAGTATCTAAGTTGGACAAATAGGATCAAATGTAGGAAAGTGTTTTAGGTTTGAAAAAAAGTATGTTTCATCGGACCATGCAACTTTAAGTCAACCGGCCCTTGTCATATCATTGCACTGCACATTGCTAGACAAGACAGGTACAATATGAAGTTTGGAAGTTTTTGTTTGTTTGAGACGCTCTCTCCACTGGACCTTATAGTCCCTTCTTCAGAATTCTTCCTATTAAAAGCTGCATGCGATGGAATGACAGAAAAAAACACCTAAATACGGATGGAATTGGCCCCCGAGCACCCCCCCCCCCCCCACCTCCATCCCGGGTGGCGCCGTGACGTCATATCGTCGTATTGTTTGTGCTGTGACGTCACGTCTGCGGTCGTCTGCTGAGGCTGGTGGTGGCAGTTTTAATTGTTTGTCACCGCGTGTGTTCACTGGCCTTGTTATGTGGTTATATGCCTGCTTAATTCACACCGCCTCTATTGGTGGGTGTTTGCGGCTCTTTTTGGATTAACGCGAATTATTTAAAGCTGTATAATCCGATGAAAACATCAAATTTTCACGGCGTTGGGAGCAAAGCAAATGCGAATGGCCATTGAGTTTGTCGATATGCATAGGGAAAAACTTCGATTTTATTCAAAATGAATAGAAATACATAACAATTTGGCCTAAACATGTATGCACACATGCAATATAATGATCTGATGAATATAGCTAAGACAAAACTAGCCATAGTTAAACATTTTGAGCTAAGAAACATACAATTCCACACAAAACAATCAGTGATATCCACATTACCATTATTAATTCTTGTTCTAAATACTAAAATTCAAATGTGTCAACATACACATGTTTCAGAGAAATATAACCAATATCTGATTAACCCTACTCATTTTCTAGTTCTACATATGTTATTAACTATAGGATATACATAAAAACATTAATAATATAAGTAAGACTGACTGACTATGGCTCTAACACGTGTCACATGTGGTGTACCCCAAGGGTCAGTGTTAGGGCCACTACTCTTTATAATCTATATAAACGACCTTGAAAAATGGTTGCAAACTGAATGCCTCCAACTATATGCAGATGACACAGTCATATACGCAAATGGCACCACAGAGGAGGAGGTAATAACTAAACTAAATAAACTCCTACTAAAACTAGATGAGTGGTGTGAGTCCAACAAAATAACCATCAACACAAGCAAATCAAAAACAGTACTCTTCTCGCATAAACAAATGCCAGAAAGAAAACTACACTGTAAGTTAGGAAACCAAACACCAGAAAATGTAGACCATTACAAATACCTGGGCCTTGAGTTGGACAGCCAACTAAACTACAACCTATGTATAAATAAAATTATACAAAAAGTAAACCACAAACTGTGGCTATTTGCAAAGCTAAGAGACTACATGACACAAGAAATGTCAATAAAAATCTTCAAGGGCATGGTGCTCCCCTATTTTGACTATGGAGATGTAAACTACATGGGTGCGAGAAAAGAACTACTAAAAAAACTGCAAACACTGCAGAACAGAGCCCTAAAAATCTGTCTAAGAGTAGACAAGCTGCACCCAACCTATGACATACACAAAAGAACCAAAGTGAAACTACTAGAAAATAGGAGAATAATTCATTTGAAAACATTAGCATATAGCTATAGTCAAAACAGTAAACTTCTAACAAAACCACAAAGGGCTACTAGAGCAAATAATGCACCACTACTAAAGCAGACCAGAAGCCAAATAAAAGCTCATGAGAGAAGCACGCTGGAAATGGCTGCCAAGTTGTGGAATGCCCAAACGGTAAAGGAACGACAAATTCCTGACCTAAAAACTTATAAAAAATATCTGTGCAAAATAAGGCTAAGAAACCCCCCAGTAAGCTGCACTGCAAAGGGGCATGTGATATGTCACGGCCCACCAGCGGGATGCCCAATGGAAGGTAACCATGCCAAAAGTAGCCAGATAACACACCACACAGCTACGTACAAGCCTATGATATGTAAATAGGAGTAGGCTAGTCTAGTAATAAGAGTAGAAAAATAAAAACATATATACCAAGAAAATCCAAAAAAACTAACATAGGCTACTAACCATACCAACCAATTATCTATCTGCTACTGAAATGCAGGCAATCAAATACCTTATCAGCAGCCACTGTGTGGTAAGATAACACCAACACTACAACTGGCCAGCATTGAAAACAAGCCTGGGTACCCGGGCTTATATGCTATGGACAGTATAAATACAGCCTCAATAAAAAAAACAAAAAAAAACACTAGTCTGAGTGCCTAGATCTTTCTAAATCTAAATGCACATGGCATAAGATGTGCTGATTATATTGATGTAAATACAATGCTGGATAAAAGATTAATATATTAATTTGTTATATATATATTTTTAGTTGGTATTCTATGTTTCAAACAAGAGCTGAGATGAGCTGAAACTAGCACATTTCATAGCTGCACCCAGTGTATTAGGATGTGCATGCGGCAGGCGAATAGAAAAACGATCATCAGGCCGGGCCGGGCCGGGCTGGGCTGGGCCGGGCCGGGCCGGGCTGGGCCGGGCCGGGCCTTTCACATGGCATACGGCTGGGCCGCATGCCATGTGAAAGGAATCATCCCAGCCACATGCCGCATACCATGTGTAAGGAATCCTAGCTTTAAGCCTACATTCCTTACATGCGGCATGCGGCATGCGAATGCGAAGGTGAATGCGGCAACAAATGGAAACGCCTAGAAGTCAATGGGGGTGATACCTTACACGCGGCATGCGAATGCGAATGCGAATGCAAATGTGAATGCGAATGCGGCAACTGAATTGGTCCATGTAGCCATCGGTGCAGCATGCGGAATGCGGCATGCGGCATGCGAATAGAAAAACGATCATCAGGCCGGGCCGGGCCGGGCCGGGCTGGGCCAGGCTGGAATCATGACCGTTTGCATGCCGCATGCCGCATGCTGCATGAAAGGAATCATCCCATTCGCATGCCACATGCCGCATGCCACATGCCGCATACCACATGTAAGGAATCCTAGCTGTATGCGGTATGTGGTATGCGAACGGTTTGGGTCCTTTCACCCACACCCACACACATAGTGTCAGGTTTCTCTAACACTGTTGTCTATGGGCATTCGCATTCGCATGGCGCACTGATCGCTACATGGACCGATTCAGTATTCGCATGCCGCATGTGCATGCCGCATACCGTGTGTAAGGAATCACCCCCATTGACTTAGATGCTTTTTGATTTTTTGCCGCATTCGCATTCGCATACCGCATACCGCATACCGCATGTAAGGAATCCCAGCTTTACCCGGACGTGTGTGTGGGCCTAAATATATGAAGCTCTCAACTACAGGGCCACGGTGTCATGTTTTTTGGGGTGATTTTCTTTTGACATTAGTTGATTAAGCAGGGGAAATTTCAATCACGGACAATTGTTCTTCCTCATTCCACTGCTCCTTGCCGTATCCTATTGATGCCGAATGCCAGCCTAGGTCGGGACAGTATACCTTTTAAGTCATTGCTTTGAATTGGCCAGGGTTTGAATCCCCCAGGCTACCAAAACGGGAGGAGGGGCTCAACTCATTCGGCCACCCCGTCTGGTGTTGCTGCTAGACTTGGACCGCTCCCCGGCACACACGGCTCAACATGCCTGATAAGTGATAGCTCTAACTGTAAGTATAACATGTAACTAATATCGCCATGGTAACATGTTGATGCCCCTTACTTCTTCGGATACAGTTCAGCTTACAGATTAACTCACAAATCCTCCTCTGGCTCATCTAGGCAATATTGGCACATCTAATGCCAGCTTGTTATGGCATAGAAAACCTACTTTTGTTTGCATCCGACATAGCTGGGCATGACATGGTTCTTCATTGAATGCTTGCATGTGTCGCCTCCAAGGTAATAACCGGCATAGCTACAGGAGGACGGCGGGGTGACGCACTCTAATAAGTAACTAGACAGCCGAACAGACATAGAGTAGGACTAGGAGGGACAAAAAGGGACAAAAAGTAATAAGGAATAGATACTTGCTGCCGTATAATCACACCTTCAGAATTCTTGTCAACATCACCGTAGATACAGTGTGTCTGTGTGCTGTGTCAGTTCAGAGAAAAGCGCCGACTGTAGAGAGGCCCCCACACAGTGCCATGTCCATCATCTTCCAGGCGGGTTAATTGTATCACTGCCTCATAAATATTTCCCCGTCATTTGATATGACATCCATTTAAGGAGAACGTGGCGCTATCTACTCTCGAAGTAAGTACACAATTGAAGATGAAAGTGCACAGACACCCACACACACACCCTCACCCCATATATGTATATATACAGTAAAACCTCTCTAACCGACCACCTCCACAGATCGACCACTCCCCTATATCGATCGCTTTATTTGGGTCCCAACGATAACATTGTAACCATATTCTAACTCCCCAAACCAACCACCTCCCTAAGTTTTCTGTATGGGTATGGGTTAGGGTTAGGGTTAGGGTTAGTGAAAAGTGAAATATCTCTAAAACTACACAACCTATTAACAAATCGCTTGGTACACATATAGAAAACATCTTTACCAAAAAGATTATATTAAATTTATAAGGTTTTCTATTAATTTTGAATAAATGTATTGTGTCGGGCCTACGGTGGCTCGATGGTGGCCCAAATGTACAAAAAGATTTAAACCCAGCGGCGGGCCACCACCGTCGGCTCGACGGTGGCCCGACGGTGGCAAATATGTGCAGACGGTGTGACCAATAGCCAACGTCGGCCCGACGGCTGTGTGCTATCTGGGTAGTTGTTGGTTGGTTGTTGGAGTTTTAAGTCCTGGCAACATCTAAGGTAATTTCAGGACGGGTACCGATTTGTAGCAGTGCGCACTGATGACGACTTTATAGTGCTGCCCCATGGGGAGACCAGGTAACCAACACCATAACTTGATATTCCACTCACTTACGTTATCCTGACACTGAGCCAACCAATCCTTGCCATATCCTAATAATGCCGAGCTCCTGCAATAAGACAGCAACAAGTAGAATTCTTTAATTCATTGGTTTGACTCGACCAGGGTTCGAATCAGTGGGTTCGAATCCCACGATCTACCCAAACTGGAGACCGACGCTGAACTCATTCGGTCATGCCGTCTGGTCTATGCCGTGCATAGACCACTATGACGCACATCATTTAAATTGCTCACTGGTCAACTGACCAATATTGACACCGGACCTGGCTGCCCACAGCTCCCTGACCCAGCTACACTGTCTCACATGCAAGTCACCTGACTCCCAGACTGCACGAGCAGTACCTTCACACACATAGACAGTCCATGCAAACAAGCCACAACCGAACTGCTCTGTATGTAATAATATTTGCATAAACATGCATATTTATACTATACAGGAGAAGGGAACGTCCATGCCTCCTAGGTAATAAAACACACAAACACTTGCATAATCAAAATAACTCAGATGTGCAACGAAGTAAAGAAAGTTGTTATTTAGCATCTGTGTCGGCAGAATTCTGGTCTCATCAGTGCGCTGCATGATTTCAAATAAGCGTAATCCTGTGGCTTTGCCCTATTTGAAACCAATGCGGGCATTGACTGCTTTCTAATGCTAATAGGCCTTTTCCTCTGGCTTTGGCCCATTTGAAACCAATGATGCCACCCACTCGGACTATTATAAATGCCCACCCATGTTCCAAATCGAGGCACATTTCCATGACTGCCTCACGGAGGTCCGGGCGCTCGGCTCCGGGCGTGGTTACTGGGCAAGGGAGATGAGGATTCAGTCCGGTGTCAGCCCGGTGTCGCAGTTTGAGCGCCCTGCCAGTTTGAGTGCCCTTCTGTTGCTTCTGCGCATGCGCGGAATTTAACAGCATCGTCTGCGCATGCATCAAATTCTACCCACTTTCAAACAACCGTGGCCTAAGATAAGGCGTAATCGATTAATCAACTCCGGTCACCCGAGCCACTTTTTGGCACATGTGCACATCCTACAGACTCGGGTTAAATAAACGAATACGCTCGGGGTGGATAAAATGGTGGCTTAATCTAAAACTTAATATTTTTGTTCAATAACCGATATATGTACAGCAAAATAGGATTTTAAGTATTTTATGATTGAATAAGCTGACAATCTGGGTTATTAAAAAAAAGGGATTAAAATAACATGTAGGATCTGTGAGGGTAGCTGTTATCCTACAGGTACCAGCCCAGATGTGACCTCACCGCTCCTAGCAAACCCCATGCACAACCACCACTGACACATTTGGCATTTTAATATTTAGAACAAGAATTAATCTGGTTCTCCCAGTGAGGCAGCACTGATATGACCTTAAATGTTGCTAGGATGTAAAACAACAACAAACTTTTATATCTAATGCACAACAACCACTGGCAGGGCGCTCAAACTGGCAGGGGACTCAAACTGCGACACCGGCCCTATCAGTGCCGGATGTAGGCCTCGGTATTCCAAGGATAACGGGGAGATAATGGCACCCAGGAACGTACAGAATACAGATACCAGGTCCACAACTGTTCAACACGGCAGAGCCCAATAACATTGTCATAAACCAGATATATATATATTATATAAATATAATATAGGCCTATTTATATACATACTTGTGTGTGGATTCATCTAGACTATCAGTTTTTATCTCATTTATTAAATGAAAAGGTTTGTACTATGAGCTGCAACAATTATAATCTATTTTTAGTCTGTAATGACTTTCCATTGTCCATTGTCCATATAACCTCTTTGATCATTTAAATATGGGACACATGTGCAATTATTATTTTACCCGTTCACACCGCAATATATCATTTGATTGCTTGCTGCTTTTACTGTCGCCATCCATTCCCCCTCATTCTCCCAGAGGAGTCCGCCCACTACCTGCTACCGTATCACTTTATGGGTTTCCATTGTTACAGCTGGGGCCATATGCAGGAAACGGTGTTACGGGTGTTTGGTGTTAGCCGGTAACACCGTTTAGCTATCACCGCCCGTAAACGTCCTATGAAATGGGGTTAGTGTAGCTGACCATAAACGCACAGTGTTAGCATAACACCGCCTCCTGGATATACACTTTTCAACGCTAAACTGGAAATCCCACGCTAAACGCGTTTTGGCTCGCTATCACCGACTCCTGCATATGGCCCCAGATGTCTGCATTTAATGCCCCATATCTTTTCCATGATTGCTTAAGCTATTATTAATTCCCCGTTATTTTTACTGTAAAGTAATCTCTTTGGTGAAATAACCATACTTCTGATATAATGAATTTGTTGGAAACCGTTATTTATTTATATTTTATGTAGTTTTACATACTCTCTTGGCAAATGTTCATTCCCTAATTATATGAATTCACTATGAAATAATATTCTAGTAAATTAAGTATATAAACGTATTTAGTACTTACCGTTATGGTTTACAATCTGTTGTTTAATTACCTTTTAATATACTATTAATTCCCAAATTGTACAATTATAATGTTGCGTGAAGTACCGTCCTGATATATCCTCAGATGTTGCCAGGACGTAAAACTCCAAGAAACAAACACATGTTACGTGAAGTAAGCGTATCGTATGCACAAAGGCAACCTTATTCTACTGTGACGTTGCAGAGTTGCATCTGGCGTCCTGCGGAAACAAGGCAAGCCGCGCCCTCTATGGGTTAGTCACGTCACGCTGTATCACGTGACCATGTAACAAATTGTCCATCCTTAGAACAATATTAATTTCATACTCGAGAAGAGCAGGTTTACTACGCCATGTAATTATTCGCATATTGACCCTTCACGCCACCCTTCATACACTTCGCTGTGCACCTCCTATGTTTTCTCCTCCCAGACCGTAGTGGACCCCACACCTGTAGTCACTCTTTGCACCCTCCCGCCTTCACACTCGCTCCCCCCCCCCCCTCCCACTGACTGTCACCCACGCATGATTGAAGCCCGGGTGGACCCCGCCGGGAGCCTCCTGACCATATAATGCATATCTCACAGGGTAACCCTGCGCATGCGCCTCAAAAAGGACATGGCAGTGATACAAGTTACAACGCAGGCGATCTTGCAACTTCCATACAAAGGTCATCCTAAGGTCAGACAGAGACCATCTAAGCTCATTACCCATCCATAGAAGGTAGAAACCTGAAGGTCAAGGTCACGTGCTGCATGGCAGTTCTGGTTAGCTTTAAAAGCCGGTTCACTTTCAAGCTGCTGTACCCCACTCGATAATTTATATTGAACCTGCGATCGCGGCCCAATTCCAACTGGTGCCCGCAATACGGTTGTGTTGTTGGCGATTGGACAGAGTCAGCATATTTAGGATTTTATCTATATACTTTATTGTCAACATTAAATCTATGAATTTGGTAATTTAGCTGGATACATATGTAAGCTTCCTGGGCACATACCAAAGAGCTTCAAGCGAACCTATGGTGAGCAGGTGAGGCATGCGGGGGGGCTTTAATACCGAGCTTTCCTCGTGATAATCATGTTTAATATAGGACAAGGAGGTCGGGAAGATACAAGCAGGGTGGAAGAAAGGTCGAGGGAAAGATGAAGAAGTCGATAGAACTAAGGATACGAGGAGGGTGGGAAGGGAGGATGAGCATGTGAGGGGAAGGAACAGAACGACGCGAAGCAATCGCCCATGTGGATGGGAAAGCAGCTCTTATAGTAGCATGAAGATTTAGAGACGCACAAAATGAAAGGGTGGACAAGAATTGGAGACAAAATCCATTGGGATGAGGTGAAAAGGTGGAAAATAATTAGGTGAAGTGAAAAATATGGATAGGAATGCAAGGCGGAAGGCGATGAAGGAAAGAATAGGGAAGGGAAAGGGATATGTAGGATAGGAGGTGAAGAACAAGGATATGGAGCGATTGATTGGTTGTTGGAGTTTCACGTCGGGGTAACATCTAACGTCATATCAGGAGGGGTACCGACTTGTGACAGTGCGCACTCATGGTGACTTTATAATGCTGCTCCACTGGGACATACAGACACCAGCACCATGACCCAATATCCCACTCAGTCACATTATCATGAAACTGAGGTAACAGTCCTTACCCTATCCTATTAATGCCAAGTGCAAGGCTAGGAAGTGACGAGTATCAATATTATACGTCATTGGTTTGACTCGACCGGGAACCAAACTCCCGATCTCCCACATGAGAGACTGATTCGGCCACCGCGCCCGGTGATATGGAGCGAAGAACAAGGGCGAGCAAGTGGGTCAAGAGGAGCAGATTGATGTTGGGATCTTGGAGAAGGATGAGGTGGGCGAGAAGGAAGATGAGAACATGGAGATGAAGGAGTGGGGAGCGGGAAGAGGAGAATAAACAAGAAGGTGGTGTGCAGGAGGGCGGTGGGTGAGGTGATAATGCCAGGGAAAGGAGGAGGAGAGAGGGAGGGAGGGAAGCGAGAGGGGAGGATGTAAATATAACACGACTGACGATGGGTGACCCGGTGATGCAGCAAACTGAGAGGTGATGCAGCAAACTGAGAGGTAATGCTGCAGCCCGATCTGGACATGGCTAGGAGGGGTGAGGGTGTGGTGTGTGGTGTGTGGTGTGTGGTGTGTGGTGTGTGGTATGTGTGGGGAGGTTATGGGCAGTCTGACTAAACAAGCATACGATGGACATTCACCTAATGACCAACTCCTATTTAGATCAAAACCGAAATATAAGATCCTATAGGTCTTATTTTCATCCTGCATAAATCCATATATAAATATATAAACTCGCAGATTCGGTTCATCTGATTGACACACACCCATGTATAATATATACAGGTTCCTCCCACCGTGAATAGCTTTCGGGCGACACAGTGGGTGCCCAGAACTAGCTACGTGTCTGTGCCACTCAGTTTGCCCCCAGTTGTCATTCATCGTCTCTCGAGACATGTTTCACTAACAGTTTACTGCTCTTTATTGCCAATATTGAAAATTGCGAACCAGTAGCAATGGACGATAAACCAGCATATATCCATCCATACATCTAGGTACGCGCATACGTACACACATACATACATACGTGCGTACATACATACATACATACATACATACATACACACACAAACATACACACATACGTGCGTACATATATACACATACATACACATACATACACACATACGTGCATACATACAACCGAACATGGTGGCTGAATTGGTAGAGTTCAGGCTTCCCGTGCGGAAGGTCGGGTGTTCGATCCCGAGTCG
Organism: Branchipolynoe longqiensis; assembly: GCA_030323885.1. Taxonomy (NCBI): domain Eukaryota; kingdom Metazoa; phylum Annelida; class Polychaeta; order Phyllodocida; family Polynoidae; genus Branchipolynoe; species Branchipolynoe longqiensis. The sequence goes on along the minus strand of CM059192.1, from coordinate 9,195,074 downwards.
AGTCAAACCAATGACTTACAAAGTTGATACTTGTCGCTACCTCGCCAGCCACTCAGCAATTCTAGGGTAGGGTACAGACTGGTTAGCTCAGTGTCAGCATAATGTGACTGAGTGGGAAATCGGGTCATGGTGGTGGTGGCCTGGTCTCCCAGTGGGGCAGCACTATAAAGTCGCCATGAGTGCGCACCGTCCTAACTCGGGACCCGTCCTGATATTACCTTAGAGGCTGCCAGGACGTAAAACTCCAACAAGCATACATATATATATATATATATATATATATATATATATATACATACCTATATACATGCATACATGCATACATGCATACATGCATACATGCATACATGCATACATACATAGATACATACATACATGCGGACTCGTGTATATACAGTACAACCTCTCTAAATCGACCGACCTTGGGACCGACTTTAAGTAGTCGATTTAGGGAGGTGGTCCGTTTAGGGAGTTAAAATATGGTAACAGTGCTATAGACTACATCATGGTTCCAGTGGCGCAGTGCATTGTGGGATGCGTCAGAGCAAAACAAACCCGCGAGAAGCACATGGCACATGCTATGACACTGAGTGCAGCTATGAAATGTGCTAGTTTCATCTCATCTCAGCTCTTGTTTGAAACATAGAATACCAACTAAAAATATATATATAATAAATTAAGATATTAATCTTTTATCCAGCATTGCATGTACATCAATATAATCAGCACATCTTATCCCATGTGCATTTAGATTTAGACAAATCTCGGCACTCAGACTAGTGTTAGAGCCATAGCCCGAGTCAGATTTATTTATTTTATTCATGTTTTTATTTATATTCTACGGTTAATGACATATGTAGAAATAGAAAATGAGTAGGGTTAATCAGATATTGGTTATATTTTCTTTGAAACAAGTTTTTGTTGACACATTTGACATTTTAATATTTAGAACAAGAATTACTTCTAGCTAATCAATGGTGATGTAAATATCAGCCTGTAAAGTGACTGCAATTGTATGTTTCTTAGCTCAGCTAATTAGGGAGAGTTGTGTCTTAAACATATTCATTATATTATTATATTGTATCCTTCCATCCATGTTCGTGCCACATTGTTATGTATTTCTATTTATTTTGAATAAAATGCCAGTTTTGCCCTATGCATATCGGCAAACTCAATGGCCGTACGCCTTTGCTTTGCTCCCAACGCCGTTTTCAGTGCATGCACAGTCGAAACCGTGATGTAGTCTATTGTTGGGACCCAAATAAAGCGATCGATATAGGGGAGTGGTCGATCTGTGGAGGTGGTCGGTTAGGGATGTTTTACTGTATATATATATGTGATGCATAAGCATTATGCGAGTATAAAGGCACGGAAGGGAATTATTATTATTCTTCTTCTATTTCATTATCTACCGACCATTGTCCTCGATGTATTCACCTCCTATACTAGATACTGCTACTGGTGGCGCCACCTTCGGCCCCACCTGAACTACGGGCGTCCCCATTGTCATTCGAGCCCTGGAATTTTTCTTTTATTATTACGGCTAGGGCAAAATATTCCCTATGCCAGAGAATACATTAATCTCAACCCACTTCTTATTGTCTTGTTCATTTTGTACTATTGCGAGACATTATATGCATATATATACATATATATACATGTATATATACATATATATTTACATATTTACATATATACATATACATACATATATACATGCATGCATGAATACATGCATACATGCATACATGCATACATGCATACATGCATACATGCATACACACATACATACATACATACATACACATTCATATATGCTTGAGAAGTCTTGCTGCAGTGCTTCAAACCCATAGTATATTGGAGATTGCATGAGAAATCCCGTTGGGAAATTCTGCCATTGAAACTTATCAGAGCCCCGTCCCTTGGGCGCATTCTTAATTCCGGGCTGGTTCCGCTCTAATAGTGCCAGTCCCAGGTAGTTTCAATCATTCTCCGTGAACTGTCCGCATGCACCCTGGCTGGCCCGGAACTGTCTTCCGCACGAACCGACTGTGTCCGACAGCTGCTGGCCTTACTTCCGGTACGGCTCCGGACGTGTACAGCTGACCAGACATGCTCAATGGGACTAGCCGCACTGCCAGTCATCATTAGGATAGGTAAACCGGAAGTACCAGCTGAAGGGTTGCCGCTCCATACTTCTGGTTTCCTTATTTGCATTACATCACTGAGGAGCTATCCTCATATGCCAGCCAGCAAGTATAGCTAGGTACTGACTTAACCTACCTCAGTTTAAATTACTTATTTTGAGCAAACTTTCCTTAAGGCCCTGTCAAACTACGACGTTTCTCACCAACGCGCTTCGACGCGTGCCGACGGGTTGGGTTTTTGTTCAAAAGGTCGGTACACATCCGGTACGTTACCGGCGCGTTGCCGGCGCATTACCGGTGCGTCGGTACATAGCAACGTGTGAATGGACACGTCGGCGCGCGTCGAGCCGCGTCAAGGTTTTGTGCTTGCACAAAACTTTCGACGGGCCGCAACGCGCGGCAGCGTGTTGGCGGGTGCGTTACGGATGCGTTAGCAACACATTGACACACGTTGGCGGCGTGCCGGCAGAACGCTGGCAGACCGTTGATCAACGTCAGACCGTTGATCGGCGCGTCCGTAGCGTCCCATCGACGGGTAGTGGGCGCGCTATTGGCGTTGCTCCAGCGTATCTCGGCGCGTTGGACATGTTGCCGGCGTGCCTGGACGCGTTGGCCGCGCGGTGTGGACGCGCTGCGGGCGCGTCCTAACGTGTTGCTGGTGGGTATGTACGCGTTGACACGGTACTAACGCGACACCAACGCGCCGTCAACGCGCCGACAGGGCGCCGACAGGGCGCCGACAACACGCCGATGGCATGCTGGGAACCCGCTGGTGGGACGTTGACATGTTGTTCTGCCGCGCGTCGAAGCGCGTTGGCCGCGTTGCCCGCGCGCTTATAGCACGCTACTAACACGCTGCGCCGCGTCAAACTTTCTCCCAAAGCGCCGAAGAGTTGGACGCGTGGCGACGGGTTGCAAATATTTTGCACGTTGCCGGCATGCCGGCGGAAACGTCGTAGTGTGACAGGGCCTTTAGCAATGAAAAATAGGCCGTGCAATTTATTGTGATAGGCACCAACGACATAAACAAAAATGTCCAAAAGAAATTATGCTGATGATTCACAACATTGTTTTTGTGAACCACAAGGCAATGAGTTATTTTAATTGATCTTTGAGCTTTATGCTGTGCTCTGGAATTATATACTTCCACCGATCCACTTGAGAGTTTTGGCAGCCCAGAGACCACTGATGAAATAAGAGGATGCCTCAAGTCGAAACCATCTACCCACCTGGTGTCTAAACCTGTCAACTAATGCAGGTAGATGTGTTTTTAATGCAAGGAAACCACCAGCACATTATAATGTATCTTTTGTGCATATCTCCCAACGAATATTTCACGAAGCATCTCTAATCATGAATCACTATCTAATAAGTATCATATATGGGGTACCTTTTTTGTGTTTTTTTCCTGTAAAAATTGTTCTATTTGTCTAGTATTACAAACTTTTTCTTTGTCGCTGGATGAGCAAAGGTGGTTCTATTTTGCCATTTTAAAATGGTGTGAGTGTAGACTACTAATGAACCCTGCTGAATGGCATAGGGGGACAGTCCCTAGTGGAACCTATATGACTCCGGTGCTTCCTCTTTGTGACATTATCCCTACATCTGTAGCTATCATCATCATTGCTTCTCAGCCTTCAGGTATTAGTTCTAGTACCTGGCGGAGTGCTTCGGTAGCTATTGCCGTTCATCCCTCGCCCCCTCTTGTTGTCCCCCAATTCCCCGGTGAGCCCATCAGGCTTCCCCTGTAGTCCATCTTCTACTGCACAACAGGTATCTGTCCCATTGCAGCCTTCCCCAGTGACCATTCTACCAGTTCTAAAGGTTCCAGCCGATATATTTGATCACTCCACTAATTCTGCTGCTGTGGATTTATTTATATATTTTTCAGTGCAATGAATATTTCTGATGTAGCCTCTCCTCAATTTACAATGTCACACAACACACTTTCTCAGATGGATCATTGAAAACGAGGTTATGCTATAAACTAGATCACGGTTCCGACTGCACATGCGCTGAAAACGGCGTTGGGAGCAAAGCAACGGCGTACGGCCATTGAGTTTGCCTATACCCGCAGTGAAAAGCGTCAGTTTTATTCAAAATTAATAGAAATCCCAAACCCTAACCTTATCAATTTAATATAATCTTTTTGATAAACATGTTTTCTCTATGTGTTCCAAGCGGTTTGTCTCTAGGTCATGTGGTTTTATCAATATTTTACTTTTTCTGTATGGAGATTGCTCACTGCCATTGACAATGCATTGAGTACTCTGGCTGTGGCTCTAACACTAGTCTGAGTGCCTAGATCTATCTAAATCTAAATGCACATGGCATAAGATGTCCTGATTATATTGATGTAAATGCAATGCTGGATAAAAGATTAATATCTGAATTTATTATATATATTTTTTTAGTTGGTATTCTATGTTTCAAACAAGAGCTGAGATGAGCTGAAACTAGCACATTTCATAGCTGCACCCAGTGTATTAGCATGTGCCATGTGCTTTTGGGGGGGGGGGGTGTTTTGCTCTGATGCATCCCACAATGCACCGCGCCACTGGAACCGTGATGTAGTCTATCGGTTCAGCATAATTATTAAATAAAAGCTCTACCATAGTTTTGGTGCCCGTTGTTTGGGGAGAATGATCAGTGAACTGTTAGTTGAACACACTTTGGGGTCCATCCTCGTACATAGCTTTCAGATAGTTGCAATGAACACATTTAAAAAGCAGTGACCGCCCTTAAGTTTGCAGTGGCCCAGTCTCAAGTGTCAGGCATTTTGTCCAGCGCAGCTGAAACACAATCCACGATCACCAAATACACACATTATATATTGTATTCACTTAATATAAGCTGAGTTATTGCAGGTTCTACTTGTCAGGTCAGTTGTATATGGTTTTTTTTAAGCCTACAACATTAATAACAGGTTCCGTATTTAGGGCATGCTAAGTGTGATGCCTGTCTACAACGATAATGGAATTTCCTGTATAAATAACTATTTATTTAATAATAATACATTCTGCTAATATCATGCATCAGAATGAAGATTAGTATGGTAAGATATAGGGCACGAGAGGCAGTGGCTATCAGATGCCGCTTCGATCGAGCTTTTGTAATGTGTTGTTGTTCTTTACCAGTGTTTACTGTCACATCAGTTGTCAGGGTGGACTACAAAGCTTCCTCTGGATGGGATCCATCGGACAATTTTACAATTAGGTTGAGCCACTGGCCCCTCCTGGCCTTATATTTTACCATACTAATTTGTATTCTGCTACATGATAATAGCAGAATGTTCTCTCATGATGGTAAGCAGGCCACTAGGACCAGTTACTACTTTGTATTGCAGCTGCGGTGCAGTAAGATTATTTTTATCTCAAGCATTGTACGAAATGCCAATTGTTAAGCCAACAGCGCAAAGCTGTCCAGAGGTGACCTACCGAAAATGTGAAGCATACCGAGAGGTCAGCTGTCAGCGAGAACCTGCAAAGAGGGTGTGCTTCCTCCGCTATGTTGTGAGCCACAATCCATGGCCTCACCCTGGTGGGGGGGGGGATCTCACCGTTTCCATAACCAGTATGGTTAATAACCATGCAATCGATGGTACCACAAGGCCGAGTGAGGGTCAATGCTTCCCTCTGCAGGCTCTGCTGCCATGTGTCAGTGGAAGGTAGCCCCTTGCCAGGTGGCAGGTCCTGCCATGCAACGCCCGAAAAAGGTATTGATCTCATGAAAGCTAATCCAAAAGCGAGAGCTCAGCTAAAGCCACATTCTATGGCATAGCGACTGACACTCATTACCTGCTTACCATCATAATAATATGAATTATGCACGCGTTAGAGAGCTATTGAATACGCACTCATTTTGGTGTGCCATATTGATTTCAAATATACTAAAAGGAGGGGGATTTCATTGAATGATTGCAACAAGAGAAATGCAACTTGATTTATATTGTCATTACTATCAGGCTGAATGAGACCCTAATTAAAGGAAAAAAACAGCTGCAATATTGGGCCTTGTTAATTATTGTATTCATGCCCCACATCTCCATGGTAGGAACACGCTGCTGGTTAGGTAGTGTACAACTGCTATCCAACGTCACCACCCACAATCACATTCACACTCACACCCACACTCACACCCACACCCACACTCACACCCACACTCACACTCACACTCACACTCACACCCACACTCACACTCACACTCACACCCACACTCACACTCACACCCACACCCACATTCACACTCACACCCACATGCACTCACTCACACCCACACTCACTCACACCCACACTCACAGTCACACCCACACCCACACTCACACCCACACCCACACTCACACCCACACCTACACCCACACTCACACCCAACCTCACACTCACACCCACACCCACACCCACACTCACACTCACTACTCACACTCACACCCACATGCACACCCACACTCACACTTACACCCACACCCACACTCACACTCACACCCACATTCACTCTCACACTCACACTCACACCCACGCTCACACTCACACTCACACCCACACCCACACCCACACCCACACTCACACTCACACTCACACCCACACTCATACCCACACTCACACTCACACCCACATTCACTCACACCCACACTCACTCACACCCACATTCACACTCACACCCACACCCACACTCACACCAACACCCACCCTCACACCCACACCCAAACTCACACCCACACTCACACTCACACCCACACTCACACTCACACCCACACTCACACTCACACCCACACTCACACTCACACCCACACCACACCACACTCACACCCCCACCACCCCATACCCACACCCACACCACCCACACCCACACCCACACTCACACCCCACCCACACCCTCACACCCACACTCACCCACACCCACCCACACCACACCCCACACCCACACCACATCACACCCCACACACACCCCACACCCACACTCACACCCCACACCCACACCCACCCCCGCACTCACACCACACCACACCCACACTCACACCCACACCCCCTCACCCCCACACCACACCCACCTCCACACCCACACCACCACCCAACACCCACACCCCCACCCCACCCGACACCCACACTCACACTCACACCCACCCACCCACACCACACCCACCACCCACACCCACCACTCACACCCACAACCACACCCACACTCACACCCACACCCACACCAGAACCAACCACCCCACACCCACACCACCCACACCTCCAACCCACACCCACCACCCAACCCACACCCACACCACCCACCCACACCCCACTCCACACCCCCCACCCCCACCCCACACTCACACCACCACCACACCCACCCACACCCACACCCACACCCACACTCACACCCCACCCACCCACACCCCACCCCACCACCACCCACACCCACACCCACCCCACACCCACACCCCACCCACACTCCCCACCCACACCCACACCCACACTCACACCCACACCCACACACACACCACACTCCCACCCACACCCACCCCACCCACACCCACACTCCCACCACACCCCACATCACACCCACACCCACACCCACACCCACCACCCCCACACCACACCCACACCCACACCCACACTCCCCCCACACCCCACACCCAACACCCACCCACACCACACCCCCACTCACACCCACCCACTCACACCCACCACCCCACACCACCCCACACCACTCACACCCCACACCCACACCCACACCACCACCCCACCCACCCACACCACACACCCCACCCCACACCACCCCACCCCACACCCACCACCACACCCACACCCCACCACACCCCCACCACCCACCCCACACCCACACCCACACCCACCCCCACACCACCCACACCCCACCACACCCCCCCACACCCACACCCACCCCCACACCACCCCACACCCACCCCACACCCCCCCACCACACCCCACACCACCACACCACTCCCCACACCACCCCCCACACCCCCACCCACACCCCACCACACCCACAACCCCCACCCCCACCCACACCCACACCACACCACCCCCACACCACCACCCCCACCCCACCCACCACCACCCCCACCCACACCCCACACCCACCCCACACCCACCACCCCCACACCCACACCACACCCCACCACACCCCCACCCACCACCCACACTCCCACCCACACCCACCCCACCCCCCACACACCACCCCACCCACCCACACCCACCCACACCCACACCCCCACTCACCCCACCACACCCACCACCCACACCCCCACACCCACCCCACACCACCACCCCACCCACACCCACACCCTCACCCACCCCACACCCACCACCCCACCACCCCCACACCCACCCCCACACCCCCCACCACCCACACCCACACCCCCCCCACACCCACACCCACACCCACCACCCCACACCCCCACCCACCACCCCACCCCCCACCCCACCACCCACCCCACACCACCCCCACCCCACCACACCCACCCCACACCCCACCACCCCCCCCACCACACCCACCCCCCCCACCACCCCCACACCCACACCCACCCCCACCACCACCCCCACCACCCACACCCACACCCACCCACACCCACCACCCCCACACCCACACCCACACCACCCCCACACCCACACCCACCCACACCCACCACCACACCCCCCCCACCCACACCCACCACCCCCCACACCCACACCCACCCCCACACCCACCCCCACACCCCCACCCCACCCCACACCCACCCCACTCCACACCCAAACCCCCACCACCTCCACACCCACCACCACCCCCACACTCACCACACCCCACCACCCACACACCACCACACCCACACCACCACCCACCCACACCCACCCCCACACCACCCACACCCACACCCACACCACACCCCCACCCACACCCCCACCCCACCCACACCACCCACACCCACCCCCCACCCACCCCACCCACCCCACACCACCCCACACCACCCACCCACCACCCCACACCCACCCCCACACCCCACCACCCACCCCACCACCCACCACACCCACCTCACACCCCCACCCACACCCACCCCCACCCCCACCCACACCCACCCCACACCCACCACACCCACACCCCACCACCCACCACCACCCTCCCACAACCCCCACCCACCACCACCCACCCCCCACCCACACCACACCCCACCACACCCACACCCACCCCCCACCCACACCCACACCCGCACACCACCCCCACACCCACCACCCCACCCACCACCCACCCCACCCACACCCACACCACACCCACACCACCCCCACCACCACACTCCCACCCACACCCACACCCCACCACCACACCCACCCCCACACCCACCACCCCACCACCCACACCCCCACCCACACCACTCCCCACACCACCACCACACCCACCCCCCACACCCCCACCCACACCCACACCCACCCCCACCCACACCACCCACACCCACCCCACCCACACCCACACCCCCACCCACACCCACCCACCCACACTCCCCCCACACTCACACCCACACCCCACCACACCCACACCCACACCCACCCACCCCACACCACACCCACACACCCCCACCCCACACCCACACCCACACCCCACCCACACCCCACACCCCCACCTCACACCCCCCACACCCACCACCTCACACACCCCCACACCCACCACCTCACCCCCCCACACCCACCACCTCACACCCCCCACACCCACCACACCCACCCACACCCCACCACCCACACCCACACCCACACCACACCACACCCACCCACCACCCACACCCCCCACACCCACACCCACACCCACACCCACCCACACCCACCCACCACACCACACCACACACCCCACCCACACCACACCACCCCACACCCACCCCACCCACACCCACACCCACACCCCACACCCCCACCCCACCACCCACCCCACACCCACACCCACACCCACCCCACACCACCACCCCCACACCCACCTCACACCCACACCCCTCACACCCACACCCACACCCCCACCACCCACCCACCCCCACACCCCACACCCACACTCAACCACCCACACCCACCCACACCCCCACCACACCCACCCACACCCCCACCCCCCCACCACACCCCAACCACCCACCCACCCACCCCCACCCACCCCCACCCACACCCACACCCACACCCACACCCACACCCCCACCCACACCCACCACACCCACCCCACACCACACCCCACCACCACACCCACACCCCCTCACCACCCACACCCACCCACACCCACACCCACCCACACCACCACCACCCACACCCACACCCACACCACCCCACACACACCCACACCACCCCCACACCCCACCACCCCCACACCCACACCCACACCCCACCCACCCACACCACACCCAGCCACACCCACCACACACCCACACCATACCCACACCCACACCCTACTCACACCCACACCACACCACACTCCACCCACCCCACACCCCACACCCACACCACACTCACACCCACACTCACAACCCCACCACACCCACACTCACACTCCACCCCACACTCACACCCATACCACCACCACCCCACACCCACACTCACACTCAAACCCACACTCACACCCACCCACACCCACCCCCACACTCACACCCACACTCACACCCACACCACCACCCCCACACTCACACCACACCACACCCACACCCACACACACCCACCCCACACCCACACTCACACCCACACCCACAGCCACACCCACACCCACCACTCACACCCACTCACACCCCACACACACCCACACCCACACTCACCCACACATACCCTCACACCCACACTCACACCCACACCCACACCACACTCACCACTCACACTCACACCCACACCACACCCACACCCACACTCACACCCACACTCACACTCACACCCACCCACACCACACTCCACACTCACACCCACACCACACCCCCCACTCACACCCACACCCACACACCCACCACACCCACACTCACACCCACACTCACTCCCACTACCACACTCACACCCACACCCACACCACCACCACACCCACACTCACACTCACACCCACACTCACACTCACATCCACACCAACACCCACACCCACATCCACACTCACACTCACACCCACACTAACACTCACACTCACACCCACACTCACACCCACACTCACACCCACACCCCACCACACCACACTCACACTCACACCCCACACCCACTACCACACCCACACCCACACCCACACTCACACTCATACCCACACTCACACCCACACTCACACCCACACCCACACCCACACTCACACCCACACTCACATTCACACTCACACTCACACCCACACCCACACTCACACTCACACCCACACTCACACCTACATTCACACCCACACCACCACTCACACCCACACTCACACTCACTCCTAAACTCACCACAGCCACACCCACACCCACACTCACACCCACACTCACACCCACACTCACCACTCACACTAACACTCACATCCACACTCACACCCACACCCACACCCACACCCACATTCACACTCACACTCACGCTCATACTCACACTCACACCCACACTCACACTCACACCCACACTCACACCCACATGCACACTCACACCCACACCCACACCCACACCCACATCCACCCTCACACCCACACCCACACTCACACTCACACCCATACTCACACTCACACCCACACCCACCCCCACACTCACACTCACACCCACACTCACAGCCACCCTCACACCCACACCCACACTCACACTCACGACCATACTCACACTCACACCCACACCCACACCCACACTCACACCCACACTCACACCCACACTCACACCCACACTCACACTCACACCCACACCCACATTTAGGTTGATTGGTTGCTGGAGTTTTACATCCTGACATCAACTAAGGTCATATCAGGACGGGTACCGACTTGTGACAGTGCATGCTCATGGTGACTTTATAGTGCTGCCCCACTGGGAAATCAGGCATCATGACCCTATATCCCACACATTATTCTGACACTGAGCTAACCAGTCCTTGTCCTATCCTATTAATGTCGAGCACCAGGCTAGGAAGTGACAAGTATCAATTTTATAAGTCATTGGTTTGAATCAACTAGGAACCAAACTCCCAACCTTCCGCACGCGATGTCCAAGCTCTACCCTGCCTGGTCCCTCACATTTAGGAGAAATAGTACCTAAGAGTAAGACACTGTAAGTGTAAGTCCTGCTTTGGATGTAAATCCTTTTCAAATAGAAACTAACGGTGTTCCGCTGGACTGCCAGTTAGGTCCATTAGAGGTCCCCGGCAGGAGACCTCTGGCGGCCTCTCTCCACTAGACCATTTGACCAGCGGTCAACATATCAGTCACCAGGCTGGTGTGCGGGTGAGTTGTGACCGGGGATCCACGCGGTGTACCTGCGGTGTGCACGTGTGTTTTCAGTGTCACTTAGAACCACGACCGCGCCCCACTTGGAGTCAGTGCTGTCTGCTCTGTGTACTCTTGGACACTTATCACCAGGAAGCAAACCTGTGCACACTGTCGAGTGAGAAGTCAGGCCTGGTGCTGTTAATTACCAACAAGACGCTTCGTTCAGAACAGTGGCCGCTTCTTATGTTGTATTTTGACTCTGTTATATTCTTTAGTTTGACTATGTTTTATTCTCTAGTTTGATTATGGCATCTCAGGTTTACTTCAAAGTTTGTGTACTAATAAACACTAATTAATGCACATATGAGGGATTAGGTCTGTGCGGTATTTATCCTCTCCTTGTGAATTCTTTTGATACTCGCCAGACTTACTTAGATGGGGATTGAACTAATTGTTTAAAGCTGCATAGTCTGATAAAACCATCACATTTTCACAACCAAAACAATTATCTAGATTTGATTCTACATATCTAACTATCATACTGATGCACCTATTAATGGTGCTGTCATATTACGACGTATCTCCCCGGCGCGCCACCAACGCGCAAAATCACTTTTAATCGTCGAGAGACGTCAAACTTTTCGGCGTCAGCGCAACGTATTGCTAGCGTGCGGCCGACGTTGTGGTAAAAGTTTGGCGCGCCGTCCTGATATGACCGTAGATGTTGGTAGGACGTAAAACAACAAAAAGCAACCATTTGGCGCAACATGTGGGAATGAGCCTCACGCGGACGCGGCGTCAGTGGAAAAAAAAGTATACGTACCTCCAACGCGCTTCTAATGTGTCTCAACATCCGCCTAACATCCCCATAACTTTAGCACCCACATGCTGGCACATGTCGAAAGTTTTGTGCAAGCACAAAACTTTTGATGCGCCACGACGCACGCCGCCGATCCTCACCAACCAATCGATGTCCATCAACGTTTACCAACGCATGCCTAAGGTGCGCGTAACGCTTCCTGACATGTCCCGACGTTCCTCCCAAAAATCACACACGTCGATGCGCGTTGGCGAGAAATGTCGTAATGTGACAGCCCCATAAGCATTTATCACCACATAGAAGGGACTACTGAGGCAATTTAATAGAACCTTTTACCTGGTTACTGCAGAAGCCTATAGTGTCAGAGTTTTCATGTGCTTTCCAAAATTAATTTGGCATGGTTGCACTTCAAATATCTGAAAAGTTAACCATTTAAAATAAAAGTTACTTCAACTTCCAAGCTAAAGTGACGTCACACTGTATCACCTGACCATGTAACAAATTGTCCATCCGTAGAACAATATTAATTTCATAATCGAGAAGAGCAGGTTTACTACGCCATGTAATTATTCGCATATTGCCCCTTCACGCCACCCATCATACACTTGGCTGTGCACCTCCTATGTTGTCTCCTCCCGCACCGTAGTGGACCCCACACCTGTAGTCACTCCTAAGGTAGCTTATAATGATTAACCTAGTAATATTTATCTCAGAAAATGTCAGAAACTCAAAACCATTGGACTAGCAACTTCAATATACAATGAGGAACCGGCCAGTTGTGCAGTTTGATAGAATATTGGCAAGGTGCGTCCATGTGAATCTAATCACATTTTTTCACCCAGTCCAGAATAGTCTTCTTATTTCCGCGCACTGTGCAAAACCAGTCGACCTCAGAATTAACCGTCATTTCTGAACAGTCTTCTCTCGATGAGTTTATATTTGACTGCACACATCATCATGCTGTCGGTCATGTGATAAAGACTGCTTTCATTACTTGACTGTCGCTCTCCATTTAGCTCTCTGCTGTGAGAGTGATGTCCATGAGTCGGTGAGGCATTTCATGAAAGCTGCCTGCAAAAGTGTTGAAGTGCTGCTGGCTTTTGCATGTTACCAGCGGCACTCTCTCGGGGAGCAAATAGAGGTCTCACACCAGCAAGAACATATCCAGACAGGCGCAAAACTATTTGTTCCTGCAGTGGCTGGTTGGGAGAGGTTGGGAGTTCCATACATCAACCGCCCTTGATGCTGCCACAGTGACTTTGTTTTCTGTTTAGAGTTTGCTCCCTTAGCCTTCGGTTCTGTCAAGAACCTGTACCACAAGGCAGTGGTTTACAAATCTGCAGGGCACGGGCATCAAACTCCCTAAGGTATTGCAATACCTGCATACCCTTAGAGTTTCCAAAATAGACTAGATCATCATTCCAACTGCGCATGCATTGAAAACGGCGTCGAGAGCAGAACACACACGTACGGCCATTGAATTTGCCGATACACGCAGGGCAAAACTTAGATTTTATTCAAAATTAATAGACATACATACAAATTTGGCACTTGTTTCAGAGAAATATATAACCAATATCTGATGAACTCTACTTATTTTCTAGTTCCACGTATGTCATTAACCATAGGATATAAATAGAAACATGAATAAAATAATTAAAACTGACTCTGGCTATGGCTCTAACACTAGTCTGAGTGCCTAGATTTGTCTAAATCTAAATGCACATGGCATGAGATGTGCTGATTTGATTGATATGAATGCAATGCTAGATAAAAGATTAACATCTTAATTTATTATATATATATATATTTAGCTGGTATTCTATGTTTCAAACGAGAGCTTAGATGAGCTGAGATTAGCACATTTCATAGCTGCACTCAGTGTATTAGCATGCGCCATGTGCTTCGCGGGTTTATTTTATTTCCATGCATCCCACAATGCACCGCGCAGCTGGTATGACGAACCCGTTCTTGATTTGTTTGATTTTGTTTTGTTTTTGTCCGCTACTGGTTGCTATCTGGTGTCAGGGCACCACAGGCATCGCCAGACACAAAGGAGGGTCATACGCCACCAGAGGGCGCGACACGGTGCTGATAATATAATATAAGCAGAATGCCCACGCCAGGAAGGAGAGCGGCGCTCTGCTTGGAGATTAGGTCGCTGATTTGCCGGTGGGTGGCACTGGCGACGGAGACGCTGAGGAATCCCCTTACGCATTACAGGCAGACATTTTTGCACACGATACACTAACCATACACACGACACCAAACAGGACAGGGGGACATGAATTCACGCACTCTGCAAATTCAACAGGTGTGTTCGTTTCACAAGCAGCCCGGTGTAACGATTTTAATTTCCCCCCTTTTCAAGTTCCCCCTGGGAATCTGAAAACGTTTTTAATTTCCCACCGGTGAAATTGAAAACGTTTTCAGATTCCCGGGAGGGAAATTAAAAACAGTTTTCAGATTCCTCCCCCTATTTTCAAATTCCCCCCTCCGGGAATTTAAAATTGTTTAAAAAACTTTTAAAAACGTTTTAAAATTCAGTCCTATAATATCTTTTTCTTAGCCATCTTGGAGACTTTTTGTTTCATTTGGGGTGAAATCATTTGTGATGAAAAATATTTTAAAAATTAAAAAAAGAAGAAAATTCCCCAAAAATGGGGGGAGGGAAAGTTAAAAGGAGGGAGGGAAAACGAAAAACGCTTTCAAATTCCTGTGGGATGAATTTGAAAACGTTTTCAAGTTCCCCTGGGGGAACTTCAATCAGGGGGGAATTTGAAATCTCTACACCGGGAAGCGGATATGTGCGTACGTAGAAGCGTTCCCGTGTCGAAAAACAAGATGGCGTTATGTTCTTGCTAACACCCCACACTGTGTGTGGACAGGACAAATGACACTGACAGTATCTCTTTATTAGGGAGGGAGGGGGGTATAATAGGTTAGTCACAGAGGAAACAATGCAATTCAATTTGACAGTGAGTTGCACTCACCTCCCTAAGTGAAATGTCACCTACACAACTACGTGTGGGATTCCATCAAGCAGCCTCAGTAGACTAATTGTTAAAACCCTCGCCCCGGAATGGTGGAAATGTGGGTTCGAGTGTCGCTCTATGCAAGATGTCCTACACCCCCATGACAATGCAAAATTGGTCTTCAACTAAATATTAAATGAGCCCCATTTTTGTTTTTATTCAAAGCTCCATGTCAATATATTAGAAACATTCACATTGTCGCGGCATTGGCAGGCGATCCGGTGAAAATGAAAAACGGCTGTTTTGTTGAACGAGCAGGGTCGAAAGCCTAGGTCACACCTACCCAGATCAATGGCCGGACGAGCCCCGGACCGTGATCAGGCGTGGTCCATGGCAATCTGGCATGATCCATGGCTCATCGGTGGCTGGTCCTTGGTGATCCTTGGTGATCCTAGGTGATCCTTGGCCATTCCGGCCTCATCTGGGGTCGGCCCCGGATGTTTTAAAATGTTTAAAACATCTGGGGTGATCTGGGGAATATTGCAATCAGGGCTCGATCCGGCATCATCCAGCATCATCCGGGTGTAATCCGGGGGTAGTCCGTGTAACGTCTGGGGCAGTCCACGTGTTTTTTAAACCGGATGAGGCACGTTTTAGCCATGGTTAGCCCGGACCAGCCCCGGACTAGCCCTGACATAGCCAAGGACCACTCCAGAACTGCCCGGATAAGACCTGGACAAGCCGGATGAGCATGGATTAGCCATGGATCGTCACGGATAGCCCGGTTTACAACGGATCAGCCCAGGATGAGTCCCGTTTTTGTATATATATAGCAGGAGCAAGTCCAGGACTGATCCGTGACTACTCCATGGATACACCGGGTAGTCCAGGGGTGGTCTGGCTCAGTCCGGGGTGACCCGGACTCTGGTCCATGGCTAGATCATGGCTTGTCTGGGTAGGTGTGACAGCGAGCCCTAAAACGACCAAAATAGCGAATTTTATCCGGGGCTGTCCTGGACAGTCCGGGGGAGTGGTGTGACTTGGGCTTTACTTTTGAGATCTGAGTGGGGGCATCACCACCCCAACTACACACCACCAGAACCCACCCCACCCAGCCCTATCAAGTATCATATCCACACTGCCCCGCCCCTCCCCGTCCCGTCCCGCCCAGCCCCTCCCCGCCTTCCTCTCCCCGCCTTGCTCCGTCCCTCCCCTTCTCGGCCCATCCCGCTCACCGCGCTCCGCCCTCGCCTTCCCCACCCCACCTGTCCTTTCCCTCCCCGCCCCACTCTGCCACCACCGTCCCACCCCGCCCTGCCTACGCCAGCCCCGCCCCGCCCCGCCCCGCCCCGCCCCGCCCCGCCCCGCCCCGCCCCGCCCCGTCCCGCCCCTTCAACGCCCCTCCCCGCCCCTCCCCGCCCCTCCCCGCCCCGCCCCGCCCCGCCCCGCCCAATCCCACCATGCCTCGCCCCCTCGCAGCTTCCTTCCGGTGAGGTGTTCATTATTGCGGCCACTCTGACACACAGCGCGTCCGTATTGTAACGTAGCACACGACTATGGTGACGTACTGCCCCCACCTCTCCCTATATACATCCTCAGTGATGTGTGTTGGATCCTGGAAGGAGGGTGGCACAGCGTCCAAGAATGTGCCACAAGTTACCGCCTTCTTACCTAGTGACGATTTTTACGCCGTTCCACGTCACCACCACTCAGGGTCCCCATTCTACACCAAACACGCCAACTGACTCAAAGTGGCAGCATGGAGGGAGGTTTCCTGATTTGAACCCCATTGGCTCCTACTCCTGAGTCCCATAGAGGGACCTTTTCCCCCAGGGCAATGCTCAGTTGCTTCGTGTACAATTTCACTAGTAAACCGAGATGTGTTTAATTTTCAACAACCCCTCATCAAACTAGCAACCTAATATCTCCAACCTCCAACCATACATATTACTATATTACTTATTATGTGTGACATACCTCCAACCATACATATTACCTATTATGTGTGACCTACCTCCAACCATACATATTACTTATTATGTGTGATCTACCTCCAACCATACATATTACTATATTACTTATTGTGTGTCACCAACCTCCAACCATACATATTACCTATTATGTGTGACCTACCTCCAACCATACATATTACTTATTATGTGTGATCTACCTCCAACCATACATATTACTTATTATGTGTCACCCACCTTCAACCATACATATTACTTATTATGTGTGACCCACCTTCAACCATACATAATACTTATTATGTGTGACCTACCTCCAATCATACATATTACTTATTATGTGTCACCTACCTCCAACCATGCATATTACTTATTATGTGTCACCTACCTCCAACCATACATATTACTTATTATGTGTCACCTACCTCCAACCATACATATTACTTATTATGTGTGACCTACCTTCAACCATACATATTACTTATTATGTGTCACCTACCTCCAACCATGCATATTACTTATTATGTGTCACCTACCTCCAACCATACATATTACTTATTATGTGTCACCTACCTCCAAGCATACATATTACTTATTATGTGTGACCTACCTCCAATCGTACATATTACTTATTATGTGTGACCTACCTCCAACCATACATATTACTTATTATGTGTGACCTACCTCCAACCATACATATTACTTATTATGTGTCATCTACCTCCAACCATACATATTACTTACTATGTGTGACCTACCTCCAATCGTACATATTACTTATTATATGTGACCTACTTCCAACCATACATATTACTTATTATGTGTGACCTACCTCCAACCATACATATTACTTATTATGAGTCACCTACCTCCAACCATACATATTACTTATTATGAGTCACCTACCTCCAACCATGCATATTACTTATTATGTGTGATCTACATCCAACCATACATATTACTTATTATGTGTGACTCTACCTCCAACCATACATATTACTTACTATGTGTGACCTACCTCCAACCATACATATTACTTATTATGTGTGACTCTACCTCCAACCATACATATTACTTATTATGTGTGACCTACCTCCAACCATACATATCACTTATTATGAGTCACCTACCTCTAACCATACTTATCACTGATCCTCCTTTTTGTCTTCTAGATCATCTCAGAGTCAGAGAGAGGAACCAGAGCTCTGATTAATAAGAGCTGTTATTAAAAGGAACTAATCGGTCACCAGTTCTATGTCCGAGCAAGATCTAAGATCATCATGATATGCATATCAACTTATACGTTATTGAAGTGTGGATTCTTTGCAGCTTTATAGTGTTGCCCCACTGAACTACCTGACACTAAGCCACCCAGTCCTTGCCCTATCCTACTTAATTATATATGCAACACAAGGTAAGTCTTTGGTTTGACTCACCTTTTGTTCGAATCCAGTAACCAGGCACTCTCATATATATATATGAGAGTGCCCGGTTACATAAATATATATATGTATTTTACCTCGGTACTACGCCTCTGACTAGACTCAGGCTAGGGAGAAGGAAGCACATCTGGGTCCAGCAATTAGCATAATCAGCTCACGACTGGAGGACATTCGCTGAGTTGCTGCGATATTGGCTGGAGCCACATCACATGTTTTTTGCCGCCCATTGCCGAACGGAGAGCGATGTTGGCTGGAGCCACATCATGTTGGGATTTTTCCGCGGTTTCTTTTATGGATTCGCGTTGGAAATTATCCTGGGTTTCTTTTATAGACTCCGCACTTTTTGAGGCGTACCTCCGAGTCTTGTAGCATTTTCTCCAACTTGCTGGCGCAGTAGCCGCAGGGGGGAGAAGTGTACGAAACAGAGAGTGTGGGAGGTGACCGATACACTGGTCCCTACTGCTCGTTTGGTTTTGTTTCGATACTGTTAACTTACAACATTACACTTTAGCTTTTCAAACGCCTGTGTAGAAATGGTGTAAATACATTGTCTAGCACCAATTTATGCGCTACGGGTTTTGAAAATACCATTGAGATGTTGAAACATTGTTTCCTCGCCTGATTAGTAACTTTCTTTCGATTGTTACAGGTTCACTCTGGCTACGAAGCGCAGTAAGATGGTGGCACCAGCGGCCGCAGAAGGCCGCTCGGCTGATGACTCAGACTCGTCACAGATGTTGACGGTTCCTCTGTCTCCTCAGACCGGGGCGCACATCATGTCCGACCCGGAAGCCGGAAGCGAGCCGGAGATCCTTACTGTGGTTCCGCGCGACTGGGAAGCGCAAATAGACAGTTTGCTGCAGTTCAAACTCCAACGTTTAAAGTCGGCGAACACTGGGTCAAAGAAAAGGCCAGCCCCGGTGGAGATAGACTCCGACTGGGAGGATGTCTCAGGGGATGATGACTTATCCCCTGATCAGGAATCCTCCCCTGACCCGATACCTCGGGTCAAAAAGAGAAAGGCGAAGAAGGCAGTGAGCTCATCAGGAGATGTAAGAAGGTGGTCAAGAAGAAGACCAAGAAGCGAGAGTCGAAGAAGAAGAAGAAAGATTCTTCAGACTCGTCGTCGGATTCCTCATCAACCGACTCCGACTCTGAAACGGAGAGAGCAGGTCTGTTCGCCAAGATTGGCAGAAAAGTGTGTAAGAAATGCACAACGGAAAAGGCAAAGAAAGTGTTGACAACAACAATGATGCGTGAGACCATCAAAGGCCACTTCAACACATTCAAGCCTGCTGAAGTGATAACCAAGCTGGGGGAACAGCTAACGGGCATCATGGGAATACCTGACTCTGTCGTAAAAGAAATGGACAGAGATGTCCATCTAAGTGACGACCGGAGGAAGTTTGAGGCTGTCCTCCACACTATTCACAAGGCGGTCCTTGGGACCTTGACAGCGATTGCGCCAGTGGCCAATCGCATGCAAACAGAGAATAAATTCTCCTCGTTGCCCAGAACCATGGACAAGGGTGTGGTAATGCTGACAGCAGCCAGTAACTTCATAACATACAGACGTTTTGAAAGCATATTCAAAGCGGTCTGTACGGATGCTGGTAAAGAGGTAGCCAGGTCCAAGAAAATCATGGACAATGCCGGGAAAGAGTACACTCTTTTCCTCCCTCCGAAACCAGTCAAAGGTAAGCCACTTGACAAAACTAAGATGTTCGGTGGTCAGCTCCAGTACCTATTTAAAGAGGTGGAAACTGGGGCTAAGTGTGGAAAGCACATGGATTCAAAGAAGAAAACCATGGAGGCTAACACTTGGTTTAGAAAGACGAGTGCAGATTTTCGCAGCCGGCGGCCCGCCAGAGGAGGAAGGTCAGGACCGACCTACGGCTTCCAGCCCAGAGGTTGGGGTCAACGCCAGTCATTCAGCTGGAACGATGGAAACCGACCGCTCAAGATGGAGTACACTCCCAGCAAGCCGTTCCCCCGCCCATGGAACAAGTAGAACTTTACCAGCCGCCCTAACACCTGTAAGCATTTTCAAAGCAGGGAATGTTAAAAATTGTATTGATGAATGGAACTTAATTACTGATAACTTGACAGTGTTAAGTATTGTCAATGGAATTCACATTCCATTTACCTGTTTGCAACACAGGAAAGAATTCCTTTCCGATATCGGTTTGATGAGAATGAGAGAGAGGCACTAGATGAACAAGTAGGGATTTTCTTTCTTCAGAAAGCCATTATCCTATTTTTTCCCAGAAAGCCATTATCCTATTTCATACCTAACTGCAGCGAGAACATGGTTGAGGAGATTGACTGCAGACTAGGCAGGGGCATGCATTTTGCCCATCTAAACTGCCAAAGTGCCTACAGCAAAATTGACAGCATTAAGCTGCACTTAAATATCTGTAAATTTGATGTATTGACACTGTCAGAGACACGGTTTCATGAACTTCATAATGACCAACTTCTAGAAATAGATGGGTACAGACTTGTGAGAGAGGATAGAAAAACACTGACCAGTTCAGAAATACAAAAAAGGGGTGGAGGGGTTGCAATGTACAGCAAAAAAACCCTAAACTCAGAACATAAGACTCTACAAGAAGCAAACAGATCTGACACAAATATTGAATTAGTATGGACACTAATAACAAATGAAAAACAAGCACACATAGCCATAGGGAGTCTATCCAGACCGCCAAATGGTAACATTGAGGATTTCACCACACAACTTGAAGCATCCCTAGACAATGTGTCAAAACTCACAAAAGCTGAAATATTCCTATTAGGGGACTTCAATATAAACTACAAAACAAATAACAAGAACAAACACTCACTACAGAACTTACTCAAAGGAAGAGGATTACAGCAAAAAATTAGTGAACTAACCAGACTTGGAGAAAACAGCTCAATAATAGACCTAATCATAACAAACTCAAATCATGCCCACACCTCAGGAACTAGGAACTGGGGCATTAGTGACCATGAATTGATATATATTACTAGAAAGAAAATAAAAACCAAAAACAAAACTACTCTCCGTATGGGTAGATCGTACAAATATTACACCAAGGAAGCACTAGCAGCGCACCTAGAAAAAACTGTGAAATTACCAATAACACCTGATGCAGATGTAAATGACCAATGGAACACTATCATTGGGGAAGTGAGAAGTCACCTCGACACTACCTGTCCAATAAAAAACTTAAAATTAAAAAAAACCAGCACCCATGGGTAACCCCAGAATTAATCAACGCAATTATGGACAAGTATAAGGCAGGTAAAGTGGCTAAAGCAAGCGGGACAATTCATCACATAGAAGAGTACCATAAAGCAAGAAATCGAAGCCATAAATCAGTGAGGAAGGCCAAAAGGAAATGTATTATCACTCAAGACCAAAAATGGGGTAAAAACTCACATAAATTCTGGAACAATGTAAAGATCCTAATTCCAAACAACAAAAATAAAGATACAATTACCTTATACAACAATGAGGGAATTGAAATCAGCAACAAGGATACAGCAAACATAATGAACAAACACTTTTCTACCATAGGAAATAAACTATCCAGAAAATTCAACTCTAACTGGGCCACAAGAGCACCACAACTAAACGTAGTGATAGGGGATTGTATAACCACAAAAAAAGAAATAAGTGATCTCATAAAAACAGTTGATTGCAATAAGCCGTCAGGCATTGAATATACCTCGAGTATAGTACTGAAGGATGCATTAGGATGCATCCCAAAGGCCTTATGTAGCCTATTCAACACATCTTTCAGAGAAGGTACCTATGTAGACTGCTGGAAGCTAGCCAAAGTAACCCCGCTCCACAAAGGGGGAGACAAACAAGACCTGGGCAACTATAGACCTATCTCAATACTCCCACTGCCTGGGAAGTTAATAGAGAAAATAATGCAGAGGCACATTATGGACCACCTGATCGAACACAAAATACTAAACAGTAAACAAGGCGGATTCAGAAAATACCACTCAACAATTAAAACAATTGCTAACTTAATAAGCGATATCTCAAATAATATCAATAAAAAGAACCTAGTGGGTGCAGAGTTCAAAGACTTCAGCAAAGCCTTTGACACTGTGGACCACACTATCCTAATCAGCAAACTATCCCAAATGGGAATAACAGGAGTAACGGGAAAATGGGTAACAAGCTACCTAAAAAAACGAAAACAATGCACAGCAATAAATGGAACCATATCAAGTAAGGAAAAAATAAACTGTGGCATACCACAAAGGTCAGTCCTGGGACCACTCCTCTTCCTCATATATATAAATGATCTAAACAACTGGCTAGACACTGAAAACATCCAACTATATGCAGATGATACTGTGGTATATACTGCAGGCAAAACATCTGAAGAGATCGAAACAAAACTAAATCAAACACTAATGAAACTAACTGAATGGTCCCATCTAAATAAGATAACTATAAATAGCAATAAATCGAAGACGGTGCTATTCGGTACCAGACTAACTGGTAACAACAAAATAAAATGTCTCCTGGGAAACAATGAGTTAGAACAGGTAGACAACTACCGGTATCTGGGAGTGGACCTGGACAGGCACTTAAACTATGACCTTTGCATAAGAAACACTATCAAAAAAGCAAACCATAAAATATGGCTACTGGCAAAACTAAGGTACTACATGACTGAAAGCATGGCAATCAAAATATATAAAGGAATGATCCTTCCCTACTTCGACTACGGTGATGTAGTATACATGGGGGGAAGTACCAAACTACTCAACAAACTACAAGTGATGCAAAATAAAGCCCTTAAAATATGCCTCCAAGTACACAAAAGATATCCCACAATAGAACTACACAAAAAATGCAAAACAACACTATTAACAAGCAGAAGAGAAACGCACCTGAAAATACTAGCACACCACTACACCACAAAACCGGATTACACAGTAGCCCCCCGCAGGGACACTAGACACATGGCGGCCCCAATACTCCTAACGGAAAGAAGCAACATGAAAATACATGAGAGAAGTGTACTAACCATGGCAGCACATGCCTAGAATAAACAAAATGTAAAATTGCGGGCGATCCGTAACCCTGACCACTACAAAAAATTCCTAAAGAAAACAATTACTTATTGACACAGCAAAACCTCACCTGCCCCTGAGCGCCGTGAATGCTTGCTGTGTACTGGCACATAAAGCAAAAGACAGGCCAGGAAAAGTGGTAGGCACTAAACAGAAAAAATAGGGAAATTAGCTCTCCTAAGTATTAAGGAAATCAGGAAAGCTATCACCACATGGCGCAGTCCACCTGGGTATGTGTAATGGCACAAACCAACACAGAAGTGGACAGGCCACGGTCATGCAACTGATCCACCCTGAAATACATAATGGCTAGGGAAGCAACACAGCCATCCCGCCTGGCCGCAGTCCTAAAGGGTCCGAGTGTGTTCTAGCACACGAGTGCACTATCTAAGGACAGGGTTTAGGTGAAAGGATGCTGTAACAAATAACAAAAATCTGAATGGAACGGGATCCTCTCCCACAAGCCTGCATGTCACCCAAGTAGATGTACATAGTAGGCTAAGGTATCATTACTCAGACTAGACAAAAAAAAAAGAGGAAAATTACAAAAAAACTAACATAGGCTATTACTAACAACCAAAATTGCAGAAGGCTGACCCGAGCAGACACAGGTAAACACTCCTGGGCAAAGGAACAGATCAAGACAGCACCACAGCTGTCCAGCATTGAAAACAAGCACCCTGACAGGAGCTTATACGTTATGGGCAGAGTAAATACCTCGTCAATAAAAAAAAAAAAAAAAAAAAAAAAATTATCCAAAAGGTGAACCATGAAATTAGAGAATTTATTTCAAAATTTTTTTCTCGACCCAAACCCAATGGAGAGGTTCGAATGATTTTGGATTTGACAACACTCAACAAGATGGTTGAATATAAACATTTTTAAATGTTTTTCGCTAGAAACAGCACAAGATTTAATTACAAAGGGTGCTTGGTTAGCGAGTGTAGATCTGAGGGATGCATATAACACAATCCCAATTTACGAAGCAGATCGAAAGTTTCTAAGATTTATTTGGAATGAACAATTGTATGAATTCACTTGTTTGCCCAATGGTTTAGCTTGTGCCCCTCACTTATTCACTAAGGTGCTAAAACCAATTTTCTCATTGATGGCGCGTAAAGGACATATTATGTTCCCATATATTGACGACTCATTTATTGTGGCACAGTCAAAGACAGCTTGTCAAAATGCAATATTTTTCAAAACATTTGTCAAAAATGGGGAACACCACAAATTGATTTGTTTGCATCAAGAAAGAATAACAAGTTACATAATTATGTTTCATGGCATCCAGAACCAAATGCTTGGCAAGTGGATGCCTTCTCTTTAATTTGGGAAAATAACTTCTATTACATTTTCACACCATTCAGCATTATCAGCAGAGTGGCCAGGAAGATCAGAATGGATCGAACACATGCAATTCTGATCATGCCCAACTGGGACACACAGCCGTGGCGGGCAACAGTAGCATTAGGAGCTAAAGACTCTATCAGATTCCCAAGAGCACGAGGGAACCTACAACATCAAGGTTCGCTCAGAATCCACAGAGACATGTCAACGGCACCTCTTCTGCATTCCTTTTCTGAAAAAACTATTTACAACAATTTGGATTAGATATGGTTACCCAACAACGATTGATGTCACATGCTTGGAGAAAAGGAACTGTTAAATTATATTCCAGTTACTTGAAGAAATGGGGTTTACACTGCTTAATCATGAAAGTGAAACCGTTAAAGTCCACTATTGCACAAGTAGTTCGATTTTTAAGGATGTTAGAGGATGATGGATTAGGTTTTGGAGCTATTAACACTGCAAGATGTGCATTGTCCATCATACTCCCAAGACTAGATGGTGAGGCAGTTGGTAAACACCAAGTAATTCACTGGTTTATGAAATCAGTGTATGAAAGGAACCCGCCAAAACCTAAATATGATATGTTTTGGGATGTTTCAGTAGTCTTCAAATTACTAAAGAGGTGGCCCAGTAATTGTCCGTGATGTTCGGAAACACGGGAAATTTGACATTCGGACACAGCCATAGCCTCATAGTAACTAAGAAGACCTTATGCTGACACCTATCGAGGAACAGCCGCACTACGATATACCTTGTACGCTAGCGCCACCTATATTCACTTTTAAAATACGAAACCTGATTACCTAACTAATGCTACTGACCTGCCATCTGCAGACGAATTCCTGAACTAATCAACCTTCTGCACCTATATAAGGCCAGGTTCGGCGGCAGAGAGCTCACATCGACAGGGGCACAAGGAGGACACTGACTAGCCTGAAAAATCACGATCGATTTTAAGGCACGGGTGGGGACAATCACCAATTGTTTTTTTATTTGGCCTTCGCTAAAGAACACTTCCTGCATATATGTGAAGATCCCCACCCCCATCTGCCCCTCTGGCAGCTGCAGTTAGAAAGTGCAGTCACAGGATGACCTGATTAGTAACCATAGTAACTGTTACCAACCCATATGCATGTAGCATGACCTGCTATGGGTACACCAGTGCACGGTACCACACAATGCCCATTGTGTACTTACTATCACTGCGCACGCGTCACGTGTCTGACCTGACTTGTTGGTTGCTTGTTGGAGCTTTACATCCTGGCAACGTCTATGGCCATATTAGGACGGGTACCGACTTGTGACACTGTGCACTCATGGTGACTTTATAGTGCTGCCCCACTGTGAGATCAGACTGCTGGCAACATGACCTGATATCCCACTCAGTCACATTATCCTGACATTGACCTAACCAGTGCTTATCCTATCCTAATAATGCTAGGAAGCAACAAGTATCAAATTTTGTAAGTCATCGGTTTGACTCGACCGGGAATCGAACACTCGAATTTACGTACGGGAAGCCTGCACTCTACCAATTCGGCCACGGCGTCCGGTCTATTAGTAAAAGCTGGGTGGACAGTACCTTTGGTATATGGGAATAGACGAGATCATCGTTCCGACTGTGCATGCGCTGGAAACGGCGTTGGCAGCAAAGCAAGGGCTTACGACCATTGAGTTTGCCGAGATGCATAGAGAAAACTTCGATTTGATTCAAAATGAATAGAAATACATAGCAATTTGGCATAAACATATTGATGTAAATGCAATGCGGGATAAAAGATTAATATCTTAATTTATTATATATACTTTGTTAGTTGGTATTTTATGTTTCAAACAATGATGAGCTGAAACTAGCACATTTCCTAGCTTCACCCAGTGTATTAGCATGTGCCATGTGCTTCTCGCGGTTTTTTTTTCTTTCTACACATCCAACAATGCACCGCGGCTGGAATGGTGATGTGGTCTATAGCTGTGTTCATGCGGGCAAAGTTTATGTCGACTTAGACAAGTCGATTTATATGAATCGATTTAGTGTCGTGTTCACACACGCAGTACTTTTAGCCAGAAATCGATATCTGCACATGAGGAAGTCCAGTCTGACCAGCGCCAGTTTTTGGTTAGGCGACGTCACCACGAGAGAGTGGGTTCGACCTAGATATGATGGACTGAATCGTATTGGTTTGGAATGGTCAAAACTTCTGCTGGGCAGTGAAACCCTAAAAATTAATTATGAAAAAAATATCTGTGCACAGCTAGCAGTTTCATAGACAAAATTATATAATATGCACTTTTGATCGACCGGAAAGTCAACAGACTAAGGTCTCGACTGCGCATGCGTGTGAGGCGCTAAACCTCCTCAGCTAAACCGGTTGCGTTCACACACGCAAGATAAATCGACTCACGCAGTATCGATTCGCCTAAACTACCTCATGATGGTGGTTTCCATGAACCGATTTACACGAGTCGATTCAGCCCTAAATCGACACAGCGTCGCATTCACACAGCAAATGTGCGTCAAACTTTGCAAGTCGATTTATATGAATCGATTTAAAGTGTGTGTGTGAACGCAGCTTATGCACGCTACGCGCATTGCGCCAAAGAATATCACCAACAAGCAGCAGCATGTTTGTGATATTCAACTGCCATGTTACACAGACATACTCATAAGAAGCCCTTTTCTAACTTCCCTACTCGAATTTGATTTTGTCTTCATCTCATTAGTGAAACATAAATATGGTGTTGTGTGCGTGATTTAATTCATTCTAAACTGCAAGCACCGACTGTATATGTTTGGACTGCTGTTTAAATTCCCACCGAAAGCAATTATGACGCTACTTTCATATATCACAAGGCCATGCGATACAAGTTATCGCTCCCTCGTGGTGTAGGCCTACTGTGTGGGTCACTACATGTGTGGTGCATCCCGATGTTGTTAATAACTTTATATATTCTAAATATTCACCAAATCAAACCGATTATTGTCACCGTCGATAGAAGAACAATTCGACTGCTCGTCTACGCATTGCTGCTATTGGAAACAACATTACAGTATCAGTAAATCGTGGAGAGGGTGGTGGTGCCACCTTTTGAATTCCTCCCACTAAATAGAGGTAATATTTTAAACGGTCCTTTTCGATTGGCGTAGAACCGTCACGTGGTAATTAAAGTGCAAACATGCAAACGACTTTTGGCGCAAACATTGACAATTTGGACATTTTCTATAAAATTGACATACTATTCTCCTGTGTGCAGCCATGTATGGCTAATAAGTGCATCAGTAGCTAAGTTGGATATGTAATATCACATCCCTTTGGTTTAGAAAGTTTGTTGATTTCAACAGACGATGATGCAGCTTTAATTGCACACTAAACACTTGGGACATACCGTGTTTTTGTGTGTGGATTAGTTGATTAAGCAGGGGGAATTTCAATCGTGGACGATTGGTCGTCCTCATTCCACTGCTCCTTGCTCTATCCTAATAATGTCAAGCACCAGGCTAGGAAGCGACAAGTATAAATTGTTAAGTCATTGGTTTGACTCGACCAGGGTTCGAACCCACGATCCCACGACTCCACGTTTAACTACTAACATCGAAAAGATTAAATGCCTATCCACGTTAGGCTACTGCTGACCTACTGTGAAGCATGTCCCATACACACGTTTGTAAATACTTATTTATAGTTTTACCATCATACAAAACAAACCATATCCCATAAAACCCTCTCGCAGGTTCTAAGGGGGGGGGAGGGTTTTATGGTAAATGCACCTTCCTCTTACTAAAACTCATGTTGCTGCGTCTCAATGAATTATGCTCATTGAGAATAGCTTTGTACATGTAAGTATAGTGGACTACGATAGTGACCAGGTGATATAATTAGAGGATAGTATTAACGCTGAACTACATAATCCGCCAACTCGAACCATCCTAATTACAACACTATTTTCCTAGGACCAAGCAATACAGTTTCGGCATTTGCCGATAGTGCTGCGGATCTAGCAGCTCAGTACGGGGGGGATAGTGCTGTGACTATGTGCTGGGCATCACTCTTCCTGTGCATAGAAGAATATGACATGCATTCTCATTGGTTCCTGGTCACTGTTCCATGTGTTTTATTGTGAGCAAGAACAGTGTATGAAATTATAAAATTAGAAACTATCAATTGTAAATTCTATACTTCATAAAAGGCAAACTTTTGTTTGTGGTATTTCGATAATTTTCATCTCTCTAGCCCTCGATTGGAAAAAAGCCCAAAGAACTGTAAAAGATGGAAGACCGAGTCCCTATTTTCCTATATTATCGCCCATTTTACTCCCACCTTTCTCAGTACCGGAATGGAGGCGGATCATTGCTTTATATTTCATAGGCATACTCCAATATAAATTAAGAAAACCCTGAATAAATAAGAAAAAAACACCACAGTAGGCCTAATATGAAACAAGAATTGGCTATCACCGATTTGGTTGGCAAACGGAACACTGCCGACAGCTACTGTAACTCCCCACATCTAGATCTCCACATCTATTCTTGGTTTGAACCGGGATAAATAATATAGCACAAAATGCGAAATAAATCTAGACTTTTCTAAATACAGAATACAGAACATGTAAAATATTTAAAAAAGAACTTTGATTAAAGATATATAAATTGACCAATGAACTTCACTTATTTTCAGATTTTTCCTAAACCATCACAAATAATATAAAAGCATGAATACGACCAGAAGAAAATAGCTCTCACTCAAGATCTAAATTTCGACTCTTCTAGATTTAAAGCAGAATCACCTCAAATGATGTAATGAGTATGTCTGTGCATCTGTAGTGGGTAAATAAGAGATATATCACCATTTTTGGCTAGAATATTTTTGTAAAAAAGGAAGAATATTTCAAAAGGCTTATTTAGAGTAGTGCTTACATGCATATATTGAAAACCAAGTAATAAAGCTTCAGAACAGTGCACTCTTTGATGCACTGTATTCTGGTGGGGGCACTGTGAAAACCAGGAGACTAATAGGGCCCCAAACAAGCAAAGGAGGAACTCAGCCTTCTATGGTTCTATGAGAAAACCAAAATGGCAGATTTTCTAGAAATAAAAGAGCACAAATGCAGTGTAATAGAATATATCACTGGAATAAGGAACTCCTAATGATGGTGGCTTTTGTAAGTTTATCCCAACTGATAACACCCCATGCCGCCCCCGACTCCAGACACAGACACACAGCCCACCACTGGTTCTTTTTCCAGCTCGCAGGTGGCGCAACCAGTCTCCAGTATGCGGCAAGCACGAATGCGTTTTCAATGTAGATGTAAATTTCCCTGAACCCCACTTTGATGTGTGAAGCACATGGTTATTGGCAAGTCTCCCCCCCCCCCCCCCATGCCTCATCTCACCCCACTTCATGTCGCCTCACCGTGCCTCACCTCACCTTGTTTCACATCACCTTAGCATATCTTGCCCCACCTCACCTCATCTCACCTTACCTCACCTCACCTCACCTCACCTCATCTCACCTAACCTCGCCTCTTCTCAACTCAACTCATATCACTTTATCTATTCTTACCTCACCTCATTTGGCCTCACCTCACCTCACCTCACCTCACGTCACCTCACCTCACCTCGCCTCACTGCATCTTGCCTCATGTCACCTCACATCACCTCACCTCACATCATATAACCTCACCTCGCCTCACCTCACACCGCCTTACCTCACTTCACCTTACCTCGCATCGTATGACCTCACCTCGCCTCACCTCACCTAGCCTCACCTTTCCTTGCATCATATGACCTCAACTCGCCTCACCTCATCATACCACACCTCACCTCACCTCAGCTCACCTCACCTCACCACACCTCACCTCACCCGGCCTCACCTCCCTTCCCTTCCCCTCACCTCACCTCACCTCACCCACCTCACCTCACCCTTTGCCCCACCCTGGTTTTCAATGCGACTGTGTGGCAGAGCTGTCAAAGCGAACCGATTGCGAAACAAACTCAATTACAGCCAGATTTAATTGCAATAAAAATGGAGCACCCCTCCCCCTACCCACTCGCCCTCTTTTTTTTTAGTCAATGACCATTTTCGCCTGCCTCTTGCCTCCTGCAGCTGGACCTCGGGTGGGTGTGGGACCAGGACGCCACCCGGCACCGCGTCGTGCGCCTCGAGCGCAGCCGCATGCGCAGGTCGTCTCGCCTTCCGGTCTCGCCGCCCGTGGCGCCCCTGGCGGTCGACATTGACACCGCCGACTCGGGGCTGGGCACGGCGGACGGAGATTTAACGTTCGCCGCGCCGTATCCGCCCACACTGCCAACTTCCGCCGACATCGCCGCCAACGCGCAGACGTCATTTATGCTGAGTGACGTGAGTAAAGCTTTAATTGTCTGCTTGTTATATATAAGTATATGTATACTGATGTATATATTATATACTTAAGGGAAACCCGTTTCAAATGATCGAAATGGTGAATACCATGGACAGTACGTATGGTTTGAATTTGTGTCGGTTGGTGTGCGACAAATGTCTGAAGCTGGGACCTGGCATGTTTACACATCGGAATTAGGGTACCCTAACGGGTCCCTGTCTTATCCTTCACTATATGCATTATGTTCTAAACCCACGTGTGGTATGTGGTCACCAAAGTGGGTCGGGTTCTTGCCTTACATTTAGTTCCAGTGTGGTTTGGAGTGAAGTTGTGCTAATAAGTATTCCACATTAGATAAAGCGCCACTACATGTGTGCAAGTGAGAACCAGCATGCAGTGTTGTAGTGTATGTCATCCCTAACCGACCACCTCCACAGATCGACCACTCCCCTATATTGATCGCTTTATTTGGGTCCCAACCGATCGCCCATACAATAATATTGTAATGATAAAAAAAAACTCCCTAAACCTCCCACCTTTTAAATGGACCACTTAAATTTGGTCCCATGGCCGGTCGATTTAGAGAGGTTTTACTGTATGCATACATAATATATGTAACACATGCACATATGCATATGTATACATATACATACATAATGCATACATACACATGCATATATACACATACATACATACATACACACATACATACATGTATACACATGCACACATACATACACATACATACATACACACAAATATACATAATATTACATGTACACACATACACACATATATACATACACACATGCATACATACATACATACACATACATACATGTACACATACATACAAACATACATACATATACACACATGCACACATACATACACACATGTACATATACATACATGTACACACATACACCCATACATATACATACATGCACAAACACATACATACATGTACATACATACATGTAGACATATGCACACATACATACACACATACATACACATATCCATATACACACATGCATACATACATACATACATACATACATATACACACATGCACACATATATACATGTACATACATGCACACATGCATATACACATACATAAATATACACATAGACACATGCATACATGTACACACATGCATAAATACATACACGTATGCACATACACACATACACACACATATACATGCATGTACAAACACATACATACATGCACACATACATACCTGTACACATATGAACACATACATACACAAATACATTCACATATGCAGACACATATGCATACATACATACACACATATACACACATGCCCACATACATACATGTACATACATGCACACATACATACACACATACATATACGAATACACACATGCATACATACATACATGTACACACATGCATACATACATACATACATGTACACACATACACAAATGCATACATACATACATACATACATACATCCATACATACATACATGTAGACACATGCACAAATGCATACATACATATATGCATACATGTACATACATACACACATGCCTACATACACACATACATACAAGTACACACATACACACATGCATACATACTTATATGTACACACATGTACACATACACCCATACATACATGTACACATATACACACATGCATACATACATACATGCACACACATGCACACATACATACACATACATACATGTACACACATGCACACATGCATACATACAAATATACATACAAGCACACACATACACATACATACATACTTACAATGTACACACATGTCCAAATACATACACACATACATATATGTACACACATACGCACATGCATACACACATACATGTACACCCATGCACACATACATACACAGATACATACATGCACACAAATACACACATGCATACACACATACATGTACACACATGCACACATACATACACACATACATACATGTACACACATGCATACATGCATGCATACACACATACATACACATACACACATACACACATGCATACATACATACTTACAATGTACACACATGCACCCATACATACACATACATATACACATACATACATGTACACACATACACACATGCATACATACATACATGTACACATATGCACACATACATACACATATACATCCACACATACCCAAATACATGCATACAAGTATATACATACACACATGCATACATACTTACATGCACACACATGTACACATACATACATGTACACACATACACACATAAATACAAGTAGATACATACACACATGCATACATACTTACATGTACACACATGTACACATACATACACACATACATACATGTACACACATGCATATATACACACATACATACATGTACACACATGCACACATGGCGGTAGCGGCTTAGCATCTAATTGGTAGCCACCTAAACTACCCACAGGCGTGATTAAAGTGGACTCAATGAGGACCGTTAATGCGGCCGTCTGCCCCGTGCGCAACGGTCTCTGCGCACCGCGTATCGGGGCCATCATCCGGCCATGGATTACCCGCTAAAGACCTGGCGCAGGCGCATAGATAGTCGCCAGTATCGCATCAAACCCTCGTCACGAGAAACTAAGCGCGCATCCGTCTCCGAAAGTGGCAGTTATAATCACGTGACGCAGACATGTTGGCTGTGATTGGTTGCCGGTGAAGAAAGGGGGGAGGGAGGTGGGTGGGTGAAGGAGCGCGAGAGGGCATGGAAATGTCGCCCGGAAGTTGACACCGGAAGCTCATTTCTCACCTCAAATGTTTGCTGCTGTGGGGTCCTAGCAATATATCGGGTCATATCGGCTTTGTTTGTTGGGGCAATGTCGACAGTAATAGCAGAATGAGTACCGACTTGTGACAGGCAGTGCACACTCATGGTGATTTTATACTATAGTGCTGCACCAGTGGAAGACTGAGCTGCTGACACAATGACCTGATATGCCACTCGGTCACATTATTATGATATTGAGCAAACCAGTCCTTGCCCTATCCTATTAATGCCAAGAACAAAGCTAGGCAGGGACACATATACATTTAGTAAGTCATTAGTTTGACTCGGTCAGGGTTCCAACCCACGACCTCCCACACAGGAAGCCAGCCAATGCTCTTACCGATCCGGTCACTCCATCCAATCGGTTATATCAGGATGGGCACCACAGATCTGTACAATTGAGATTTAACTAAAAGCGGGCGCACATTGTGCTATAGGCCAAGATAAGCCCCCGCCAAGTGGCAATTAGTAGTATAATACTATTAGTAGCACTCTTAGATTTGATCCATACCCCAATCCTGGTATCAATTGAAGCGCATCAGCTGTTTAATTTACGTTGACTTTGAAAATGGGTAATTTGATTTGGGTCTCATTGGTGTGGGCTCGGGTAGGCCTAGGTCATGTATCTAGACTCTCCTCGCAATTACTGAAATGCACATAACAGTTTGTATGTGGCATCTACTGAAGTATTCAATATTTCAGCAGATTCTTACCTTCTATTTATTCTTTTCTGGAATCGAAGGATCCTCATCGGATATAAAGGGTTATTGCCCGATATGCGATTTGATACCTAGTTGTCTGTTTGATACGTATCGAGGCGATCAAGGCGGGTATTTAAGGTCCATAATCAATTAATGTACACAAACAAAAATGTGTACCCCTTTCTGCATACTGTGATCAACGGTTATATATTGGGGTATATGCCGTCATTAAATCCCTTAATTTAGTTTATTTCTGAAAATGTTGGTCTAAATAAAACTGGCCCGGTATTTCAATATATCAAAACAAACTAATCTGATATTGAATAAGTGCCTGTCACACCTTAACGGATTGAGCAACGGACATAACCGGTGGCGTTCGTTATCAAAATGTATCGAAATGTGTCGAAATGTTGCGTTATTGGGTCAAAGGCCGCCGGATGAAACAAAAGCTAAACGGACATGGAATGGTGAACCGACAGGTGAAAACCGAATGTCAAACGGATGGACCAAAGACCAAACATGAACCAGACACATACCGGACTGTTTACGTCATGTGACGGACACGCCGAATACATATATAAAGCCGGCAGACCAAATTTCCGTCAATGGATTATTCATGAAGCTAACCGGAAATGTTATGGGTGGGTACCGGACATGAACCGGGCAAAACGGACTAAAGAAACTTAAACCGGACAACAACCATACACGTCAGTCCGGCGACATCTGTTCCAAGTTTTGTGCATGTTCAAAACTTGTCACCATACACGCCGGACACCACCGGACAGAGAACAGATACGCCGGATGCTGACCATATATAAACCGGACATTGACGTATTTCAGTGGACTGTGTCCATTTTTTTTCCGTTTCCCCAATCTGGTAAGCTGTGACTGGGCCTTTAGAGACAAATGTGATATCACGTTTATTAGACAGAGCAGAGTAATAAAAAACACATCTTATTTGCAACATTACAAGTTACATAGTCAGGTGGTTTTGAGGTTGTTTCTGTAAAAGATAAATATATTCGGTTCATTATTATGATCTATGCCTACTATAGATTATTTTTAAGGGTTAACTTTGGTGATATTTAAAGCGAAAACATGAGAAATTAATTTCGAAATTAATTTTGGTGTGAACACCAACATTCTGGACATAGGATTTGATTACCATTTCTTTAGTGTAGCAGTGTAGTACAGATCACCAAACTGCAATACATGTTTAATGAATACACCAATATTCAAATTGGATAAACATGATCGAATCTAGCTAAGTATTTTGGCTTCGAAAATGTACTGATTCCGTAAGATTATGCAGCTTTACGCAATTAAAGATCATAACTCTAGTCTCACGCAATATATGGACTGCATTGTTGGCTATTTTCATACTTATTTCTTTAGATGCAGCATTGCTATTTCATCTTTTTCTCTCCCCATCACCACCCCATCACATCTCCTACTGTGCCCATATAATGCCTCATAAAAAAAATGACTGCATTTCTGGAGTCCGCTGCAGCCACAATTCCAACTGAATCCGCTACTTACCCGCGCACACTCCGGGGACTGGGGATGGCGCCTCATGTAGCCACCGTCATCGGTTGCATTCACGTGCGTGAAGATTGATATCGCATTGATATGTGCGCACATATAGAGAGGCTGAACCTCGGGTCACGCAGTGATAGCTGGGGCGAGGGGTACTTAGAGTATGAGTGGAGCGGGCAGTGTAGGCGTGTAGCGGACGGATTGAAGCTCACACGTCCTACACTAGACAGGCACACCCGCAACGTCCTACCAAAACACCAACGACACAATGCTGCACCAACGAACACATATCGAATGTATACAGAAATCAACTACTGTATCAGGAAATCAACTACACATTGTTGTATTAACGAATCAGCCACACCGTGTTGTATCAACAAATTAACTACATAATTGTGTACCAACAATCCAGCTGCATCTGTTATATCAACAAATCAACTACATAACGTTGTGTTAACAAATCAATTTCACATGGTTGTATCAACAAATCAACTACATAACGTTGTATTAACAAATGAACCACACCTTGTTGTATCAACAAATCAACTACATAACATTGTATTTACAAATCAACTTGACATTGTTGTATCAACAAATCGACTACATAACGTTGTATTAACAAATCAATGTCACATGGTTGTAGCAACAAATCAGCTAAGTCAACTACTTAGTGAATCAACAAAGAACTGCACATTGCTGATTCAACAAATCAATTCCATACACATTGTCGTATTAAAATACCAAATAGATAATGCTGTATCAACAAATCAACTATGTATTGCTGCATCAACAAATCAGCTATACAATTATGTATCGTGAAATCAACTATAGCATGATGTATCAATAAATCAGCTACCCACTGTTGTCTCACCAAATCAACAATGCAATATTAAACCAGCGTGATGTGGTCAACACCATAGTGGACAACAACTGTGACAACGATGGAAGAAAGAGAAGAGAAGAGGTAGGATTCAGCTTATTCCCCATTTGTTTGTGATCAGGGATGACGGGAAAGGGAAAGTTGGTCTAGGCGAGAGCAATTGGCATGAATATTTTGCCATGCTAGGTGACATGCGGGCAGACTCCACAGTGCCTCGGCCATGGATAGAACCCATGATCGAGCACCAAGATCAGGTAGCTATCATGGCAGGAGACTGCTCGTGGAGGACGTGCTTAGGTTGGTCTGAATGTATTTTCACGATGATTGATGATGGGAGGTTGCGACGTGGCTGGAAGGATAGCACAACGATTAAAGATTTACAACATGATGCTTGCTTAATTGGTGTGAGGAGGGATGAGCAGAGGAGAGCTGGCAAGGCTGAGCATGGCTACCAGGGCCAAAACACTAGGTCAGATGAGCAAGGCTCGACTAACAACTATGGACAATATAAGCGTCCCGAGTTTAACCACGAAACAGACGGCTGGCCCTATCACAGGTGGAACTGGGGAAATGACTGCGGTTTTTCTAACTCACATGGCACCTGAGGTGAGAGGTTCGCACATGTATGTGCGTGGTGCATGAATAAGTATAGGAAGGCAAACCTCCATAAAGAACAGGACTGTAACAATAAGAAATGCCAACTTGAGAAGAAAGCTGCAATGGCTACTAATGATGACCACCAGGCCAAAGATTTTCAGTAACCGGCCCTGTCCGTGCCGAAAATAAGCAAAGTCGGTGAGCAAATGACATAAACATGAACACCACGTGCAAAGTAAGTCCTGAACATACTGTGAACATCTGTGCTGCTATGACCATTAATTGCTTTCCCCGCCACCACAGAGCCCCCGCCATCTTACGACATGTGGCGGGGCATACTCCCCTCCAAACGACCGAACACTCACATCAGAGAACTCCAACACACCTGCCGCTGCCAGCCTCAAAGCCGACCGCGAACCACCATGTCAACACACAACCACATCTCAAAAACAACTCAAAGTAGGAGACAAGAATCCTGTCTTTAATATTGCTGACAAAAACATTGATTGTGTTCCCGCCAGACCAGCCCCATATGGTCTGGGTCGGGTTGTTTACTTGGTGCCACCCCTGGCACCGATGCTCATTCAAGCACAACTCACTTCACATTGCAAGCAACCCCTACCCTGACCCAATCCGGATGCCCGACCACCCCCACCCACCACCTCCCACTCCCCACCCAACCAGCTCCGGCGGAAACGGCCAGCCACCGGAACTTCCCCGCACAACAACAACAAACACCCCCTACCCCCCACCCCACGCCCATCCGTCCGCACGCCCCCTCCCACCCACCAGGCCCCCATCCCTCACTGTGTTGATGCCTCACCAGCTGCACCCTCTACTGCTGCGGATGACAACAGCACTCCACACCCGCCGTTTCAACTTTAAAGCAGCTTCACTCCATGATACTACAAAGACTGACATCACTGACACCGACCTACATCATGGAGATGAGATGTCAAACGCCAACCAACCTGTACACTGCACCACATCAGGTACCGTTGTTGCTTGTGTTCACCCAGTCAGCCACACATAGTCACGATGACCCGGACAACCCACCTGATGCACTACTCATCCAAGACGACTGGGACCAGGCCGCCGAGGACCTGGACGACCTTCTACACCACCATGACATCTATGCAGCACCACTCTACAACCCACCTCACACTCCACCATCATATAAACCTACTCTTGTTAATATTTGGCCTGTATCGGTTGATGTAGTATGGCAAAATGTTGATTACAGGACCATATATGACAGGGTGTGAAACCTCTATTTGCTCCCTGAGAGAGTGCCGCTGGTAACTTGCAGCAATTCAACACTTTTGCAGGCAGCTTCCATGAAATGTTGTGGGAAATGAAGGCAGAGGAGCTGCAGAGAGCTGCAGACAGAAACACCATGAAGGGCTTCTACAATGGACTGAAGGAAGTGTGGGGACCCGTGAAGAAGGGACCTGTTCACCTGAAATCAACTGATGGAATGGAGACCTTTTCTGACAGCAAGAGAATTGTGGCAAGATGGAGTGAACACTTCCAGAAGCTACTCAATGTCCCTGGTGACATAGATCACAAAGCTTTGAACAACATCCAGCAGAGCATTACCAAAACATTCCATGGATGAGATGGCTAGAGCAATCGCCAGCCTAAAAGATGGAAAAGCACCTGGCTGTGATGGAATTCCTGCTGAAGTATGGAAGCACGGAGGAGACAATCTGCTTAACAGACTGCACCAACTAACCACCAATGCCTGGGAGGAGGGTTCTGTACCCCAAGCATGGAAGGATGCCAGCATTGTAACCGTCTACAAGAAAGATGATCGAACAGACTGTGGGAGCTATAGAGGAATCTCTCTTCTTTCCAAAGCAGGCAAGATCTTCGCCAGGATCCTCCTCAACAGACTATCTATTCACATAACACCTGATGTATTTCTGGAGTCACAGTGTGGCGTCAGAGGTAACTGGAGCATCGTGGATATGATATTTTGTCTCTGTAGCTACAAGAAAAGTGCATTGAGCAGGACCGACCACTGTACATGGTATTTGTCGATTTCACTAAGGCGTTTGATACAGTCGGGAGGACCGGGCTATGGCAGCTACTGAGGAAGTATGCATGCCCAGAGAAGTTCACAACTATGATCGAGGCTCTACATACAGGAATGATAGCGAACGTTAGTGTTGGAGGGGAAGTCTCAGAATCGTTCGGGGTTACCAATGGGGTCAAGCCAGGTTGTGTTCTGGCCCCCACACTCTTCTCCATCTTCCTATCAGCAATGCTCGATGAGGCTTTCCGAGACATGGGGGATGGCATCTATATAGAGTCCAGACAGAGCGCTGACCTATTCAATGTCGCACACTTCAGAGCGAAGACCAAGACTACTCGGATACTGGTGAGAGAGCTGCTATTCGCAGATGACAATGCACTGGTTGCCCACTCTGCTGAAGAGATCCATAAAATAGTGGATGCTTTCTCCGATGCATCAAAGAAGTTCGGCCTGAAGATTAACATCAAGAAGACAGAGGTGCTGTACCAACTCAACTCTACAAGAACCCAAGAGGAGGATATCATGGTTGACGGAAACAAGCTGAACTCTGTTCCGGAATTCACCTACCTCGGAAGCACTATATCAAGTGATGGACGCATTGATGCTGAAATACAGAGGAGGATGGCCAAGGCTAGCGCATCTTTCGGCCGACTATGCCAGAGACTCTGGAACAACCACCATTTGTTCATGCGGGTCAAAGGCAAGATCTACCGTGCTATCGACCATACTATACGGAGCCGAGGCATGGACAGTGTACAGACGACAGGTGAAAAAGCTGCATGCCTTCATGATGCGACATCTGCGTTCAATCATGAGGCTAACCTAGAAGGACAAAGTGACAAATAAGGAAATACTCGAACAGACGGGGCTGCCCTCTATGGAAGATCTTTTGATCAAAAAGAATCTCCAGTGGACTGGGCACCTCATGAGGATGTCATCAGAGAGGCTACCAAAGCAGATGCTCTATTCTCAACTGTCTTCTGGTTACAGAAAGAGAGGGTGCCCTCATCTCCGGTTCAAGGATACGATCAAGAGAAACCTGAAGTGGAGAGACAATAAGACCGACTCATGGACATCACTCTTACAGCGGAGAGCTAAATGGAGAGCTGCAGTCAAGTAATGAAAGCAGTCTTTGTCGCATCGCGACCGACAGCATGATGATGATGATATGACAGGGTGAGGGAGGCTGGCTTCCTAACCATATCTACCATGAGGGTCACCGTCTCATTGGCCCTCAACGTCCCCAGAGGGAGGGAACTGCTGGCCGACTACCATGATGACCAATTCGTGGACTTCCTCGAGTTCGGCTGGCCTACCGACTATGCCACCCCAAACCCACAAGTCCCATAGGTGATAAACCACAAGGAAGATCCTCAACATCTACAATGGATAAGATGGTACATCAAGAAGGAGAGCAAGCTTGGAGCCCTACTCGGCCCCTTCCCCGAGCCGCCCTTCTTCCCCTGGGCTCAGACCAGCCCGATGATGATCCGACCGAAGAGGAACACCAGTGAACGTAGGGTCAATGTTGATCTGAACTACCCCATGGAGGCGAGTGTCAACTCCGGCATCCGGAAGGGCTACTTCCAGTGTAGGCCGGTCACATACACCCTACCGTGGATCATGGATCTCATGGACGAAGCAACTCATCTTGGGCGTGGATGCTACCTCTGGTCAGCCGACCTGGCCAGAGTGTATAAGCAGGTCATGACCTGCCCCCTCTCCATCCCCCTCCTCGACATCAACATCAACGGCGATACATACTTTGATATCGCTGCACCCCCTCCATGGCCTGCGCCTGCACCAGTAATGCTGTCATCTACCTCCTTTACTGTTGCAGCCACTTTGTGCTGTGTTACTTGGATGACTTTGTTGGCATAGCTGGGTCCAAGGAAGCGGCAGTCAAGGCCCCCACCAAGATGATCGACATTGCAGCAGACCTAGGCCTCGCATTTTCACCTGCAAGGTGTGTCCCGCCAACCCATGCCCACTCTCAACTGATGACGTGATGGTCCGGATATCACCGGAGAAACTTGCCGAGGTCGTCCAGGAGTGTGACCGATGGACACCAAAAAAGGACCTCCAGCGCCTTGTCGGGCGCCTCCAACACATCTCCAAGTGCATGTGCCCGGCGAGGCACTTTATGAACCGCATCCTGGAAGCGCTCCGCAACACCCCCTACACCGGCAAGCATCCCATAACAACCGATATGCTCAAGGACATAGCTTGGTTCATGGATGACGGTCTTGTCCTCCTGCGCCCCCCCCCCCGCCCAAACTCTAATGGCTCATCGAGTGCGATTCCTCCCTCCATGGGGGAGGCACGCACTCCTCCTCCGGCTTCATCACTGAAGAATACCAACACGAATACATAGCCATCAGTCATCACATAAACATCCTCGAAGCCATCAACCTGGTCGTTGCCCTCCACACACTTTCTCCCGACAACCCCCATGACTATAAATTAACACAGACAACCTCGCCTCCCAGGCAGTGCTTGCCTCCGGTGCGGGGAGGGACCCCATCCTCTGTACCTGCGCTATGGCAATATGGGGGTTTGCCGCCCTTAAGTCTTGCGAGGTCAGCGTATACCACAAACCGGGAGCCGACATCATACTTACAGATGCCCTCAGTTGGGCCCCATTCGACCCAGGTGCACAAGCGAAAGCCATGGCCTCTGCCGCGAGCTCAAGCTCATCAGAGTCAAGGTACGACATGACCACACCCTCATTAATGACACTCTTTAAACCTGGAAAGCTTGTATCATTGCCTCTCTCTTCCCAGGTCTTCAAGAACATCACAAAGACATGAAATGCCTGTACGAGGTGGGGCTAGCCACTGGAATGTGGTGGAACAAGTCGCTTCAGATCAACAACTACCATCAACATGCCGCCTCTGCCCGATACGACCCCGGCCGCCTCTCGGAGCACGACGTGATGTTGTACATTGCCCACCTCGCACGCAAGCTACACTCCCCTGGTGCGGTCCTCAATTACCTCAGTGGGGCAAGAACCTGGGTTTGACTCCATCGAGGGAGTGTTCACGGCTTTGACACCTATATGGTCTCCATTGTCAAGCGAGGCATTGCACGCACCTCGCTCCACGTACCAAGGCAGGCCCCACCCATAGCGGTTCACCTGCTCAAATCTGCTGTGAGTTTCTTCAGGTCAGCTGGCCCGAATGCCTACGTCCTCAGTGCTGCCGTCCTCCTCGGCTACTTCAGTCTGCTGCTACAGGGCAACTTCCTCGTCACCGGAAGACATGACGACCCGGGCCACACCATCCATGGCGCCGATGTCAGTGACAGCGGACACTCACTAACCAGGTAGGAGAGCTTACCTCGATCGGGCTATGGTGGTTAATTACCTCATTTGACCCCCGGTTCAATTTCCAAGGTCGAATTTTATATAGGATTAGTTAGCAGGTTCAATAATATGGTTATGGCACACTGAGTTTTGGGATGTTTTCATATTGGCATACATCACTAGAAACCCAAACATTATATCTAATTTCCTGGATATTCCTAGGACATTTAGTTGGGACCGGATTGAGTAAATTAACAGTGAATATTAGGAAATATTTCAGTAG
Source organism: Branchipolynoe longqiensis (assembly GCA_030323885.1). Taxonomy (NCBI): domain Eukaryota; kingdom Metazoa; phylum Annelida; class Polychaeta; order Phyllodocida; family Polynoidae; genus Branchipolynoe; species Branchipolynoe longqiensis. The sequence goes on along the minus strand of CM059192.1, from coordinate 9,150,411 downwards.
TTACAACACATGGCTACATGACATAACTGCCCATGATAGAACTGTGTTGGTATAGCCATAAATCCCAAACAATAGAGGAACCTCCAGTCAACCATGGGGGTATATGCTGGTCTGTGGCCCACTCATAAACTTCCACTTGCCACTGGGGTAGGTCCTGTGGGGACTGTTGTGCATCATGTAGATATATTGTTTGCATACCAATATATATATGCATAATAAATAATTCACTGTGATTGTGCATCTGATGCATAATCACCACAAAGATGGTGGTACAACATTAAGAAAAACCTACCTTAAATATTATTGTATTTGATTTATTTTATTGTTGTGACAGCATATATACACATATATACACACATATACATATATTAATAAACACATATATACACACATATACATATATTAATAAGCACTTTATCGATTTAAAACGTTATGTATAGCCTCCCAGCTTCCCAGTTCCGAACATCCCTCCACCACATCCCAAATATTTGAATAGAAGTAAAAAGTAATAAACAAAAGTAAAATAAATCAAATGAAAATGCCAACCACTCACCAAATATATGTTTATATATGGTTACAATACAACCCGTTAAACCAACCTCGGTTAAACCAAACGATCAGTTAATCCAAACTTTTTTGGGGGCCTGCAAAATACTACCATTTATCATATCAAAAAGTTGGTTAAACTGAAGTCGTTTAATCCAAATTGGTTGTAATGCTTGCATTGCGTTTGATGCGAGGAGAGGAAGGAGGCCCCCCCCCCCTGCCACGCCACACCGGCTTTCTTACCTCCCCTGTCATCTTCCCCTCGGCTTTCTTCCCTCCGCGCTCTCTCTCTCCCCCGCCGACTTTCTCACCTCCCCCCGCACCTCTCACCTCCCCGCTCCTTCCCTTATAAGCCGCCCGCTCGGCCTCCTTCAGCCATTCGCCCTCCTGCCGTCCTCCCCGCTCAAGCCTCTATTTTCTCCACCCACCCACCCTAAAATCCAACCGTACCGGTGTTGGAGGCCTCCTCGGCACCCCCTCACCATGAACACTAAAAGCTCCCTCCGAGCTCCTCTAGTCCTTAAGTATTTACTCCTATCTGCTCCTTATGAGCTGTTTCTTAACTTCACGTTCTCTGTATATGCCCTGTATACCCTCATTGTCCTTACCCTGTATATAGCATTTGACCTTCTCTCTGTTGTTGCCCTGTATTACCCTGTTGAGGCACTCAATAAAGTGCCTTTTTCTCCACCCCCGCCTCCTCTTCCTTCCTTGTCGCGCATCATCAGTTAATCCAAACAGAAGTTCATGCCCCAGGCCACTTCTGGTACAGTTAAACCAAACTTTCATGTGGTTATAAGGTCACCTGAGATCCCACCGACTTTTGTATAGGATACATGGTAGTATTTTGAAGGGACCCAAGAGATTTGTTTGGATTAACCGATCGTTTGGTTTAACTGAGCTTGGTTTAACAGGGTTATACTGTATATACATAAAAAACAATAATCAAAGTGTCCAGATACATTGTATATTACATGTGCAATACACTCTTACTCAAAGTCAACTTTCCCTGACTCTACTTTAACTGACTCTACTTTACCCGACTCTACTTTACCCAACTCTACTTTACCCGACTCTACTCTACCCGACTCTACTTTACCCACCCTGACTTTACCTGACTCTACTTTACCCGACTCTACTTTACCCGACCTTACTTTACCGGACATGACTTTACCTGACTTGACTTTACCCGACTTGACTTTACCCGACTTGATGTTACCCGACCTGAATTTGCCCGACCTGACTTTGCCTGCCATGACTTTGCCTTACCTGACTTGACCTGACCTGACATCATCTGACATTACCCAACCTGACTTGACTTTACCCGACCTGACTTCATGCGACCTGACTTTACCCTACTTGACTTTTCCCCACTTGACTTTACCCGACTTGATGTCACCCGACTTGACTTTACCCAACCTGACTTTGCCTGACCTGACTTCCCCGACCTGACTTCACCCGACCTGACTTCACCCGACCTGACTGGACCCGACCTGACTGGACCCGACCTGACTGGACCTGACCTGACTTTACCCAACCCTACTTTACCCAACCTGACTATACCCGACTCTACTTTACCCGACTCTACTTTACCCGACTCTACATGACCGACTCTACTTTAATCGACACAACTTTATCCAACACAACTTTAACCGACATGACTTTACCTGACTCTGGATTACCCGACTCTACTTTCCCCAACTCTACTTTAACTGACTCTACTTTACCCGACTCTACTTTACCTGACTCCACTTTACCCAACCTGACTTTACCTAACTCTACTTTACTCGACTCTACTTTACCCGACCTTACTTTACCAGACATGACTTTACCCGACGTGACTTTAGCCGACTTGATGTGACCCGACCTGACTTTACCTGACCTGACTTTGCATGACCTGACTTTACCTGACTCTACTTTACCCGACTCTACTTTACCCAATTCTAGTTTTCCTGACTCTACTTTACCTGACTCTACTTTACCCGACTCTACTTTAACCGACTCTACATTACCTGACTCTACCTTACCCAACTCTACTTTACCCGACTCTTCTTTACCCGACTCTACATGACCGACTCTACTTTAATGGACACGACTTTACCCGACCTGACTTTACCCATTCTGACTTTACCCGACCTGACTTTACCCGACCTGACATTACCCTACCTGACTTTACCTGACCTGACTTTACCCATCGGGTCAACTCAGGTCAGGGCAAGTCGGGTCAGATCAAGTCGGGTCGGATCAAGTCGGGTCAGGTGAAGTCAGGCAGGTCAAGACAGGTCGGGTGAAGTTGGGTCAGGTGAAGTCGGCTTGGGTCAGGTGAAGTCGGGTCGGGTGAAGTCAGGTGGGTTGAAGACCGGTGTGTTGAAGTCGGGTCGGTTGAAGTCGGGTTGGTTGAAGTCGGGTCAGTTGAAGTCGGGTCGGGTCAAGTAGGGTCGGGTCAAGTAAAGTTGGGTCGGCTAAAGCCGGATCCGGTAAAGTCGGGTCGGGTAAAATCGGGACGGGTAAAGTCGAGTCGGCTAAAGTCGGGTCTGCTCAAGTCGGGTCTGCTAAAGACGCGTCCGGTAAAGTCGGGTCCGGTAAATTAGGGTCTGGTAAAGTTGTTGATTTGTTTGTTTGTTTACCATCCCCCTAGCACAAAAAGTAGATATCTACTTTAGTCGACACAACTTTGTCCAACACGACTTTATCCGACCTGACTTTATCCGACCTGACTTTACCCGACCTAACATTACCCTACCTGACTTTATCCGTTGGGTCAACTCAGGTCAGGTCAAGTCGGGTCGGATGAAGTCGGTTCGGGTCAAGTCGGGCAGGTCAAGTCAGGTCGGGTGAAGTTGGTGAGGGTGAAATCGGCTTGGGTCGGATGAAGTCGGGTCGGGTGAAGTCAGGTCGGGTGAAGTTGGGTTGGTTGAAGTCGGGTCGGGTGAAGTCGGGTCAGGTGAAGTCGGGTCGGTTCAAGACGGGTCGGGTCAAGTAGGGATCAAGTAAAGTCGGGTCAGCTAAAGCCGGATCGGTTAAAGTCGGGTCGGGTAAACTCGGGATGGGTAAAGTTGTGTCGACTAAAGTCGGGTCGGCTAAAGTCGGGTCGGCTAAAGTCGGGTGTGGTAAAGTTGGGTGCGGTAAAGTTGGGTGTGGTAAAGTTGGGTCCGGTAAAGTCGTTGGTTTGTTTGTTTGTTTACCGACCCACCAGCACAAAAAGTAGACATCTACTTTAATTGACACAACTTTGTCTGACCTGACTTTACCTGACCTGACTCTACCCGACCTGACTTTACCCGACCTGACATTACCCGACCTGACTTCATACATCGGGTCAACTCAGGTCAGGTCTAGTCGGGTCAGATCAAGTTGGTTTGGGTCAAGTCGGGCAGGTCAAGTCAGGTCAGTTGAAGTCGGGTCGGGTGAAGTTGGCTTGGGTCAGATGAAGTCGGGTCGGGTCAAGTCAGGTCGGGTGAAGTCGGGTCGGTTGAAATCAGGGTGGGTAAAGTTGGGTCGGTTCAAGTTGGGTCAGTTCAAGATGGGTCGGTTCAAGTAGGGTCGGGTCAAGCAAAGTCGGGTCAGCTAAAGCCGGATCGGGTAAAGTTGGGTCAGGTAAAGTTGGGACGGGTAAAGTCGTGTCGGCTAAAGTCGGGTCGGCTAAAGTCGGGTCGGTTAAAGTCAGGTGTGGTAAAGTCGGGTCTGGTAATGTCGGGTCCGGTAAATTTGGGTGTGGTAAAGTTGGGGCCGGTAAAGTCGGGTCCGGTAAAGTCATTGGTTTGTTTGTTTGTTTACCGACCCCCCAGCACAAAAAGTAGACATCTACTTCAATCGACACAACTTTGTCCGAAACAACTTTACCCGACCTGACTTTAACCGACCTGACTTTACCCAACCTGACATTACCCGACCTGACTTTACCCATCGTGTCAAGTGAGGTCAGGTCAAGTCGTGTCGGATCAAGTCGGTTCGGGTCAAGTCAGGCAGGTCAAGTCAGGTCGGGTGAAGTCGGTGAGGGTGAAGTCATCTTGGGTCAGGTTTTTTAGATTTAAATATACATGTATATACATATAATATATATATATATATATATATATATATATATACACATACATATATGTATACATATAAATATACATCTACCTATGTGTATATACATATGCACCTATGTATATATATGTGTATATATACATGCATTCACATCTACATATATGTATACATATATACATATGGAGACATATATGTGACTACATAATTATATATATATATATATATATATATATATATGTGAATACATACTGTACTTAGAGATGACTGCATCACATATTGTAGAGTGGTCCTCCATTTGTCACTGGTAAGTTAACCCATGTGTAGTCTCTTTCACTCTCAGACTTATTGCAAGGGGCCTAATGACACTTTAACACTCAGATTTTAACCAAAAACTGCCAAGGAAAGCTTTCACACCTCAGGTTGCCAATGGTTCTCTGGGCTGCACCTCCACTACCAGCTGAGCTTACTGAGTGTGAATGTGTCAGAGCTTATGCCCTTTGAATAGGTGTGAGAGTGGATTGGATTTGGTTTATAAGGGTCTGTGCCACAGTGCACTGCACACACATATTTCTGAAGGCACACACTACACAACAGTCAATTTGCTACTTGCAAATGGATTACAATTGTGAAGGATCTGGCACAGTCATCCTTACATTTAGGAACACTGGTAAGTTATTCTTCACCTGATATTGCAATATTATTTATATATTATATATAATACATACATATGTATGTGCATATATGCATATATACATACAGCTTTAAAAGTATGTGTATGTGTACATGTACATGCATAATCAAAAATAAAATAAATTAAATATGAATGGAATATTATTTAGGGTAATGGCAGTGTTTGGTTAACATCTGAGTGTGAAAGTGTCAGAGCTTAGGCCCCTTGCATTGTTGCAATAAGTCTGGTAGTGACACAGACTACATATGGATTAACTTAGCAGTGACAAATGGAGGACCACTCTAAGATATGTGATGCAGTCATCTCTAAATACAATATGTATTTATATGCATATATATATAGACTCATGTATATATGTCTGCATATGTATATATATAGATGTATATGTATGTATATGTATGTATGTATATGTATGCATATATGTATATATATATATGTATATGTATGTTAATATGTATGTATATGTATGTATATGTATGTATATGTATGTATATGTATGCATATGTATGTATATATATGTATATGTATAACATTTATAATAGGCATAGGGGTTTGGGTTTCTGGGTGGGGAGAGGAGATGGCAGCCTAACGGCGCCGGGAATCCCGGCTTCCCGGCACCAGGGTTCCCGGCCTCCCGGCGACGAGACTCCCAACACTAGGCCTCAATTCAAATAATATAAATGAAGAATTCAGGTGCAAAATCATGTAAACGTCAATCCAAAAATGTGGTTTAGATCAAAGATTTTTACCTGTACCAGCAAGAAATGCCATATTCGTGGGGATTATGCATCAGATAATTGTATGTATGTGTATGTACATGTATATGTATGTATATGTATGTATATGTATGTATATGTATGTATATGTATGTATATGTATGTATATGTATGTATATGTATGTATATGTATGTATATGTATGTATATGTATGTATATGTATGTATATGTATATTCATTCATTCAATTCTTTATTTCAGACTCATGACTATGGTAGTTACACAATTTGGTCCATAGTAGGTAGATATAAAGATTAATTCGCATCACTCGGCAATAGACAAGATGAGAACAGATAACTTTTGAAAGATTTAATCAAGAATTCAATTCGGCCTGTGGCAAGCTATGTGGGTGGGTGGCTAGGTCCCTTCAATTCAGGTGCCGACAGAGGGCAAAGTTGGAGATCTGTGTGAATCGGAAATGTTCAGATTACTGCATTGAGGAGAGATTCAGGGGAGATTCAGCGCTCACCCCTCCCTCAGAAAGAGGGTGGGAGGGTGGGGAAGCGAAGTGAACAGGTAGAGGCACTGAGGTTGTCTGACTCGAGACACAGCAACGAGAGACTGAGGAAGACAGAAATAGACAGCCTCGTTCGCAAATTACACATGTTAGCCTCGCCAACATGCTCAATTCACATCACTCGGCAATAGACAAGATGAGAACAGATAACCTTTGAAAGATTTAATCAAGAATTCAATTCGGCCTGTGGCAGGCTATGCGGGTGGTGAGCGGCTAGGTGCCGACAGAGGGCAAAGTTTGAGATCTGTGTGAATCGGAAATGTTCAGATTACTGTATTGAGGAGAGATTCAGGAGAGATTCACCGCTCACCCAATAATACAGCGAGCGCTGCAGGAGCCTCGCGGACATGTAGCATGGAGAGGTAGGATTGGACTGCCCTACCCTTCCAGGTACCTGCTTGCAGAAGGTCAGCCGAGGAAAGGCCAGCGTCTTGACATGCTTGTGCGGCACCTCTTCGAAGACTGTGTAGCGTCAGTGGAGAATGGAGCGGAAGGACCGCTCTGGTAGCAATGCGGAGGAGTCTTGTCAATAGCTTGATCATCAAGGGTTCACCGATTGGAAGAAGGAATGCAGGGTCAGCAAGAGTAGGGTGAACTGAGTGTGTATATGAGGCCCAAACCCGTACTGGACAGCAGGGAGAGGAAGGTATAGCAGGTAGTCTAAACAAAACAGGGCAACCCATAGAAAGGCATGTCTTAGTAGAACAAACTTTAACATAGACTGCTGAGTCAGCGGAAATGACATCTTTAAATCTGAGGACATGGGGGGAGGGTTGGAGGAGACCAGGTTGCTTTGTCTCAGGAGGGTCAGGAACCCTATCACTAATGCTGCTATGGCCGCCACAGGGGGGTTCTGACGTGAGGAGAGGACAACTATAATGGCACTCAAATCAGCGGGGGAAATAGCAGGAGCTTTAGAAACCCGGTGTGTTGAAGACTTTATAATCACCTTTTTCATTAATGTTAATTCGTAGGATCTGAACAAGTCATGATTTCCCGGCCATGACGAAACCCAAATCTTTACTGAACTGAAATAATTCAAAACATCCCCGGGTGAGCAGAGTGAAGATGACAGGGAGAGCATAAATGACAAGAGATCATATGTTGTCCGAGTTCGTGGAGAAATGCCATGTGCCCGACAGAACTTGAGATACCGCTTCATGTGCGAGCACTTGTTCTGCCATGTTTGTGATGCCAACGCTGACTTGTAGAGCCTCTAGAGTCTATCATTGTGCCTCATCGTGTACACTGGAAGATAGGGGCAAACACAGTACTATCTTCCAGGTTAGGAATGTTTACATGTCAAAGTGAAGAATATGTAGATCTAAGTTTATTTCTACTTCAGATAGGTTCATCTTCTTGCATAACAGATCAGCTTTACTTTTAAGTGTAGGATTACTGAAAGAGCAACTCAGAGCATCAGCTAGAACTAGCTCTGTCCCCGGCTTATGCAAGACTTCAAGCTCAAAATTATGAGTAGCCGCGATTAACCATAATTGTCGAGCACAAGCGCATAGAATCTTATTTTTCCCTTTCCCTGATGACAATACCTCTTGCGAAGGGAGATTATCAGTATTGACAGTAACCACAAAATTACAAGAGTCAGGAAGGAGGAGGGCTGAAGCAGCATGTACAAGATTCCGGGCTTCTAGTTCAGCTATGGAAAGAGCCAAAGTCAAGACATCTGATGGGAACTTAGCTGCATAAAATGCATAAGGCGGAAAAAAACCCGCCAACAGCAAGGTTGAATCACACTCTATCACCCACGGGGATCTCTCACCTACCGGAAGGAGGAAACAGGAATTATGGGAGCGAGCAAACTTCTCGAACCATTCAAGGTCTAAGAGAATATCTAGGCTGAATATCTAGAAGCAAGTCCTACAAAAGGGGCTGCTCTGAGCACCTCAAGGACCCTATTATGAATCTTGTTGCTGATCTGACACATTTCGAAATATGGTGAAGCTTACCTGCCAGACTCTGTAACTGTTTATGAGATGATACTTTTGTATTCTTCGCCGTGAATATGGCCTATGCTGCCGACACGTCGTAAAGAAACCAGCAATCAATCTAATTTCTCATTCGGAATGGAAACTGACATATCAACTGTGTTTACAAGAAAACCTAGCCAAACTAGTGAGGTAGCTGGAGGAGAACACTTCTCAAGAGCTAACGCTAGCCCTAACAATCTAGTGATTTTAAGAAGCCTTGCATATGCCTTGCACGCCCTTCCTTTAGTACTTTCAAGACCAACAAAATTGTCAAGATAACACAGAACAAAATACCCTTCCTTCCTTAACAGCCAGACTACCGCTCTAGTCGTTCTTGCACACGCTAACGCTGATGTACGACAGCCAAACAGAGGTGCTACGTCAATGTAAAACTGACTATTGAGAGTAATACCTAACAACGGAGCTGACAGAGGACAAATCTGAAGCTGTCGATATGCACGAGCCAAATCAGCTGACCACAGCCAAGAGTTTGGGCCTAGTAGAGTCAATCTATCGGTTAGAGTAGCTATCGAAGGAAGGGAAAAATTAAAAGAACGGCCCTGATAAAATCTTCTCATAATCCCTGCATTTACGCTTTTTCCTTGTGGATAGCTCAGATCCAAAATAACTCTCCTAGCAGAAGAATTCTTCTTTGGCCTCATCATTAACGGACTTAGCTGACACCATGGAACAAACGGAAGCTGAGGAAAAGGACCTAGCAACGCTCCACATTCTGCAGCAATATGAGGATCTGAACTAGCTAACGGAGTATGATTAATCAGGGTGGGAACCGGAATGGCCGTAGACGTATAATCAAGCGGCCATCCAAACTCCAAGTGATCCACAAGAAGGGTATCCGGAAAATCCACCAGGAGGGCTCTCCAGACTGGTATTACCAAGCCTGACTCAAGTGGAATACGCGCTCCAAGATAATTTGGAACTGCCATCGCCCTAACTACCAAATAGATTTTACAATAGTCATTTGAACGAGCCCAGTCAAACTGCGCTACTACTGGTCAAAATAGATCAAGTTTCACGCTAAACTCCCGAGGCGACGGCGGAGGCACAATAACAGAGACGGGCTTAACCGCATTACCATCTACCAACCTCTCATCATTATCAAACCAGTCAAACATAAGCTCAGGAATTAGTACATCTATATCTGTTGCAACAAGAGGGTAAACAGACACAGCTGGGTTCACACCGGCGGGCACTGGGTCAAGCACCACCGGGAGAGGTGATAATGATTGCATGATAGACACTTGAGCATGTGGGGGGGAAAGGTGGGGGGGTAGCAGTGCTGTACCAGCACCAACATCACAAGAGGGTAGTTCATGTAGCGCTAATTTCTTGTTCACTCGGGGATTGTCTCGGTCATTGCTCACTGCAGCCGACACTCGGGACTGCTGAGAAGGTGGAAGCCGTGTCGACAGGTCAGTGGACATAACCGGAATGTCACTCACTCTCAACTAGGAGACTCACTGGCTGCTCAGTTCCAGCAGGTTCCGGGATCGGCTTCTTCTCGTTAAATTTCCTCTTCTTTAAGCAATCTTGTTCTTTATGGACTAACACCCTCTTCAGGCGATTCGCACAATATGCACAAATATGCTGGTACCGATTCACACCTGACCCATGTGACTCCGTGAAGCCACACTCCTTCCCCCAATTCCAGTTCCAACAGGCTTTACTATCCGCTTCTTTATTGTATTCGTCTCGACTGTGCATTAACCATACCAGAAGAAGAAGAACCTGGTGAGTCTTGTTTAAAAACCTGACACGATGTTCTAGCCGACCGAGCCGACACAGCAGACCTTTGAGACAAGGGTGGCCTTCCCCCGACGTTTATGAGTCGGCGGCATACCTGATAGCAGAGTACTTAGTAGAGAAGCGAAGTGAACACGTAGAGGCACCAAGGTGGTCTGACTCGAGACACAGCAACGGAGACCGAGGAAGACAGAAATAGACAGCCTCGTTCGCAAATTACGCATGTTAGCCTCGCCAACATGCTCAATGTGAATAGGATATAAGTAATAGTATGAATACTACCATACTAACCAATATCAAAATGTTGGTCTAGATACAATAGTTTGTACCAATGCCTCCATATGGCAGACATAAATCTGAGATCCCTCTCTTCTATTTTATATGTATGTATATATATATGTATGCATATGTATGCATATGTATGCATATGTATGTATATGTATGTATAGGTATATGCATAGCATTTATAATAGGCATACAGGGTTCGGATTCAGGGTGGGAGGAGACGGCAGCCTATCGGCACAAGGAATCCCAGCTTCCCGGTGACAGGGTTCCCGGCCTACCGGCGCCGAGACTCCTGGCACCAGGCCTCAATTCAAATAATATAAATATGAATAAAATGTGAAAACCAACAATAAAATAAATGAAATATAAATGCAATAATATACAAGGTATGTTTAATGTTAATGTTGCTGTACCAGCAAGAAATGCCATATTCATGGGGATTATGCATCAGATGCATAATTACAGTGTTATTTATGAGCATAGCTTACTGGCCTCCCGTGAATAGAAATAAAAAGTGATAACCAACAATAAAATAAATCAAATACAATAATATTTAAGGTAGGTTTTTCTTGGTGTTGTACCAGCAAGACAAGCCATATTTGTGGTGATTATGCATCAGATGCATAATCACAGTGAATTTTTCTTATGCATATATATATATATCGGTATGCAAAAAATCTAAATATCAACAGTCCCCACAGGACTTCCCCCAGTGGCAAGTGGAAGTATATGAGTGGGCCACAGACCAGCATATACCCCCATGGTTGATTGGAGGTTCCTCTATTGTTTGGGATTAATGGCTATACCAACACAGTACTGTCATGGGCAGTTCTGTCCTATAGACATGTGTTGTAACTACTGAATTATTTCCTAATATTCACTGTTAATTTACTCAATTCGAATATTCACGAAATTAGATATAATTATTTCATTTCTAGTGATGTATTCGAATATGAAAACATCCTAAAACTCAGTGTTCCACAACCATATTTGTGAACCTGCACCTTAATCCTATATGAAATTCGACCTTGGAACTTGAACCGGTACTCGAATTAGGTACTTTAACCACCATAGCCCGAACGAGGTCAGCTCTCCAACCTGCTAACAGTCCACACACGATCAACCAAGACCTCTAGGTCAAACCAAGACCCCTTCACCATGAACATCCCAATCATACCAAACTCAATATGCTGCCCGGTAAAGGCCTGCCGAAAAAACAAAAAGAACTCTCCTGACCCGGCCTTCCTGACCATCACTGGTGAACCACTGACCGCACACACCCTCACCCTGGCACTCCGAGCACCACTCACCTCTGCTGCCACGATCGCCCTGAAGACTACACACTACACAGCCTCTGACGCGGGGCCACTCAGGCCTGCGCAAGAGTCGGTGCCCCACTCCAGCACGTACAAGAACTCGGCAACTGGAAATCCAACACCATCACAGCATACATCCAACCTGCTGCATTCAAGATCGCGACACAGGCACTGTCAACTTTATTTCATTCAGTGCCAGGTCGTGGAATTCAAACTTTTCACCAACCGACCCATCAACTCATGAACTTTGACCTCATTACAAATTTAACCTCAGATAAACCCAACTATCATATGACCAGAACTATCATATGACACTCCTTCTTACATGACTATCCCCATTCCTATTCCACCATATCTTAATCACCTCTTGACCTCATTAACCTTCCTCTCTTCACTCCTACCATTCAACCACTTGACCTTCCTCCCCTCTCTATTTGACCTCAATGTGAACTTTGACCTCATTCCCTTCCTTCACCTTCACATAATTGTTTGACCTCTGACCTCTTTAACTGTATTAACTTCACTGTTGTTCATTTGATGTCAATTTATTGTTAATAAATTCCATACTATGAGTTCCTTGTTGCATTATCAAATTAGTGGGACCAAGGAAGCTATCACAATTTGTCATCAAAGGGTACGCTGGTATCAACGTGCAATAAGAATTGCTTCCGTCTTAATTTGTACAAGTGTAGGGCTGGGTACCAGTGTGTGACACTGTTATAGGTTTCAGGTGAGTGCTCTCACCATTCAGTATATATGTGTCTTTAGCCACGTGTCAGGTCATGATCATGATCATCATCATCATGCTGTCAGTCGCGATGCAACAAAGACTGCTTTCATTACTTGACTGCCGCTCTCCATTTAGCTCACTGCTGTGAGAGTTGCGTCCATGAGTCGGTCTCAGGTCATGATACTGGAGAAATAACATCCCGGTGGGGCAGCACTATAAACTCGCCATGAGTGAGTTCTGTCACAAGTCTGTACCCTACCGGATATGACCATCGATGTTTCTAGGACGGAAAGTCATAGTCAGCCAAATCATAGCCACACACAGTCCTCCTCCAGAAATGGCATGTTGTTAGGATATGAAACACCAATGAGCAATTCCGTTGATCTTGGTTTTACACACACATACTTGTTCTTTCAATAGTGTCACCCTCTCGCCCAGTCTCTCTTTCTCTCTCTTTATGCATATACTGCAGATGAACTATAGATGTATGGACATATTTGACTAATTGTTGATACGACGACTTCTTTGAGCTCGGCCCAGCACGAGTAGAGAATCGGGGAGGGACTTTTGAGAGAATGGCGGAAGACACTTAGTGCAAATTTGTGTTGCATTGTCCACCGTCACAATGAGTTGCTAAAATCACCCTGAATTTTCTCCAAACTTATCAAAGCAGCTTTATTTTGTGTCAAATACGCATCGCCTATAGTCAGTTTCCTAACAAGTCATGGTTCCATGGATTACAATGATCACATCATATGTATCAATGTATATAAGGTATTTGGATTCAATGCGCCCAGAACACAAAAATGCCATGTCTATTTCCCATCCTGATATGACCTTAGGTGTTCCTAACAAACAAACATTTCTATATCGTGTAGAGCGTCTGCTTTCCGTGTGTGGAAGGCGTGTGTTCAGTTCAAAATTGTTACTTGCCTACCTTGCCTCGTGATTGGCATCCCTATAGGATAGAGCAATACTGGCTGGCTCAATGTTAGGATAATATGACTTGATTGAAATTGACAGGACAGGGCAATACCTGCTGGCTCAATGTTGGATAATGTGACTTTGTTGGCATTACTTAGTTTCTTTTTTTCCTTGAAGATTTATACTGCCTATCAAGTATCATGGATAAGTCTAAATAGACTTGTTTTCACCATTAGACAGTTTGTCGATAGAAAGCCTGAGCCTACACTTTTACCCCCCAAGGGATTTTTTAACCTCCCAGACCACATTGACATGGTATGAGAGGAACTGCCTTTGATGACGTTGTAAGTTATACACAGCGGTTACTAGGATAAAACAATACTGGTTGGCTCAATGTTAGGATGTTGTAACTTGGTTGACATTGCTAGGATAGAGCAATACTGGTTGGCTGAATGTTAGCATAATTTTGGCATCATGACAAAATGGTATCCCAATGAGCCAGAACTATAAATTCCACCATAGGTGTTCACTGTCACAAGCCCTTTTCCCTTCCTTATGTGACGTCAGATGTTACTAGGATGCAAAGTCCCCACCAACCAACTAACATCATTGACAATCTTCGACCAACTGTCGGTGAAAGATGTCCTGGGTTGAAGCTGGGTGCCTTATTTAGAGTATAGGGGACGGGCACTACCTTCACTGATGTGCTGTATATTTGATACCAAGGGCTGACCATTGAGTTCACAACGCAGGGCTCACTAGCAGAGTGGTTCGCATTATCAAAGCTCACCAACCCGCTCTGTATGCTCTATGTACCAATCACCTCTGTACACTCTATGTACCAATCCGTTCTGTATGCTCTATGTACCAATCCGTTCTGTACGATATATGTACCAATCTGCTCTGTACGCTCTATGACCAGTCCGCGTCCTGTCCAAGTCCTGGCGATACGGAATATTGTTTAACGTCAGTGATCGGTCCAGAACTGGTGTTTTCAACGTGACATATACTGTGTTTGTTAAAAAGGTCATGAGCCTCTCTCGCTGGTTGCGGATTGCAGTGACTTGGGACTGCCTTTCCGGTCGACTTCCTCCATCGACGGCGTCAGCTGACGCAATCAACACAGCGGCAAATTAAAGGTCTATACACAGGCTGACTGACGCCTTAATCATCGATTGCTCTATTATCTTATCTTTGATCGGGTGACTCGGCACCTCTTTTTCCATTCCGCATACAAGTGGCGCTCTCCCACCGCAAATGCGTCTTCCTTACGCTCCGATTAGCGCGGGCTCTGATTGAATATCGCCGTGGCATCACTCGCCCAGCTGAGGCTTAGTGACGGGATCCATGCATAGGTGCCAAGCGCGCTCGACCGCCTCTGGGATATGCGCTTGGAGAGTGAGCGTCTATCGCTTATGCGCGCCGCGCGCGGTCATCGCTACTTGAAGAAAACGCAGCCTCGTTCTGATTTCGGCGCCCGGCGCAGGGGCCTCATTCTGAGACGGGCGTCCGTGGTTTGCGCGAACCAATTAGAATGGAGAAGTGGGCGGCTGGTTCTCCGGCGCTACAATCAATCACGCCGGTGATCAGCCTGCTAAAACAGAGAGCTTACCACGAGCTGCTGCACCTGCGCTTCTTGCTAATTGATTGAATCAATGGACGGGTTTTGTCATGAGCGAAGTTAGTGGAGGCAGGCTCAAACTGCGCCCCCACCTCCCCCACTCACAGGCTGGTCACAGAAGGCCCGGCTCGGCTCACCGCGCCCACTGCTGTCAAAGTCAGGGGCTGTAGGATAACATCCAAAGGACGGAATAATCTATCCTCGCCACACCTCAGTCATCCCCGCATGCGCAGTGTTGCGACTGGCTGATCACTTTCATCAACACATTGTAATTATGCCGAATATTATATTTGGGACATGTCAAGTCCACCAACATACTTAGCATTATTAGTAATATTACCACAGTCGTGACGAATGTTTTGATACAAAGAAAAGGGTTAAAGAAAAACAAACAAAAACAGTCAACCACAAAGGAACAACAATTTAGAACTCTAAACAAAAATAAACCAATCCGGAGATTTGTAATTATTTAATAGCCTTTTAATTAAATGCGATGAAGAAGCTTCCGTCGTTCTGAAAGGAATTGGAGTAACAGTCGGAGCGGGTGTCAATTATTGCGTTAGATACAAACCGTCTCAGCTCAGCCATTCCGGCGCACCCCCACACCCCCGCACCCCGCACCCCCGCACCCCTGCACCCCCGCACCCTCTCACCCCCGCACCCCGCACCCCCGCACCCCCGCACCCCGCACCCTCTCACCCCCCCACACCCTCACCCCCACAACCATATCACACCACACCCCACACCTGGAGGAGTTTATTTGTCTAACTTATAATCAGAGTACCATTCACAACAATAAGAAAACACAATCCCTTCAAATGAAAAAAATCTGCAAACCACACAACACACCAACAAGCCAAACAGACCAATTCTACGTCACATCACATGGTCATACGACGGGCTTCCCAGGCCCTGGATGTGGTCACGTGGCTAGCGGTGGATCACTCAAGTTTGTAAGTTTATCTACATTGCAAATAATGATGCACAACTGCTGTCAATGACAGTTATAAGTAGTTCCATGCATTAACACACTGCTACCCAACTGCTGGCAATGGCACTGTTAAAAGTAGATCCTTGCATTAACATGCTGCTACACAACTGTTGTCAATGACAATTATAAGTAGTTCTGTGCATTAACACACTGCTGCACAACCGCTGTCAATGACAGTTATAAGTAGTTCCATGCATTAACACACTGCTACCCAACTGCTGTCAATGGCACTGTTAAAAGTTGTTCCTTGTATTAACACACTGCTACACAACTGCTGTCAATGACAGTTACAAGTAGTTCCTTGCATTAACACACTCCTACACAACTGCTGTCAATGACAATTATAAGTAGTTCCATGTATTAACACACTCCTACACAACTGCTGTCAATGATAGTTATAAGTAGTTCCATGCATTAACACACTGCTACACAACTGCTGTCAATGACACTGTTAAAAGTAGTTCCATGCATTAACACACTGCTGCACAACTGCTGTCAATGACAGTTATAAGTAGTTCCATGTATTCACACACTGCTGCACAACTGCTGTCAATGAGTTCCATGCATTAACACGCTGTCAATGGCACTGTTAAAAGTAGTTCCCTGCATTAAGACCCTGCTGAAAGACTGCTGTCAATGACTCTGTTAAAAGTAGTTCCGTCTTTTCCGGTAGAGACAAGCAGAGTGGCCGAGTAACTTAGCTGTACGGAGTATATTAGCGGGAATTGGCCGTCATTAGTTCTGTCATCGGTGTCGTGAGGGCGCCACTGAGGTCAGTGCTTAGCACGTGACGGTTCTCCAACTCGACTATTTAAAGGGCGCCACTCCCCACTGGTGGCCCCCCAGCATTCCAAATGGGTGGCCGAACTGTCTAACGTGCGCACACGTAACATAGCAACGGACTAACCTAACTAGTATCAGCATTGACATAACTAAACATGGTTAAATGACATCCGTGAAGTTCGCGCCATTCTGATATGATGACTTATGTTTGTTCACTAACACACCAGGCTTGTGACCACTTGCGACCAAAACTAATTCGGGTGGTCGCAGATGGTCGCATAAAGGTCATTAGTAGTTTCAAATTGGTCTTCACTGATCACTGATGAGGTCTTCATCATTTTGTTTGCAAGAATGTTAAAAACAAAAACAAAAGGTGTTGCACCAAAAATCTTTTTGCGACCAAATAGGTCGCCAAACATTTTCATAGGTTGGTTATTAGTCACCAATCTGTAGGCGATAAGTCCTAGAGCGGTCCCAGATTAGTCACAAGGTACATTTCTTGGGTTTGAGGGGGGTATTTTGGGTGTCATGGAAGACTGATTGCCAACTGATCACACACTGGTCGAATACTGAACCAGGAGAACCTCCATATACAGACCTTTGTGATTTAATCTCAGAAAGGTCGGCGATCGATCAGGAATTGATCTGCAATCGAACGCCAATCATCAGCCTATCAGTCCCCAAGCAGTCCCCAAGCAGTCCCCAAGCAGTCCTCAACCAGTCCCCAACCAGTCCGTTGTACGACTGATCACTTAAAATTGTTTTGTATTTATTGAGGCTGTATTTATACTGTCCATAGCATATAAGCCTGGGTATTCAGGCTTGTTTTCAATGCTGGCCAGCTGTAGTGTTGGTGTTATCTTATCACACAGTAGCTGCTGATAAGGTATTTGATTGCCTGCATTTCAGTAGCAGATAGATAGTTGGTTGGTCTGGTTCGTAGTCTATGTTAATTTCTTTTGATTTTCTTGGCATATATGTGTTATATTCTTTCTACTCTTATTACTAGACTAGCCTACTCCTATTTACATATCACAGGCTTGTACGTATCTGTGTGGTGTGCTATCTGGCTACTTTTGGCATGGTTACCTTCCATTGGGCGTCCCGCTGGTGGGCCGTGACATATCACATGCCCCTTTGCAGTGCAGCTTAGTGGGGGTTTCCTAGCCTTATTTTGCGCAGATATTTTTGGTATGTTTTTAGGTCAGGAATTTGTCGTTCCTTTACTCTTTGGGCATTCCACACCTTGGCAGCCATTTCCAGCATGCTTCTCTCATGAGCTTTTATTTGGCTTCTGGTCTGCTTTAGTAGTGCCGCATTATTTGCTCTAGTAGCCCTTTGTGGTTTTGTTAGGAGTTTATTGTTTTGACTATAGCTGTATGCTAATGTTTTCAGATGAATTATTCTCCTATTTTCTAGCAATTTTACTTTGGTTCTTTTGTGTATGTCATAGGTGGTGTGCAGCTTGTCTAATCTGAGGCAGATTTTCAGGGCTCTGTTCTGTAGTGTTTGCAGTTTTTTTAGAAGTTCTTTTTTCGCACCCATGTAGTTTACATCCCCATAGTCAAAATATGGGAGCACCATGCCCTTGAAGATTTTTATTGACATTTCTTGTGTCATGTTGTCTCTTAGGTTTGCAAATAGCCACAGTTTGTGGTTTACCTTTTGGACAATTTTGTTTATATATAGGTTGTAGTTTAGTTGGCTGTCCAACTCAAGACCTAGGTATTTGTAATGGTCTACATTTTCTAGTGTTTGGTTTCCTAGCTTACAGTGTAGTTTTCTTTCTGCCATTTGTTTATGCGAGGAGAGAACTGTTTTTGACTTGCTTGCGTTGATGGTTATTTTGTTGGACTCACACCACTCATCCAGTTTAAGTAGGAGCTTGTTTAGTTTAGTTATTACCTCCTCTTCTGTGGTGCCATTTGCATATATGACTGTGTCATCTGCATATAGCTAGAGGCATTCGGCTTGCAACCATTTTTCAAGATCGTTTATGTAGATTATAAAGAGCAGTGGTCCTAACACTGACCCTTGGGGAACACCACATGTGACAGGTTGGTTGTCTGATAGTGTATTGTTTATCTTTGTTTTCTGTTTCCTGTTGTTCAGGTAGCATTTTATCCAATCCATAGTTTTGGATTTTATGCCCATGGATTCTCGTTTTTCCAGTAGTATGTTATGGTCTACTGTATCAAATGCTTTGCTGAAGTCAATGAAGGCTGCTCCAACTAATTGTTTTTGGTTCATTGACGCCAGTATGTCATTTGTTAGGTTAGCTATTGTTTTAGATGTGGAGTGTAGTTTCCTGAAACCTGCTTGTCTTTCATTTAGTATATAGTTTTTTTCCAGGTGTTAATTTATGTGTCTATGTAACACTTTTTCAATGAGCTTGCCTGGGGTTTGAAGAATCGATATTGGCCTGTAGTTTCCCCTGTTTTGTTTGTCTCCACTTTTGTGAATAGGGGTAATGGTTGCCATTTTCCAGGCTGAGATAAAACGCCCCTGTTCAAAGGAGATGTTGAATAGGTCTACTATAGTGGCCGAGATGGCTTGGAGTGCCTCTTTTAGTATTTTGGTTAGGATTTCATCTATTCCACTTGGTTTATTTGTGTCTATGTCATTTATTAATTTTTTTACTTCTATTATATCTGTTTTGCAGGTGGGGATTTCATTCTGCACAGTTCCTGATCTATTTTCCCATCTTAAAAAAAAAATTCTGACAGCTTTTGTCCTATTGCGGCAAAGTGTGTGTTCAATTTGTTTGCTGCATCTTTGTCTGTGAGATTTGTCCCTTCGTTATCTTGGAAGTTTGTGTGCTCTTCTTTGTTATTTTTGGGAAATAATAGGTTTACATTTTTCCAGAATCTGTTTGTATTGCTTCCCCAGTCTTTGTCCTGCTTTATTATGTATTTCTTTTTTGCTGTTCTCACAGCTTTGGGAGAGTTGTTTCTTGTGATATGGTAGGCCAGTTTGTCTTCTATAGTTTCTGTGAGCTTTGCTTTATTACCCAGTTTACTTTTGGCTATGATGAGCATTAGCAGGTCATTGTCTACCCAGGGGTCCTGTTTTTTTGGTATTTTTATTTTCTTAATGGGACACATCTCATCAGCTGATTTTCTTATTTCTGTGATGATGTTACCCCAATAGATATTGACATCATCTCTGTTTTGTGTGATGTTGTTCATGTTTTGGTGCAGATGATTTTTTAATGCATCTTCTGAGTAGTTTTTTAGGGACCTGCCCATCTTGTATTCATAGTGATTTGTGCTTTTTAGTTTTTTCCTTGTTACATATATTAGCTCACTTATATCCCAGCTTCTGGTGCCCCATTTAGTGGCATGGTTTGAGTTGGTTAGTATTAGGTCAATTGTTTTGCTATTTTTACATAGCCTTGTTTTTTTCAGTGATGAGCTGTTGTAGGCCTAAGATTTTGATTGTGGTTTGCAGCATTAGTTTATTTTTTCATCATTGCTGTTGTAATTTATATTAAAGTGTCCTAGTATGAAGATTTCTGCCTTTGTCAGTTTTTAATGGTGTTTATGCTCTTCTCTAGGGCTTCAATGAAGAGTTCAATTTCCCGTGATGGAGGTCTGTAGAGGATTGCTATGGCTATATTTGCTTGCTTTTCAATTTTTATTAGGCACCATTGTAGTTCTATGTGTTCATTTGATAAGTTAGCTGTTATTAGTGCTTCAGGATCTAGAATTTTGGTGTCTTTGCAGTAAAGTGCAACACCTCCACCCTTTTTTGTTTGGTTTAGTGTGTTATTTTGCTGTCTATCATTATGTACAAGCCTATATCCATCTATGTTGAGGGTGTTGTTTTTGTGGTTGTCAGTGAACCATGTTTCTCTTTTTAGGAGTATTTTGATTGTGTCGATTTTGTTGGATGCACTTTGGCAGTTTAGGTGGGCAAAGTGTGTGCCCCTCCCCAGCTTGCATTCAATTTCTTCTACCATATATATTAGTTTTTTTCGGTGAGTGGTTGCTTTATTTTGTGAATTTTACTTTTTAGTTTTAGTTAGATTGATTGTTTGTTTGTGTGTGGGGGTGTGTGTGCTGGTACATGCAGCACACGCATCTCCCTCTGGTGGGTAATTGTGTAAGTCACTGCGCTTATTACCTGTTTTGCACGGAGGATGGCATATTTTTAGTAAAGCATGTTAGTGAGATAGTAGGATTGTTGTAAGTTTGTGATACTCATGGTTTGGAGCCCTGGTTCCTTTCCCAGTTCTCCTCGATGCTCTTGGACAGACTGGCAGCGAGGTATCCTGCATAATCCTCAATGCCATACCGTGCCGATCTCTTCCCATGCCTTGTCTTGTGGATGTAGTTTGCATATCTAGGGATGTCTACACCCTCTATCTTTTTAGCATTTAGGTGGTGGATGTAGGCATTTATTTCCGGTATGCCCTCATCTACCAGTCTCTGGTATTCCTGGTTTCTTTTGTGGCCACAGTACATTTCCATGTCCATGCCCATGAGTTCGCAGATTACTGGCATCTTTGTTAGTGTGCTGAGTGTGTCATGAGCTTGTTTGTATTCCTGTTCCATGTGCTCCATGAGTGTCTTCTTGGTCTTAAATGCCGGTCTTAGATCTCTGTGGCCCACTTTTTTTGTTAGGTCACAGATTCCAGCCATGATGTATATTTGTCCTGGTGGAGTGTTGTTTGTGTACTTCCTGCAAACAGTGCTTGTTATCCTGGCAATAGTCGCTCCTGGCACAGGGACTATTACTTCTCTGTATTTTGGTGTGTTGTGGTTTAGGTCCTTCAGGTGGGTGGTTAAGGCTCTGGTTCTTTAGTATCCACTAATCATGATCGTTTCCTGCATTTTGCTATCTGTTCGTCACTTCAATTTTCAGTGTTCATTATTTGAATTGGGATTGCCTTGGGCAGAAGTGCGGTTCCTGGTTTGTTTATATGCTATTCGCGCCTCCTTCACACCCACCGGGAGAGCTCTTATGCTTTACTCCTGATCGTGCACACCTTTCACCTGCAGTTTATTTATTTTGCTTTTTATATTATTTATTTGCCAGGGTTTCCTTGACTTTTTGGAGGATGTCCCCCATTTTATTTTTGTAACCTTCTTTTATTGTTTCTCCTTCATTGGCGGTGTCCAGGTACCTCCCTGAGCCCCAGTATTCCCTGAATGCATTCCCAGGGGCATTTATTAACTTTTCTTTTAGCTCTATGTTTTGTGTGAATTTTGCACGGACGATATCCTCCAGCACTTTTTCATTTGTTTTGCACCATTCTGATGATTGCCATATTTTTTTTGCCATTGCTTTTATTGTGTACATGTTGGCCATGTTTTTGATCATTCTCATTATGTCATGTTTATCGTGATATTTGGCCATTATTGTGCAGTAGTATTGCTCGGCCAAGGTGTATTTTTTCCTTCCTTTCCTGTGACTTCGCACTTGTAGAGGTTACTAAAGGGGGAGTTGTGGCCTTGGAATGACACTCCCTAGGGGTGTTCCCTTGTTGCAGCCTTTTCTGGTGTGATCTCTTGAATCTCGATCTCTCCGAACTCCTTGGGTGTGTAGGTTTTCCCATTCATTTCTATGTTACACCCTTTCGTTTTGATCGATTTTATTTTGTCACTTTTGGTCTCGAGTGCAAGTGTGTACATTTGTTGTACTGTTTTTTCACTCAGCATTTCCGTTCCTGTCCTTACTGGTCTTATTTTTACTTTATTGTAGTCTTTTTTGGCCTGGAGTGTTCTTTTCTTCTGGAAGAATTCTTTTTTTTGTGACTCTTTCTCCAGCTAGATTTTTATACTCCTCGGCCTGGTTTGGACTTTCTCAGTGGCCTGGACATGTTCTTCTTTTGTTTCCTCACCTTGGCTTTTGTTTTCAGCCTGCTCGGTATTGTCAGGTGTTATTTTTTGTGTTGTTTCTTTTTTTTTTTTTCCCCTAGACGGAAGGCCTTAGTCACTACTGTCCAGCCAAATTCACAGTCCGCTTCTTTTAGCATGTCAGTGATTGTTTCCTGAATGCTTTCATTTTCTTTTTCGGGGATGCCGTGGACTATAACACTGAGTTTTTTTCCCTCAGTTTTTGGTTTGATTGCCTGATTTTGGATCGCTTCCATTTGCGGCTTCTTCTTATCCGTGGGCATTGTCCTGGTGTTGGCATTTTTGCTTACATTTTTGCTTACACCATGCGCATTCTATCTGCAGTGTGTCATATGCTACTTGTAATGCTTGTAGTTTGGTCTTGCAGTCATTTCCGTTAGTTTTGTTCTTAGTTTTGTTGTTTCCGTTGACAATTTCCGTGTTGTTCGTTCCGTTTCTATTTCCGTCAGTCATGTCCTTATCTTTTTTTTTGGCTTCCTTCTCCAGTTCTTCCCTAACTGTTCTTATTACCAGTCTTACAATGTCGTCCTTGGTCATTTGTTCGTCCTTCATTTTATTTTCATCCTGGCAATCCTTGCCTTCCGTAGCCTTGTTTTCGCTGTTTTCGCCTTTTCCCGCCATATCTAACGGTCGCACGCTCTTGTGAGGCTGATCCTCCTTGTTCTGAATGAATTCCTCCTGTATTCCCGTGTTACATCCTCCGATATGTATCCTACAGTATCCTGGTATGCTTATGTGGAGATTCCACTTGTGTTGGGTTGGTTATGCACGCCCTAGAACATTGGATTCGCGATATCAGCGTCCGCGTCAGTTTAGCGTCCACTCATGGTCGCCATCTTGCTGATTGATTCCCAACTGATTGGCAATCAATCGCCCCCCTTTTTTCCATCAAGTTTTGTGGTTGTTGCTTTTGGTCGCAAGAAGGTTGGGCTATTTGTGTATTTTGTTGTCGCAAGTGGTCAGAAATTTGTCTTTTGCTATGTGTGACTGGGGCAGAAGCAATTAGTCTTCCCCATTCCACTACTCCACATCCCATACTAGGAATGCGAGGTGGCAGGTACCTAACGACAAGTATAATCTTTTAAGTCAATGGCTTGACTCAGTCGGAGTTCGAACCCCTGACCTACAGTGCAGGAAGCGCACGTTCAACTCGCCTTGGCCTTCTCGTCCTTCTATATTGTGCAGCACATCCTAATATAGGGTAAACGGGCTGGATGGTCGTGGGGTGGGTGTGGGTGGGTGTGGGGTGAGGGTGGGGTGTGGGGTTCGTGTGGGGTGGGTGTGAGGTGGGTGTGGGGTGAGGGTGGGGTGAGGGCGGGTGTGGGGTGAGTGTTGGGTGGGTGTGGGGTGAGGGTGGGGTGGGTGTGGTGTGAGGGTGGGTGTGGGGTAGAGGTAGGGTGGGTGTGTGGTGGGTGTGGGGTGGGGTAGGTGTGGGGTGGGTGTGGGGTGGGGTGTGTATGTGGGGAATGTGGGGTGGGTGTGAGGTGGGGTGGGGTGGGGGTGAGGGTTGGGGTGGGGTGGGTGTGGGGTGGGGTAGGTGTGGGGTGGGGTGTGTATGTGGTGCGTGTGGGGTGGGTGTGAGGTGGAGGTGGGGTGGGGTAGGGGTAGGGTGGGGGTGGGGTGGGTGTGGGGTGGGGTGTGTATGTGGTGCGTGTGGGGTGGGTGTGAGGTGGAGGTGGGGTGGGGTAGGGGTAGGGTGGGGGTGGGGTGGGTGTGGGGTGGGGTAGGTGTGGGGTGGGTGTGGGGTGTGTATGTGGTGCGTGTGGGGTGGGTGTGAGGTGGAGGTGGGGTCGGGTAGGGGTAGGGTGGGGGTGGGGGGAGGGCCATGCACTTACGCGCGTGTAATTGAGACCTCTCCCACTAACAAATAACAAATCGTCACAAAAATGTGCCAAAAATAAGACCACAGCAAAAATCATTCCATGACAACCAAAACTAATATTGAAGCAACGTACACACACACACCCTTATCAATCAGGTCAGCGAACGTATTTTATTTTTATTTATTTGCCTACAACAGAAATGTAGAACTGCAATTCGAAAAAAATAGAATCCTACGAAATGAATTACTCGTGACGAAACAGTGTCCAATATTCCGTCCGTTTGCAAGTAAAATCCACCATATTATTACACTTGGTTTCTTTTAAATTCAATATCTGAGGGAGACGCCGGAGTGCTTAGTTAACCTGATAATGTTCACATGTCTTTCTGATTCCATCTGCGAAGGAGAGGTCGCGTCCAATATGCCCCGCGTAGTTCGCAGGACACCTCCCAAGGGGCACCGGATGTCCTGTCTCACTTGCAGTCCATGCCCCTTAACACAATGTCAGCTAGATGTCAAGTATCCATAAATCGGCAAATCGCCCAGCTGTCGCCACATAGAATCTAACATATGCCGATCATGCGCCAGACAGGTATATATATATATGTGCTGTATAATCTATTATGAGAATATGAAGAACATATATAAGGTTCCTACCTTATTTACTCCGTGGCTGCTATTGCCATCTCGACAGCAACTGAAACCTTCACCGGTGGCGCTGCCACCGTCGGTTTCCGACACTACCCCTTAATTACAGCTACATACCTTACCATTACTTCCCGCTGAAAATTATATATATATATACATATATAAATAATTTTTTGTTTTAAATGTAAAAAAAAATGTATGACTTTGCTAGTTTCTGGATAACATGCAGAGGAAAGAATAATGTTTAACCTGCATGAGGCAAAGTATGCAATGGTGGTTGGATCATATTCGTTATTTATATTCGCATAATAAATTATACAGCACAATATATGAGATACATTAACATATTTGCCCAATTTTAGCACATTGGAGATAATTGCACCGAAGACATGTGCAACCTACGAAAAAACTGGCAGCATCAGATAAAGTGAAATTTGTGAAAAAGTTTATTCTGTGAGACAAAAATAGGAACCGCACGGAAATAAGTGACATTTGAAATAAGTGTCGAGAAAGAAAATGTGACATAGAAATCAGTAACTTCTAATAAAAGTTAATACATACATGGATATTTAATTTTGGATGTAAGTGTATACGCGTTAGAGCGTATTTGGACGTTTTCTACATGCCATTGACAAAATGGTTGAGTATGTAGGGGATTGCTTCACATGCCCGAGGTTTTGGGTTCAATCCTCGGTCGAGTCAAACTAAAGACTCACAAAATGGATGCTTATCACTCGATTGCCGGCTCAATCTCAGCATTGCTAGGATTGGGCCCAAGATTGGTTAGACCAGTGTCAGGATAACATGACTAAGCAAATCATGGTGCCGGTTGCGCGGTATTCCAATGGGGCAGCACTATGATGCCACTATGCGTGTGCAATGTCACAAGTCGGTGTCCATCCTGATATTACCTCAGGTGCTGCTAGGATGTAAAACCACAACATTGAGAGGTTAAAACGGTTCACATGGGATTCACATGGGATTCTACCTGATGGGTTTGGTGAGGTGGTGGTTGTGGTGGTTGTGGTGGTTGTGGTGGTTGTGGTGGTTGTGGTGGTTGTGGTGGTTGTGGTGGTTGTGGTGGTTGTGGTGGTTGTGGTGGTTGTGGTGGTTGTGGTGGTTGTGGTGGTTGTGGTGGTTGTGGTGGTTGTGGTGGTTGTGGTGGTTGTGGTGGTTGTGGTGGTTGTGGTGGTTGTGGTGGTTGTGGTGGTTGTGGTGGTTGTGGTGGTTGTGGTGGTTGTGGGTGATGGTGGTAGTAGTTGTGGTGGTTGTGGTGGTTGTGGTGGTTGTGGTGGTTGCGGTGGTTGCGGTAGTTGCGGTGGTTGCGGTGGTTGCGGTGGTTGCGGTGGTTGCGGTGGTTGCGGTGGTTGCGGTGGTTGCGGTGGTTGCGGTGGTTGCGGTGGTTGCGGTGGTTGCGGTGGTTGCGGTGGTTGCGGTGGTTGCGGTGGTTGCGGTGGTTGCGGTGGTTGCGGTGGTTGCGGTGGTTGCGGTGGTTGCGGTGGTTGCGGTGGTTGCGGTGGTTGCGGTGGTTGCGGTGGTTGCGGTGGTTGCGGTGGTTGCGGTGGTTGCGGTGGTTGCGGTGGTTGCGGTGGTTGCGGTGGTTGCGGTGGTTGCGGTGGTTGCGGTGGTTGCGGTGGTTGCGGTGGTTGCGGTGGTTGCGGTGGTTGCGGTGGTTGCGGTGGTTGCGGTGGTTGCGGTGGTTGCGGTGGTTGCGGTGGTTGCGGTGGTTGCGGTGGTTGCGGTGGTTGCGGTGGTTGCGGTGGTTGCGGTGGTTGCGGTGGTTGCGGTGGTTGCGGTGGTTGCGGTGGTTGCGGTGGTTGCGGTGGTTGCGGTGGTTGCGGTGGTTGCGGTGGTTGCGGTGGTTGCGGTGGTTGCGGTGGTTGCGGTGGTTGCGGTGGTTGCGGTGGTTGCGGTGGTTGCGGTGGTTGCGGTGGTTGCGGTGGTTGCGGTGGTTGCGGTGGTTGCGGTGGTTGCGGTGGTTGCGGTGGTTGCGGTGGTTGCGGTGGTTGCGGTGGTTGCGGTGGTTGCGGTGGTTGCGGTGGTTGCGGTGGTTGCGGTGGTTGCGGTGGTTGCGGTGGTTGCGGTGGTTGCGGTGGTTGCGGTGGTTGCGGTGGTTGCGGTGGTTGCGGTGGTTGCGGTGGTTGCGGTGGTTGCGGTGGTTGCGGTGGTTGCGGTGGTTGCGGTACAAGGTGACGGTGTGGTGTCATGGTATGGTATGTTCTTGTGGTGTGGTGTTTGTGTATTATGACATTGTTGTAAGGTGTGGTGGTGTGGTAGTATGGTGTCCTGGTGTCAGGTTAGTGGTGTGGTGTTTGTGTATTGTGACATTGTTGTAAGGTGCTTGTTTGTTGTTGTTTTACGTCCTAGCAACATCTAAGGTCATATCAGGATGGGTACCGACTTGTGACAGTGCGCACTCATGGCGACTTTATAGTGCTGCCCCACTGACAAATCAGGCCACCGGCACCATGACCCGATGTCCCACTTAGTCACATTATCCTGACACTGAGCTAACCAGTCCTTGCCCTATCCTATTAATGCCGAGCGCCAGGCTAGGAAGCGACAAGTACCAATTTTAAAGTCATTGGTTTGACTCGACCGGGAACCAAACTCCCGACCTTCCACACACGAGGCCCATGCTCTACCGATTAGGCCACCGCGCCCGGTTTGTTGTAAGGTGTGGTGGTATGGTAGTATGGTGACCTGGTGTTGTCTCCTGGTGTCATATTACTGTTAGTGGTGTGGTGTCTGTGTATTATGACATTGTTGTAAATGTGGTGGTGTGGTAGTATGGTGTCCTGGTGTTGTGTGCTGGTGTCATGTTAGTGGTGTGGTGTTTGTGTATTATGACATTTTTGGAAAGTGTGGTGGTGTGGTAGTATGATGTCCTGGTGTTGTGTGCTGGTGTCATGTTAGTGGTGTGGTGTTTGTGTATTATAACATTGTTGTAAGGTGTGGTGGTGTGGTAGTATGGCATCCTGCTGTTGTGTCCTGGTGTCAGGTTAGTGGTGTGGTGTCTGTGGCAAGGTGTGGGAGTGTTGGTGTGGTAGTGTTGGATTGGTGCATGGCGGTGGAGTAATGTGGCGTAATGGTGTCGTGGCATGGAAGTGTGGAGGTGTGGGGTGAAGTGCTTGATGAGGCTTAGTGTAATAGATCTTGGTGCAATGTGTACTGTTATTGTGTTTGGTGTGGTGGTACTTAATATGCAGGTGTGTTGCATAGAGCCAGATGGGGTTTTATGTGGTTGTGATTGATGTGGCACAGCCCAGTTCAATTAATATCCTCTTGTTTCACTGATGTGCAGCTTAGGAGCTTAGTGCAGAGTCGTACTCTGTTGGTGTGTATGCCAATGGTGTGGTTGATGTGGTGTGCTGGTGGTTGGTATTGTACAGTTTGATGTGGTGTGCTGGTGTTTGGTGTTGTACAGTTTGATGTGGTGTGCTGTTGATTGGTGTTGTACAGTTTGATGTGGTGTGCTGGTGTTTGGTGTTGTACAGTTTGATGTGGTGTGCTGGTCCTTGGTGTTGTACAGCTTGATATGGCGTTTGGTGTTTGGTGTTGTATAGTGTGATGTGGTATGCTGGTGTTTGGTGTTGTACAGTGTGATGTGGTGTGCTGGTGGTTGGTGTTGTACAGTTTGATGTGGTGTGCTGGTGGTTGGTATTGTACAGTTTGATGTGGTGTGCTGGTGTTTGGTGTTGTACAGTTTGATGTGGTGTGCTGTTGATTGGTGTTGTACAGTTTGATGTGGTGTGCTGGTGTTTGGTGTTGTACAGTTTGATGTGGTGTGCTGGTGTTTGGTGTTGTACAGTTTGATGTGGTGTGCTGGTGTTTGGTGTTGTACAGTTTGATATGGTGTGCTGGTGCTTGGTGTTGTACAGTTTGATATGGTGTACTGGTGTTTGGTGTTGTACAGTTTGATGTGGTGTGCTGGTGTTTGGTGTTGTAGTTCGAGGTGGTGTGCTGGTGCTTGGTGTTGTAGTTTGATGTGGTGTGCTGGTGCTTGGTGTTGTGCAGTTTGATGTGGTGTTTGGTGTTTGGTGTTGTATAGTTTGATGTGGTGTGCTAGTGCTTGGTGTTGTAGTTTGATGTGGCATGCTGGTGCTTGGTATTGTACAGTTTGATGTCGTGTGCTGGTGTTTGGTATTGTACAGTTTGATGTGGTGTGCTGGTGCTTGATGTTGTAGGTTGATGTGGTGTGCTGGTGCTTGGTGTTGTAGTTTGATGTGGTGTGCTGGTGTTTGGTGTTGTTGTTTGATGTGGTGTGCTGGTGCTTTGTGTTGTACAGTTTGATGTGGTCCGCTGGTGCTTGGTGTTGTACAGTTTGATATGGTGTGCTGGTGCTTGGTGTTGTACAGTTTGATGTGGTGTGATGTTGCTTGGTGTTGTACAGTTTGATGTGATGTGCTGGTACTTGGTGTTGTACAGTTTGATGTGGTGTACTGGTGTTTGGTGTTGTACAGTTTGAAGTGGTGTGGCACAGTGGTGGCCAGTATTGGCTAGTTTGGCACTGTGATGTGATGCCTGATGTGTATACTAGCGTTGGGTGCTATGCAGCTTGATGACGCGATATGTCATATCTTGGGTTTGGGATGGTTTGGTGGTGTTAGTATGCTGCAGTTTATGTAACATGGGGTCTCTTTAGTGTGGGGAGTGTCTCTAGTGTTGTATTCTTTAATGTAATATGGTTTGCTACATGTTTTGTGTTGAACACTTTATGTAACTTGGGGTCTCTTTAGTGTGGTGTGTGTCTAGTGCTATATGACTTTGAATCAGAAGATTGCGAGTGCGAGTCTTGTCGTGGTCACCAGTATGTAAAGTCTACTGCTCGAATCTGTGGTTGTGTAGGCAGGCTATCGTGCAATCAATACAGGCAAAGAGAAAGGAAGATTATAAAGTGTGAAAGAAGAGAGAGAGTCAAGCCCTCTGGTTTATTATTTATATGGTACATTGATTCAGTGTAGAGTATCACCCCACCCTATTCTCCCAATGAGAAACAAGCATTCTTAGCTCTACCAATAGGGATCCAGCATTCCTGGTCCCCATGGTTACCAGTGATCTGCCCACCACCACCAAGTTGTGTGGCTCCCCTGGCCACCACCTGCCTTGAACCTGAGTGTGGTGATCCTGACTAGCAGAGGGGGGTAGGCTCTGAGTGCCCCTTACACGCACTCCTGCCAGCACCACTATGTCTATTTACATCTCAATCAAGCACCACCAGCACCTACATATACACATACATGCACCCGGTCATGTATACCCGATCAATAATAGAACATTTGCATTCCCCCACAATGCATTAAATCGGAATATTTTACACTTTGATGTAACATGGTTTGCTGCATGTTTAGTGTTGCACACTTTATGTAACATGGGGTGTATTTAGTGTGGTGTGTGCCTAGTGTTGTATACTTTGATGTAACATGGTTTGCTGCATGTTTAGTGTTGAACACTTTATGTAACATGGTGTAAAGTCGACGGCTGGCAGCTGGGTGTGCAGTGATCCATAAATAACAATTGGGGGGGAGGGGTTATGTGAACAGAGCTCCCAAGGCTCTGTCACACTAAAAGTAGTGCCCCTCTCACACTATCTATAAATACATAATGTCTATCTAACTCAGTAAGGATCACCAGCACCACATAATACCTTAATGCCTCTGACTTTATATACCATTTACCTTTTTATATACAATTGTAATTACCATAGACTAGTTCACACCATCCTCAAATGTCTAAATATCAGGAAATTTTACAACGTACTCTGCCCCTATACTTTTTACCACCTGCCCATCACCACTATGTCTCATTCAATCAACCATGAATAACAAATTAAGTGTAAAGAGTTTTTTAGTGGATAAGGTTTTTCTGACTTCAAATAAAAAATTAATTTATATTTTTATAATCTCAATTTTCAATATGTTTGGAATAATATATCACCATTCTGATATCTAATATGATGTCTTAAGAAGCATCTGATTCATTTGCCATCATTTTTAGCTTAATCCGACCATTTTCTAACTTTGTTGCGGATTAGAGGTTGTTTGCGACACTCTAAAGGTAAACTTCAGTCTCAAAGCATCGACCTTACATTAGTGCTTAATCGTATTTGGTATCTGCTCTCAAATATTCCAACATCGACACATTTTTCCCAAGTTTTTGTTTTTCTGACTGTCAACTAGAAGAAACCTGAAGACGTCGATGGCAGACGCGTGGTTGCTTGACAGGTCTTCATAGAGTTAACCTAACGGATCTCAACTCAATGAGAAAACAAGGCTTAAGTGGTTTGAATTGATCACCTAGTTTCACAGAACTATTTTCTTGCAAATCAGGACCAAAATCTTTGATTTCACTCAATATAAGTCGTTTTGTGTCGAAATAAAGGCAACAATTGAATCAAAACATCTGTTTGTACCTCCTGTACAAAGATAAAGCATCAAATATCAGTATTAACAAATATAAATTCATATACCGACAGCGTTAACTTACCGTCAAACGTAAACAAAGCAATGACAGTGGTTCAATTCGAACTTCAAAATCATAATGCTTATATCTATATTACAAAATAATAATAGATTCCTATGTTTTTGCTCAAGTTTCAACCATGCTGTAGTAATATTATAATGTTCTTAGTCTGTTGACATAGATTTCTGATGTTAAAAGCCCTGTCACACTACGACGTTTCCCCCGGCGCGCCGGCAAGGCGCAAAATATTTGCAACCTGTCGAGAAACTTAGAACTTTTCGGCGCTTTGGGAGAAAGTTTGACGCAGCGCAGCGTGTTAGTAGCGTGCTATGAGCGCGCGGCCAACGGGCTTCGACGCGCGGTGGAACAGCATGTCAATGTCCCGCCAGCGGGTTCCCAGCGTTCCATCGGCGCGCTGTCGGCGCGTTGACGGCGCGTTGGTGTCGGGTTAGTACCATGTCAACGCGTACATACCCGCCAGCAACACGTTAGGATGTGCCCGCAGCGCGTCCACACCGCGCGGCCAACACATCCAGGCGCGCCGGCAACACGTCCAACGCGCCGAGAAACGCTGGAGCAACGCCAATGGTGCGCCCACAACACGTCGATGGGACGTTCCCGACGCGCCGACGGAACGGTCACATTTTGGGGGAAAAAAAGCCAACGTTAACCGACGTTGATCAACGTCCTGCCAGCGTTGCGCCGGCGCGCCGCCAACGGGTGTCGACGTGTTGCTAACGCGTCCGTGACGCGCCCGCCAACACGCTGCCACGCGTTGCGGCCCGTCGAAAGTTTTGTGCAAGCACAAGACCTCGACGCGGCCCGACGCGCGCCGACGCGCGCCGACGTGTTCATTCAAACGTTGCTATGTACCGACGCGCCGGTAACGCGCCGGTAACGTACCGGACGTGTACCGACGTTTCGACCAAAAAGGCAACACGTCGACGCGCGTTGGTAGGAAACGTCGTAGTGTGACAGGGCCATAAGCATTTCTCGCAGCGAAACGGCGAATTTATATTGAATAAATCTGTCTGCGACAGTCCACCTGAACTGCAGCAACGCGTTGCGATAATGATGAAGTCAATGTTCTAGTTCTCCCGTCGGTATCAATTCATGCACGGCGATCCAAGGTTTACGCTCCGGTGCATAAGAACCATCATCAAGTAACTATCCAGGCACCAAGTCCAGCCTATGCCAGTGTTCTCCTTGAACTACTGCATACTCCTGTGATCTTGCTGAAGTCCATGTTCCAATCGCGAAGAACAGGCAACCGATGACTTATTCACATATAGAAAATACCAATCTATAGTATCATTACGCATGAAGCTTAACAACTTTGCGTTCATCTCTGTTTGTATTCAATAAAAATATTTTTGGATAATACAATCATCCATGTATTGTTCAAATTTTAAATCTATAACCCTATAGATTATATAACCATATGCTTTTGCAGTATCAAAGTCGTAAATATGTCACCACAACATGAATAATGTCAATGATATACATCTCTAGTACAAAGATCCTTAATATGTCACCACAACATGAATAATGTCAATGATATACATCTCTAGTACAAAGATCATTAATATGTCACCACAACATAAATGATGTCAATGATATACATCTCTAGTACAAAGATCGTTAATATGTCACCACAACATGAATAATGTCAATGATAGCATTAGTTAATAATATGCTTGATAATAAATGCAATGTTCAATCATATGTCTATGTCAATTGAAACAAATCAATCTTGAAATAAATGATAATATTCAACAAATTATGCAATGAATTTTCAAATGACTGTTCATGCACATGGTTATATTCAACATCTTATATGTACATGATTTTTCAATTGAATAACCTTTCAGGACAACCTTATGTCTAGGACATTTCAATATGAAATACATCTCATGACAATAATGTTAATAATCTACCTTCATGAACTTCAAGTGAATGATATCTCCATGCAATATTGATAATATTCAACGAAATTATGTTCATGCAATGCAAATGAAACAACTCATGACAACCCTATATCTATGACATCTTATGACCATAATGATAACATCCAACATTATATCAGTTAGTATTCAAATGAATAACTTCTCCATGAACAAATGCAATATTCAAATCATTTTGAATGTCAATGAATTTTCAACTGAATACCTTTCATGCACATGGTTATATGTAGGTTGTGGTTGTGTAGGAAGGCTAAATAGGAAATCACTACAGGCAAGTAGAAGAAAGGCAGAGTATAGAGTGTGCAGAAGGAACCATAATGAGCTTGCTTGTTATATTATTATATAGTCTCATGAATCCAAGATGGCTGTAACACCTGATCAGCTCCTCTAATCAGCACTATGCATTCTGCAACCAACCAATGAACATCCAACCTGCCTGTATCCAAGCCTTGGTTGTTTATGGCTACAGTGTCTGGGTGTGCAGTGATCCGTAAATAACAATTTGGGGGGAGGGGGTATGTGAGCAGAGCTCCCAAGGCTCTGTCACACTAAAAGTAGGGCCCCTCTCACACTATCTATAAATACATAATGTCTATCTAACTCAGTAAAGGATCATCACCACATAATACCTTAATGCCTCTGGCTTTTTATACCATTTACCTTTTTATATACAATTGTAATTACTATAGACTAGTTCACACCATCCTCAAATGTCTAAATATCGGGAAATTTTACAACGGGGTCTCTTTAGTGTGGTGTGTGTCTAGTGTCGTATACTTTAATGTAACATGGTTTGCTGCATGTTTAGTGTTGCACACTTTATGTAACATGGGGTGTATTTAGTGTGGTGTGTGTCTAGTGCTGTATACTTTAATGTAACATGGTTTGCTGCATGTTTAGTGTTGCACACTTTATGTAACATGGGGTGTATTTCGTGTGGTGTGTGCCTAGTGTTGTATACTTTGATGTAACATGGTTTCCTGCATGTTTAGTGTTGCACACTTTATGTAACATGGGGTGTATTTAGTGTGGTGTGTGCCTAGTATTGTATACTTTGATGTAACATGGTTTGCTGCATGTTTAGTGTTGCACACTTTATGTAACATGGGGTGTATTTAGTGTGGTGTGTGCCTAGTGTCGTATAGTTTAATATAACATGGTTTGCTGCATGTTTAGTGTTGCACACTTTATGTAGCATGGGGTGTATTTAGTGTGGTGTGTGCCTAGTTTTGTATACTTTGATGTAACATGGTTTGCTGCATGTTTAGTGTTGCACACTTTATGTAACATGGGGTGTATTTAGTGTGGTGTGTGCCTAGGATTGTATACTTTGATGTAACATGGTTTGCTGCATGTTTAGTGTTGCACACTTTATGTAACATGGGGTGTATTTAGTGTGGTGTGTGCCTAGTGTCGTATAGTTTAATGTAACATGGTTTGCTGCATGTTTAGTGTTGCACACTTTATGTAACATGGGGTGTATTTAGTGTTGTGTGTGCCTAGTATTGTATACTTTGATGTAACATGGTTTGCTGCATGTTTAGTGTTGCACACTTTATGTAACATGGTATTTAGTGCTATGTAGTTTAAGATAGCATAGTGCGGTGTGTCTCGTATTGTGTACTTGACATGGTGTGTGTTTTGTGTTGCATAGTTGATACCGCAGCTCTGTCCGCCAGTGCAATGATGTAAACCCGATCATGTTCCATACAGCGTTACATAGGTGAGGCCCAGTAGACTTACTCTCCAGGCTCAGTGCTACTTCTCTATACTACTCACCTCTGCTCCCCCGAGCCACACGTCTCGCCGTGTTCACGGAGACCAGCACCCTCTGGTCTATAGCCGTGTTCACACACACAACTTTAGGCCGACTTAGATAAGGTGAACTAGATGAGGCGAACTAGTTGTGAAAGTGTGTCGAGTCCACACATGCAGTACTTGGGTCGGTTTAAGGCGGAAGTCGATATCTGTGCATGAGCGCGACCGTCCAAACCAGCACCATTTTCGGTTAGTCGATGTCATCACAAGATTGTGCGGGTTTGACCTAGATCTGTATTGACTGAATCGTATTGTTTTGGAACGGTCCAAACTTCTGCTGGGCTGTGAAAACCATAACAAAAATTGATGACAAAAATATCTGTGCACAGTTAGCTCTTTCATAGACCAAATTATATAGTATGCGCTTGTGATCGACCGGAAAATCAACAAACTCAGCGCTGGACTGCGCATGCGTGTGATGTGCTTAAGCCACCTCAAGTAAACCGCTAGCATCCACACACAAAATAGGCCGACTCAAGCTAGTTCGCCTCATATAAACTACCTCACGACACGGTCTACTTGAGGGGAACCAGATGAGTCGACTCAGCCCTAATTCGCTTCAGCGTCGCGTCCACATGGCCAATATGAGTTGACTTAGATGAGGCGAACTAGTTGAGGCGACTTAAGGCCCATGTGTGAACACGGCTTATGCTTATCCACTCTTGGTGGTTATTGTTATGTATGTAGTGAGGCTCGTTCCGGATTTCTAACTTTACAGTCCTTACCATCTGCGCCGCCTGGATTCGAACCACAGCCGCCCAGTCCAGCCGTCTTTGGCACCAACATGAAGCTCATTTATTCCAGTATGTAAAAAGAAGCATCTTATATCTATAATGAGCCAGTTTCAGGATATTCAAGCATAGTGTGGGTTACATGTCAATAACAATCAGACACCTCGTTGGGAAGCAATGGTAAATTGTTAGTAGAACAAACTAACACTTCCAAAGAATCCGCAGTGGCAGTGATCCGTTTTATCAACATTTCAATGGATATTTTCGTGGCCCATAAAAAAAAGAGTAGACTCATTGCAATGTTATACGCTACCAACTGGTACTCTTGGAATATCGTGCTGCCGGCACCATTCTGTGATATCACACCCAGTCACATTCCCTGGGCACCGAACCAATCAGTCCTTGGCATCTCCTAGTAATGCCGACAGTCAGGCAGAACTGACGTCATAGGAAAACCGCCACATACATAGGTAGGCGTGTGTTGGCTGAATGCAGTCTAATTGGTAGAATTACCCCCGGATGACGTTGTTTGTTGGCGTTTTCATCCTGGCAACATCCAAGTTCATATCAGGATGCGTGCCGGCATGTAACAGTGCGCACTCATGGCGTGATTATAGTGCTGCCCCACTGGGAGACCAGGCCACTGGCACCATGACCCGATATCCCATACTGTCACGTTATCCTGATACTGAGCTCACCATTCCCTGCCCTATCCTGGTAGTTGTAATGCCGAGTACCAGGCTAGGTAGCTACAATTATCAATTTTCAGTTTGACTCAAGCTGAATTCAAACTTCCGACCTTCCGCAATGGATGCATGCGCTCAACCGATTTGGCCACCACGCCCGGTACCCCAGAATGGCAGAAGTGTGGGTTCGAGGCTCACACTAGGCATGAGTGTCCCCTTTGTTTGCACCGCACCAACGACAGTAGCGGCAAGTATCACTTTAGTAACCCGATTTGCGATGGATCCCACGACTTCACCCTCGAGAAGCAGGCACTCTAACCACGAGGCTATGCGTTCCCATATGCAGCCGACACAGTCTGAGTGACAGGTAACGAAGGCCGGGGAGCAGAGTCTGCAAAGATTCTCACTTGTCTCTGACTGCCATGATGACTGGCACTGTGATGAGAACTCATTATACATTATTAGACGAAAGCTGGTTCTCTGTGATGCACACACTATAATCTAGGCCCTCTTCATGACGTCTGGCAAAGTGTTAGACCAATTATAGAGAAGAGCGCTCAGTGAATGCGCGGCGGATCCTAGCCGATATCGGAGAGGGAGATAATCGCCTCACAGGCGGAAGCGGAGGGAGTGGAGGGAGTGGAGGGAGGCCTGCATAACAGCAGACTGCACGCTCCTCAAGGTGCTCAAGAGCAGTCAGTCACCGGTAACAGCAGTAGAAGTAGTCATCACACATCAGCAGACGGAGCAGTGGACGCCATGTATAACGATATGGAAATAACATTTTACACATAAATATTATTCAACTACTGGATACCATTTAATTCAGCATGTACGTGTTTGCCTTAGAATCGGCATTTGATATAACAATGGTCTCCCCAGTATTCAGGAAAGGGATGGCGGGAATCGCTAGAGATGGTAGGAAAGGAATGGTGGGAATCTGTAGAGCTGGTGGGAACTTATACGCAGTGTAAAAATATACACATTTTCGGTTCGGAATTATATATTGGCAGAGAGCATTATTATTCTTGGGTGACGGAGTGGGGACTAAGGTTATGTAATAGACAAGCCATGAATACCCCACTCACATTATGACATGATATAAGCTATGTTAAATATATGTGCATACATGATGCCTGAGATTATGAAGAGATGTTCCTATATAAGAGGCAGTACATGGTTGTTGAAATGTCCCTCTATGCACCCATAAAGAGTGCAATTGGAGAAAAAGGACATTTTTGATATATATATATATTTGTAACTGTCTGCAACTACCTGTCACTACCGGACCTATGGCCAAGCACACCAGCCATTCCACATTCCTTAGGGCCACACCCTGCAAGCTGGGTAGGGTGGCAGCTGCGTTGCACTGACCAGTCTGTAGGGGGTGTCTGATTGGCTGGCTGTGGGAGGTCCAGTCACCTGCACTCCCTTGGTCCTCTGACCACACTAGCCTCACTTTGAGATTAATTATTCAAGAAACTGCTCCAGACACACTGGAGAGATCACTCTACTCCTGGCTCTTGAGTGAAACACACCTACTCTTGAGCAGGGACACCAGACACTCTGTCTGATGCTACCAAAATTCATATACCTAAATTGAGTTGAGTGCAACAACCAAGGGACTATGGTTCAATGGGATCCAGGCACTGATTCATAGACAGGCTAAAGAGGTAATGAGATTCTGTGTGGACAGAAGGTAAGGAGTGAGGGTGAGAGGTCAGTAGTAGGTGAACAGTAGTTGATACCAATAAAGCACAACTTCTTCACTGTAAATCGGTGTGACTTGTCTTCCCTTTCTTCCATATGAGGTGTTTAGGAGTTGTTTAAGAGCGGCATCAGAGGTGAAATGAAGGATGAGAGTT
Source organism: Branchipolynoe longqiensis (assembly GCA_030323885.1). Lineage (NCBI taxonomy): Eukaryota > Metazoa > Annelida > Polychaeta > Phyllodocida > Polynoidae > Branchipolynoe > Branchipolynoe longqiensis. The sequence goes on along the minus strand of CM059192.1, from coordinate 9,111,591 downwards.
TATGGTATTCTCTGGTGCTCTGAGCGGCCCGGGTACTCAGAAATACTATAGCAGGATGTGTAAGTACCTGCCAATTGATAGCAGGCTTACTGAATAAGTCAACTTAAGCTTCCAATAGATGGCGGGCCCACCATCCCGTATGCAATGTAGCAAGATCCCTGCATACACATTACTAGCATGCTAGCTGGTACTAAAGTGCACATACCTCAGTGAGATTAACGAAACTGACAATTTTCATTTGTCATTACCAATTTTACCAAGATCTCCCAGAAACATGATATCAAGTGTATTCAAGTGATCACAGTGGTGATACTTGTGATGATGGTGGTACTTGTGATGGTGGGTTATAATCGTGATGATGATGGGTGATCATGGTGATGCTGATAATAGTGATAATGGTGTGATTGTGGTGGTGATACTGGTTATAATGGTGATAATGGTGACAAGGATGACAATGGTCATAATGGTGACAATTGTGACAATGGTGATAATGGTGGTAATGGTGATAATGGTCACAGTGGTGACAGTGGTAACAATGGTGATAATGGTGATTATTGGGGTAATGGAAATAATGGTGATATTGGTGATATTGGTGATAATGGTGATAATTGTGATACTGGTGATACTGGTGATACTGGTGATATCAGTGATAATTGTGGTAATTGTGATAATGGTGATAATAGTGATAGTGGTGATAATAATGGTAATGGTGGTAATGGTGATAATGGTCACAGTGGTGACAGTGGTAACAATGGAGATAATGGTGATAATGGTGATTGTTGGGGTAATGGAAATAATGGTGATATTGGTGATAATGATGATAATGGTGATAATGATGATACTGGTGATAATTGTGATAATGGTGATAATGGTGATTATGGTGATAATGGTGATAACGGTGGTAATAGTGATGGTGAAAAGGACTTCACGGAGCATGGCTGCATCGGGCACATTGCGATCACGGTGCCAGCTGTGTCAATGTGAGTCGACTCATCTCTATAAGCGAACAGAAGGCAGTGTTGGCTACACTGCGAGCTCCCAGTGGAACCACAAGTCGTCTGCACAATTTCACAGCCACAGCCCTAAGCTAATATTAACCCCTGCTCCTCAACTGAACTCCGTGTGATATTTGCTGCGATACAGAGTCCCTGTGCAATGATGTGCAACCTCCCTGTGCACACTTACAGCTAGACAAACCGCATGAGAGGTTTGTCATCTGTAAATTCGAGACGCTAAAGTTCTATAGTCCGGTGGTTTTGAGCTTGTGCCCTATTAGATAACTATATTACGTTGCGGTGTTGTCAGACAGAGCTTCCAACCAATACATGCAGTTAGTTGTCCACGAGGAGTGTCCACGTGATCTATGGTGGTGTAAACAACACTGTCCACATGGTGATATAACATTCCCCACCACTGGCTAACCAAGTTCCATCGCTGTTATCGGCTGTTATCCGCCAGGCATAGCTCAAGTCCTCGTCACACCACAATCTAAGACAGTCACTTCTTGTTAGCGTCTAATATCCGGCCAACATTAGATGCGGGTTCATAAAACATTCCCCATTTAATCAGATTAATAAAGGCTCACGTCAATGAATGTTGCACTTCCTCTTGGTTCAATTTCAAATTGTTTTCTTTTTTTATTAAAATGAATAAAAAAGACAATTACCAATTCCGAAATAAATAAATGTGTCCCTTTATAAAAAGAGTGGTTACATGTATGTGTGATAAGCAGACCACCAGTTGCAGCGTGGTGAAAACGTAATGTTTTGACTGCAGTCAGGGAGGGCACTGAGTGTGAAAGTAGGTGGCTCCAGGGGGACGGCACAAAAACACCGCCGCGAAACGATGCCTTGTTTTATCTGCCGCGACCACCCTGCCTGGGGCGGGGCCGGTGGTCGTCGGGGCGCGGCGCGTGGTCGCCGGGGCGGGGTGGGGGTGGGTGCCGGGGCGGGGTGGGGGTGGTTGTCGGGGTGGGGCGGGCGGGGCCGGAGTGGGGGTTGGGTAATACACTCCAGAAAAATCCCACAGTTCTCATTGACCTTCCAACTGTACGCGCTCACACACACTCACCTGCGCCCAACACAAGCCCAGCTAAGGACCTTACACATTTGCTGTGTATAAGCAACTATGGGAGTATAAATACTATGAACTAACTCATCACTTCCTGACTGTATTGTGCCTGACCATTGAAGCATACTTCGACTGCCAATAGACCTGTGTCGCCACCCGTGTGTGGTCACGGGCCACCAGGTGGCCCTCTCTGCACCCCCTTTACATACCCACATGTAATGTATAGTGTGCTGGATTTCATCTAGTGTTTTGCAGCTGATGGAGGGCGATATTTAACTACGAAGAGTGCGTACGGGGGGGGGGGTAGGATTACTACTGATGGGGGGGGGGGGGGTACTGCATGTCGGCTGGTTCCTGGGGACGGCACGCTCATAGCCCTGGTATGAACGTCTCAGGTCACTGAGGCCCTCATTGATTGATTGGTGGTTGCTTTACTCCGTGTCAGCAGCATAGGCCATATTCATGGCGAGAAATGTTTGTTTTTGTTCAAACCGTCGCTTTTACATGTAAAAGCATACAATCAATTTTGTGTCAATGGACACTCATGAATTTTGTAAACTCACAATCATAATAGCTAAATAAAAGTCTAAATGATAGTATTATTCACTGATGAATTTTGTTTAAAAACCTATATGAGTTGGCACAAACCAGCTGCCCTCAGAAAGGCTAAAATGTTTTCTTGTTTTACTTTAGTAAAAAGGTTATGCATGTTGGTTGCAGTGTAAAATTGTTGGCGCAGGGCCATGAAATCCACACAGTTTAATAAAGTGTGTTTTAATGTCAGTGGGGACTGACATCCAATACATTCAGGGGGAGGCTCCCCCTTGAGCAGAAAAACGTGTGTTAGCCACGAGTGGCCAATGTGGCATCTTGTTATAACAACCTGGTCGTGTCGCCCTTCCAGGCGACTCTGTGGCAGTCTGTTCACGGAGGGGGTAATTCTATGGAGTTTGTTGTCTGGGTGTTCATCCCATTCAATCTGCCATAGGTTCCAAATGTATTTTTGAATGGTAGGTTTCAGATCAGAGTGGGGAATATGACAGTGTTCCAAAGGAGCAGTCAGGGTTCGAGTGGCCGCTTGATTTGCTCTCTCATTTCCTGGGATACCCACATGACTAGGCACCCAACATAGGTGAATGTTAAATTTTGCTATTGAAAGAGAGTTTAGTATAATGAGTACTTTAAGTAGTATTGGGTGGTCCAGTTGTTTAAAGCCTGAAGGCAGGAAAAAGAGTCAGTTAAAATGATGAATTTATGACTGGCTGAGGTTTCGATGCACTCTAACTCGAGTAGGAGTGCTCATGCCTCAGCAGTAAAGATAGAACTCTGATCTGGAATACGCGTACCTAATTCACGTCTGTGGACGATTGCTGCTGCAGAGACTCTGTTGTCTGTCTTTGACCCATCCATGTAAACGGCTAGGTGGGAGCTTAAAGCACTTCGCACATCGATAACTGAGGCCTTCATGATCACATACTGGATATGCTTCATTACGACATCCTTATCTGTTGCCACCATGGCATTGGCTATCACTGCCTATTTGAGATTGGGAGTATTTGGTGAGGCTCATTGGTGAATGGTCGGGACATGTGCAGGCTTCTGCAGCAGGTGAGCCCTCTACTGGATCTGCCTGACCTGCTGCCGCTGCTGGGCAGGTGACGGCGGCATCAGGGTAGTGACATTTTTCTGCATGGTTTTCAGGAGGGCCTAATGTAGATTACGATCCAAGACTCCACATTCTCCTACTCTTCTGATGAAACTTGCTGGCGGTCCCTGAACTTGTGGCCTCCGCTACTTGTGGCCGTGGTGCTTCTGTCCACTTCCTGAATGCTGCTTTCATCCACTCCAGCACTCCCACCACCACTCCAACCCCTCCCACCCCTCCCACCACTCCCACCCCTCCCACCACTCCCACCCCTTCCATACCTCCCACCACTCCCACCACTCCCACCACTCCCACCCCTCCCACCACTCCCACCCCTTCCATCACTCCCACCACTCCCACCACTCCCACCACTCCCACCACTCCCACCACTCCCACCCCTCCCACCACTCCCACCACTCCCAGCCATTCCATACCGCCCACCACTCCCACCACTCCCACCCCTCCCACCACTCCCACCACTCCCACCACTCCCACCACTCCCACCCCTTCCATACCTCCCACCACTCCCACCACTCCAACCCCTCCCACCCCTCCCACCCCTCCCCACCACTTCCACCCCTCCCCACCACTCCCACCCATCCCACCCCTCCCACCACTCCCCACCCCTGCCACCCCTCCCACCCCTCCCACCACTCCCACCACTCACATCCCTCCCACCACTCCCACCACTCCCACCCCTCCCACCACTCCAACCACTCCCAGCCATTCCAACCTCCCCACCCCCACCCTCCCACCACCCCCACCCCTCCCACCACTCCCACCCCCTCCATACCTCCCACCACCTCCCACCACTCCCACCCCTCCCACCCGTCCCACCACTCCCACCACTTCCACCCCTCCCACCACTCCCACCCATCCCACCCCTCCCACCACTCCTACCCCTGCCACCCCTGCCACCCCTCCCACCACTCCCACCACTCACATCCCTCCCACCACTCCCACCACTCCCACCCCTCCCACCACTCCCATCCAATCCACCACTCCCAGCCCACCCACCAGTCGCACTCCTCCCACCACTCCCACCACCCCCACCCCCCTCCATCCCACACCTCCCACCACTCCCACCCCTCCCACCACTCCCATGCCCACTCCAACCCCCCCACCACTCCCACCACTCCCACCCCTCCCACCATCCCACCCCTCCCACCACTCCCACCCCTCCCACCCCCTCCCACCCTCCCCCCACCTCCATCCGTCCCCCCCACCCCCACCCCTCCCACCACTCCCACCCCTCCCACACTCCCACCCCTCCCACCACTCCCCCACCCAGCCCTCACCCCCCTCCCACCACTCTCACCTCTCGCACCACTCCCACCCCTCCCACCCCTCCACCCGTCCCCACCCCTCCCACCCCTCCCACACCCAGCCCTCACACTCCTCCCACCCCTCCAACCACTCCCACCACTCCCACCACCCCACGACCACTCCCATCCCTCCCACCACTCCCACCCCTCCCACCAGCCCCACCCCTCGCACCCCTCCCACCACTCCCACCAGTTCCATCCCCCCCACCACTCCCAACCCTCCCACCAGTCCCAGCCCTCCCACACTCCCACCCCTCCCACCACTCCCACACCCAGCCCTACCACTCCCCCCACCACTCTCAGCTCTCCCACCACTCCCACCACTCCCACCCCTCCCACCACTCCCACCCCTCCCACCACTCCCACCCCTCCCACACCCAGCCCTCACACCCCCTACCACCACTCCCACCTCTCCCCCCACTCCCACCCCTTCCCCAACTCCCACCTCTCCCACCACTCCCACCACTCCCACCTTCCCACCACGCCAACTACATCCACCGCTCCCCACCCACGCTCACCACTCCCACCCCTACCACCCACTTCCACCACACCCACCGCTCCCACCCTTCCAACCCATCTTCCCACTCCCACTGCTCCCATCCTACCCACCTCTACCACCACTGACACCCCCACCACCCCCACCACCCCCCCCACCCACCCCCCACATCCCCCACCACTCCCCACCACTCCCACCACTCACACCCCTCCCATGTCTTCCACCACGCCAACCATATCCACCACTCCCACCACACACACCCCTTCAACGACACCCAACACTCCCAACCCCTCCCACCTTGCCATCACACCCACCACTCCCATCACTCCCACCATTCCACCACACCCACCACTCCCACCCCTTTCACCCCTCCCACCACACCACCACTCCCATCACCCTTACCGCTCCCACCACGCCAACCACATCCACCACTCCCAGCTCTCCAACTACACCTACCCCTCTCACCACTCACACCACGCACATCCTCCCTATCCAGGCATGTGATGCTGGCCAGAGAGCATATTGATAGTTTTGATCGCAAAGATCACAAACCATTTATTGAGATGACAAATGGGGTGCTTAGTGCATGGAGAAACCGAATGACTCAGGTTCTTGACTTTCTCTGTCCCATAACACACCATTCGCCCACACAATGGGACCCACATACATCCACACATCCCACACACACCCTTACACACAACCACCTCACACACAATGTGACAACCACCCACACCAACACACCAACCTACACCCCAATAACACCCACCCCCACCAATACCGACCAGACAGGATGGCCGAATGAGTTGAGCGTCCGTCTCCTGTTTGGGGAGATCAGAGGATCCGAACCCATGGGTTCATGGGTTTGAACCCTGGTCGAGTCAAACCGATGACTTCAAAATTGATACGTGTCACTTCCTAGCCAGGCACTCAGCATTATTAGGATATGACTGGTCATCATCATCATCATGCTGTCGGTCACGATGCGACAAAGACTGCTTTCATTACTTGATTGTCGCTCTCCATTTAGCTCTCTGCTGTGAGAGTGATGTCCATGAGTCGGTCTTACATTTCATGAAAGCTGCCTGCAAAAGTGTTGAAGTGCTGCTGGCTTTTGCAAGTTACCAGCGGTACTCTCTCAGGGAGCAAATAGAGGTTTCACGCTGGCCAGACAGGCGCAAAACTATTTTGTCCCTGCAGTGGCTGGTCGGGAGATCCATACATCAACCGCCCTTGATGCTGCCACAGTGACATGGTTTTCTGTTCAGGGTTTGCTCCCTTAGCCTTTGGTTCTGTCAAGAACTTGTACCACAAGGCAGTGGTTTACAACTCTGCAGGGCAGCGGCGTCAAACTCCCTGCGGTATTGCAAGACCTGCATAGGACTGGTAAAACAACAACAAACAACAAACAACAAAAACAACAACAACAACCCACCAATACCCCATACATCATAGCAGTATGGGACCCATACCCACACCCATGCACCCACCCACACACAATGGGATCACCACATTCAGCCACCCAATCCACTCCCATACACCCACACACCCAACTACCACCTCCACATAAACCATAATAACCCCACACATCCGCCCACACCCGCCCAATTCACACACACCAGGGGACCCCCCACCCACCCCCCCACACCCACACACACCTACACCCCCCCCCCACACACACACCCACAGACGTCCAATTAATCAGACAGTGCCAGCCATTTCTCTGTGTCCACAACCAAAGTGAGTCGGGCATCAGAATGGCTGCCAAATAAATGGTCTGAGCCCCTTGTAGCCATGCACTGAGAGGGAATGGCAGCCTACACGTGAACCCATGCCACAGTGTCGCCTCCGGTGGTAAACCTAAAACTACACTATTACATAGCGTTAGGCCAGCATGGTTGTCTATAAACCTGGAACTACGCTATTTCATCACCTTAAGCCAGCATGTTGTCTGTAAACCTGGAACTATGCTATTACATAGCGTTAGGCCAGCATGGTTGTCTGTAAACCTAGAACTATGCTATTACATAGCGTTAGGCCAGCATGGTTGTCTGTAAACCTAGAACTATGCTATTACATAGCATTAGGCCAGCATGGTTGTCTGTAAACCTGGAACTATGCTATTACATAGTATTAGGCCAGCATGGTTGTCTGTAAACCTGGAACTATGCTATTACATAGCGTTAGGCCAGCATGGTTGTCTGTAAACCTAGAACTATGCTATTACATAGCGTTAGGCCAGCATGGTTGTCTGTTAACCTAGAATTACACTATTGCATAGCGTTAGGCCAGCATGGTTGTCTGTACACCTAGAACTATGCTATTACATAGTGTTAGGCCAGCATGGTTGTCTGTAAACCTAGAACTACGCTATTACATAGCATTAGGCCGGAATGGCTGTCTGAAAACCTAGACCTACGATATTATGTAGTGCTAGGCCAGCATTGATGTCTGTAATCTTGGAACTATACTATCACATAGCCTTAAGCCAGTATACTTGTCTGAACCCACTGGGCCATTCACGTAGAGGCAGGTCTTCTACTGCTGTGACTTTGTATCACGTGCCTTCAATAGCTCTACCGTTACTACAGTCTTAATTAATACTTACCAGTTTAAGGGTTTTATCAAATGCCGCCAAAACGACATGACTAGAACACCAGTGCCCTGCCATTGAGAAGTGACATTTGCTGCAGAATGAATTATTTACAATCATTTTCTTTCAACCTGAAAAAGAATAACGCATGATTATTCAGAGCGGTTAATTCACTAACATTATATGACTGGAAGTGCTCCCTAAAATGACTCATTCCTCAGAATAACAGGTTTGTGTGTGTGTGTTTTTTAAACCTATAACCAACAGAGAAAGTCAATTAATTAACTATAATACATTTAACAACATAGAGCATGGACTGTAGATATGGACTCTCTAATGTCGTCAGGGGCTGCCTAAGGTGGTAATTTCTTTTTTTGGTGATATCAGGACGGGCACTGACTTTTGGCAGTGCACCCTCAAGGTGACTTTCATGTTGCTTCCCCACTGGGAGACCAGGCCACTGAACACCATGAACCGATATTCCACTTAGTCCCACATTATCCTAATACAGGTACTGAGCAAACCAGTCCTTGTCTGACCATATTAATATCCTGTGCCAGGCTAGGTAGCGAAAAGGATCAATTTTGTAAGTCATTGGTTTGACTCGGCCGGGATTTGAACCAAAGAAAGCCAGCGCTCTTATCGATTAGGCCACTGCGTCCGGTTGATCCCGATGCATTACTGATGGTCAATGTGGGTTAGTGAAGTGTGTACATCGACTCAGCCCTAAGCTACAGCAGCCTTACAGGTCAGCCATCTCACTAAGCTAATCCTCATCGGTCGTCAAAAATACAAACAAACCAACCCCGATGAGCTGTCAGAGATTCTCAACTGGGTTAGTGAAGTGTACATCGACTCAACCCTAAGCTACAGCAGCCTTACCGGTCAGCCATCTCACTAAGCTAATCCTCATCGGTCGTCAAAAATACTAACAAACCAACCCCGATGAGCTGTTAGAGATTCTCAACTGGTTGGCCACACCCGACCAAATTGGTTTGATTTATCGTGGTTCTACGATGTAGCAACATATCAGGTTGAATGCCGACTTGTGTCAGTGCGCAATGTTGGTGATATTACAGTGTTGCCTCACTGGGATGCAATGACGTCGGCATCATAACCTGATATTTCACCCAGTCACAATATCATGGCATTAAACCATCGAACCCGTCTTTGTCGAATCCTAATACCACTGAGCATCAATCAAAGTAGCGACTAGTATCAATATTGTAAGCCTCTCGTTTGACTCGGCATAGATTTGATCCCACGATATCTAGCATGTGAATCAAACATCCTATCAAATCACCCACCCCATCCCATCCGCCTGCACGCCTTCTACTCAGCATGCACCCTAACTCACCCACCCCATCCCATCTGCCTGCACGCCTTCTACCCAGCATGCACCCTAACTCACCCACCCCCTCCCGTCCGTCTGCACGCCTTCTACCCAGCATGCACCCTAACTCACCCACCCCATCCCGTCTGCCTGCACGCCTTCTACCCAGCATGCACCCTAACTCACCCACCCCATCCCGTCCGCCTGCACGCCTTCTACCCAGCGTGCACCCTAACTCACCCACCCCATCCCGTCCGCCTGCACGCCTTCTACCCAGCATGCACCCTAACTCACCCAGCCCCTCCCGTCCGTCTGCACGCCTTCTACCCAGCATGCACCCTAACTCACCCACCCCATCCCGTCCGCCTGCATGCCTTCTACCCAGCATGCAGCCTAACTCACCCACCCCATCCCGTCCGCCTGCATGCCTTCTACCCAGCATGCACCCTAACTCACCCACCCCATCCCGTCCGCCTGCACGCCTTCTACCCAGCATGCACCCTAACTCACCCACCCCCTCCCGTCCGCTTGCACGCCTTCTACCCAGCATGCACCCTAACTCACCCACCCCCTCCCGTCCGTCTGCACGCCTTCTACCCAGCATGCACCCTAACTCACCCACCCCATCCCGTCCGCCTGCACGCCTTCTACCCAGCATGCACCCTAACTCACCCACCCCCTCCCGTCCGCCTGCACGCCTTCTACCCAGCATGCACCCTAACTCACCCACCCCATCCCGTCCGTCTGCACGCCTTCTACCCAGCATGCACCCTAGCTCTACCACTACGCACTGTTCGCACCCTACCTGACGAACCCTCCACCGCCCTAATCCCGGCGCCCGTAAGCCCCCATAGTCAGCAGCACACACCCACACTTACAGGACACACATCCATCATCAGATGATCCAAACAACGATTATGGGTTTGGGCGCAAATCCAGATTACGCCCCTCTGTTTACCCGCGGTCCCGACCGTTTGTTTACCAGTCAAATTCCAGGCCCCAGAAACATATCCACGCTGTGTGTAGTAGTACCACACTAATACAGAAACAGTGTCTTGTCCATACGCATATTTTCAACCCAAACTGACCCAGATGTGATCCTGTCTGAGAGAAATATGCACAGTGTGAGAGTGAGCCATCTTAACGCCGAATAAAACAAGTGCTTGTGGTTATAAAACACTCAAATTTGAACAGTCTCTGACTAAAAGTGAGCATCAATATTGAAACATAATCCATGTTGATTCATTCAAGATTAATTGATATCCGATTTTTACTTATTGGATTATGATTTGTTCTTCCCCCAAATCCACCTTTATATTGCTTATTATGAATAATTCGCAATACATATCACAGACCGAACTGCATTTGTTCAAATACAAACAACGAAATTATTTTAAAATTAGTGTTTTGAAGATTTATGTTCGTCGTAATTGCAATTGACAGCGATCAACATTCCTCGACACAATTAAATTTTATACACATTGAACAAAACATGAATAATTCACAGGGTGTGGGACATCCATCCACGGTGCTGCCACCTACCGTCTCCTTAGTTCTACGCTGCAGATTTGCACAAATGGCTTTCTCCACCCTAGTCGTTGCTCGGGTGAGTTTTCTTTATACAGTACAACCCCGTTAAACCAAGCTCGGTTAAAACCAAACGATCGGTTAATCCAAACTTTTTTCGGCGGCCCGACAACATACTACCATTTATCATATAAAAAAGTTGGTTAAACCAAAGTTGGTTAATCCAAAGTATCAGTTAATCCAAACAAAATTGTCGGCCCCAGGCCACTTCCGGTACAGTTAAACCAAACTTTCATGTGATTTTAAGGTCATTTGAGACTTTTTTTATATGATAAATGGTAATATTTTGACAGGTCGCCGAAAAAAGTTTGGACTAACCGATCGTTTGATTTAACCAAGGTTGGTTTAATGGGGTTAAACTGTATATACATAAAAAAACAATAATCATAGCGTCCACATACATTGTACATTCATAATAAACAAACCATTCTACTAACACTCACTCCATCTCAAAATGTTAACTCCAACAACATGATAGTTTTGCAATTCACAACATAGTAGGCATACAAACATATGAAGGAAAACTATGCACCTAACCACTCCGTAATGTAAAGAAAGGTCTAATCAATACACATGTTTGTATCAAGTGTGTAGGAATACAACATATAACTGCTATTTTTGTATGTGAATTGTCAAACTATACCATATGTAAGTCTTTGAATGTTTGATACTGTTATTTCAGCTGATTTGGGCTAGCTGCATATATTGTAAATAACTGTATTGTCACATGGCTGGAAGACCAGTGCCACAGCGCTGACAAAAGACTTTATTCAATGAATAAACTATATTTACAACAAAAAAACAAAACAAAAAAAATGCACCCCTGTTTTTGCCAAAGCCAAGTCAGAGTCAAAGCTCGGTTAAACCAATCAATGATCGGTTAATCCAAACAAATTTCTAGGGTCCCTTTAAGTTTGGTTTAACGGGGTTATACTGTACCAGGTTCGTAGAACAATAATATGTACACTTGCTTCTCGGTCTTTTAACTGTCTCCTACCACAAAGCCCCTTATATCGCCCCTTTCGTTGGCCTCAAGTCAGTCGGATTAGGATCGAACCCACGACCTGTCTCATTGGAAGCCTTACCTCTGGGACATCTGGCTCTGAATAGGTCTAAGAGCAACACTGCGGATTCCAGATTCCATGAGGATTCCAGATTCCATGAGGACCAATGCGCATAAAATATGGGTTAAGTGTGCAGAAAATATGGGCCATGTGTACGTACAATAGAGACAAAGTCTGCATTCAATATGGGCGAAGTTTGTATATAATATAGATAAAGTCTGCTTACAATATGGTCAAAACATATGAACAATGTGGGCAATGTGTACATACAATATGGGCAAAGTATGTCTGCATACAAAGTCTGTACACAATATAGACAAAGTGTGCGTATAATGTAGGCAAAGTTTGCATATAATATTCGTAAAGTCTGTACACAATATGGACAAAGTGTGGGTACAATATGGGAAAAGTGTGAATACAATATGGGCAACATGTTTATACAATATGGGCAAAGTCTATGCACAATATGGACAAAGTGTGCGTACAATATGGGCAAAGTGTAGATGTAATATGTTACCAGGCGTGTACACAATATGGAGAATGTGTGGGTACAATATGGGCAAAGTGTAGATGTAATATGTTACCAGGTGTGTACCCAATATGGAGAAAGTGTGGGTACAATATGGGAAAATAGTATATGTAATATGTTACCAGATGTGTATACAATATGAGCAAACCAATGTGCCGAGGTGCTGCAATCGTTGTCAACCCAAGAAGTGAACGGATTCTTCTTTGGAACCTTTCATAGACCGCCCATACATCACTGCGTCTCACAGTGCCAGCGGTAGCCATGTTGTCGAGTCAGTGCAGCTGGCCCAGAATCGAGCTGTATAGTCTACCACATGTAAGGTAACATGGTTACATGAGGTGGCTAGTCTACCACATGTAAGGTAACATGGTTACATGAGGTGTGTTGTCTACCACATGTAAGGTAACATGGTTACATGAGGTGTTTAGTCTACCACATGTAGTGTAACATGGTTACATGAGGAGCTTAGTCTACCACATGTAAGGTAACATGGTTACATGAGGTGCTTAGTCTACCACATGTACAGTAACATGGTTATATGAGGTGCTTAGTCTACCACATGTAGTGTAACATGGTTACATGAGGAGCTTAGTCTACCACATGTAAGGTAACATGGTTACATTATGTGCTTAGTCTACCACATGTAAGGTAACATGGTTACATGATGTGCTTAGTCGACCACATGTAAGGTAACATTGTTACATGAGGAGCTTAGTCTACCACATGTAAGGTAACATGGTTACATGATGTGCTTAGTCGACCACATGTAGTGTAATATGGTTACATGAGGAGCTTAGTCTACCACATGTAAGATAACATGGTTACATGAGGTGTATATTCTACCACATCTAAGGTAACATGGTTACATGAGGTATATAATCTACCACATGTAAGGTAACATGGTTACATGAGGTGCTCATTCTACCACATGTAAGGTAACATGGTTGCATGAGGTGTATAGTCTACCACATGTAAGGTAACATGGTTACATGAGGTGTATATTCTACCACATGTAAGGTAACATGGTTACATGAGGTGTTTAGTCTACTACATGAGGTGTATTGTCTACCACATGTAAGGTAACATGGTTACATGAGGTGGCTAGTCTACCACATGTAAGGTAACATGGTTACATGAGGTGGCTAGTCTACCACATGTAAGGTAACATGGTTACATGAGGTGCTTAGTCTACCACATGTAAGGTAACATGGTTACATGAGACCACTACACTGGTTCCTCCGCTCTGCTCGGTCCCGGCCGTCGCGCCGCTGCCCTGCAGATAACACCATACATAACAACATGTAGTGTAACATGGTTACATGAGGAGCTTAGTCTACCACATGTAAGGTAACATGGCTGCATGAGCTGTATATTCTACCACATCTAAGGTAACATGGTTACATGAGGTATATAATCTACCACATGTAAGGTAACATGGTTACATGAGGTGCTCATTCTACCACATGTAAGGTAACATGGTTGCATGACGTGTATATTATACCACATGTAAGGTAACATGGTTACATGAGGTGTTTAGTCTACTACATGAGGTGCTTTGTCTACCACATGTAAGGTAACATGGTTACATGAGGTGTGTAGTCTACCACATGTAAGGTAACATGGTTACATGAGGTGTATATTCTACCACATGTAAGGTAACATGGTTACATGAGTTGTATATTCTACCACATGTAAGGTAACATGGTTACATGAGGTGTATATTCTACCACATGTAAGGTAACATGGTTACATGAGGTGTTTAGTCTACTACATGAGGTGTATTGTCTACCACATGTAAGGTAACATGGTTACATGAGGTGTGTAGTCTACCACATGTAAGGTAACATGGTTACATGAGGTGGCTAGTATACCACATGTAAGGTAACATGGTTACATGAGGTGGCTAGTATACCACATGTAAGGTAACATGGTTACATGAGGTGGCTAGTATACCACATGTAAGGTAACATGGTTACATGAGGTGTATATTCTACCACATGTAAGGTAACATGGTTACATGAGGTGTATTGTCTACCACATGTAAGGTAACATGGTTACATGAGGTTTGTAGTCTACCACATGTAAGGTAACATGGTTACATGAGGTGGCTAGTCTACCAGATGTAAGGTAACATGGTTATATGAGGTGCTTAGTCTACCACATGTAAGGTACATGATACTGGCTGTGATTCCTCCACCCTCCCTCCACCCTCCACCCTCCCTCCACCATCGAACCACCGGCCCTACCTCCCTCCACCCTCCACCCTCCCTCCAGCCTCCCTCCACCCTCCCTAACCTAGCCTAACACAACAGTTCATATTTAATGAAAACATCAGGATCTAAGTTACATGTAGCTAGGGTCAAATGTAGGTACATGTAAGTGTATGCAGCTTTAACAACAATACACAGTGTACTGGTCTAATTTGAGTTCTCTGCTCTGAGTGTGACTTGTGAAAATGCACTGATTGGTTCACCGCGTTATATGCACTGATCCTAATTATATAGCGTCCCAAATATGGTGTTGCTTAATTATCCGGAATGTAAACAAGTGGGTTTTATTAACCAGACTAGATAGAGTTGCATAATGCGATTTAAGTATTATATTTTCAAAACAAAACAATTGATCAGATTTAATCCTATATAGCCATCGTTTATACTGGTGCACCCATTAGTCATCTGGTTTTGGGTGGAAGGAATAGCAGAACTAGAAGTATATTTAATAGAAGATCGAATTACATTGCTTCAAGTTGAACGTTGGAAAAGGGGTAAACAAAGCCTAGTGAGTGCCAGTGTAGGTCTGAGTGTGATTATCCTGTGCTACTCTGCTGTGTGTTTGGTGTACCTACCAGGCTGCGACGTCCGATATAGTGTGTGTGCCAGTGTACCTGAATTTAGTGCTACGCTGCTTTGGCTGATAAACTGGTAATGGAAACCGGGTCATCCAGCACTTCGGTGTAGCTATATACACCACTACTATTTAGTTTTATTTTCGCAAAAAAATAAAAAGCTTAATGCAAATAACAAAATCACTAATTATAAGGTAAAACTTACGTGGACGGATATTATTTGATATAAATATATCAAATAGGTTGTTAGTCCATACGATATAGGTTAATCGATTAGATTAATCGATGTAATCTTCCTCACTTTAGTTTGAAGTAACTTTTGTTATAAATTGTTAATCTTGAGATATTTAAAAGGGAAACATGCAAAATAAACGTTAATATACACTGCGGAATTGTGACCGTGTACACTTCAGCAGGAACAGATTATATTAACTTGACTTAGTATTTATTCTGTTCTATACGGCACCGAATGCTTAAGTTTGTTTGTTTGTTTTTGTTTTACGTCCTAGCAACATCTAAGGTCATATCAGGACGGGTACCGACTTGTGAGAGTGCACACTCATTGCGACTTCATAGTGCTCTCCCACTGGGAAACCAGACCGCTGGAACCATGATCTGATATCCCACTCAGTCACATTATCCTGGCAGTGAGCACACCAGTCCTTACTCTGTCCTAATAATGCCGAGCGCCTGGCTAGGAAGCGACAAGTATCAATTTTAAAGTCATTGGTTTGACTCGACCAGGGTTCGAACCCACGACCCCACGATCTACCAACATGGGAGACGGACGCTCTAACTCATTCGGCCATCCTGTCTGGTCTCCGAATGCTTAAGTGCAAAAGGAAAGTAGCTTGTGGATTTAGAATGTTTCCTTTCTTGTGTGATGTCACTAATGCAGCCTTTTAAAGATGATCACTGTAAGGCCAGGCTGCATAGACAACAGTAATAAAACACTCAAGGCATCTGATGTTATTTAGTGTGGAAGATTAGCACTGCTTTTTGTGTGAGCTCATGTTTGTGGTTTTAAACTACCTTTTAACCAGTGACTGCCTGCGCAATATGATTCTGCTTCCACAGTAGAAATAAATTACTTCCGAATTTATTTGATTACCAAATTGATGGGAGATTCCGTGGTGGAATTAAAGACCGCATTCATTGACATACCTGAGCTGCTAATGGTTGCTTGGTTGTTGGAGTTTTACATCCTGGCAACATCTATGGTCATATCAAGGCGGGTACTGACTTGTGACAGTGCACACTCATGGCGACTTTATAGTGTTGCCCCACTGGGAAATAAGGCTGACAGCATCATGGCCCGATATCACACTCAGTCACATTATCCTGAGCTACCCAGTCCTTGTCCTATCCTATTAATGCCGAGTGCCTTGCTAGGGAGCGACAAGTATCAATTTTCTAAATCATTGGTTTGACTAGACCGGGAATCGAACTCCCGATCTTCCGCACGGGAAGGCTGCTAATGGTAAACAACCTGCTATGTGCAGACCCAGATATGTCCTTGGTTATTATTTAAGTGGACAGTGCTAATTATTATTTAAGTGGACAGTGCTAATTATTATTTAAGTGGACAGTGCTAATTATTATTTAAGTGGAAAGTGCTAATTATTATTTAAGTGGAAAGTGCTAATTATTATTTAAGTGGACAGTGCTAATTATTATTTAAGTGGACAGTGCTAATTATTATGTAAGTGGACAGTGCTAATTATTATTTAAGTGGACAGTGCTAATTATTTTTTTAGTGGACAGTGCTAATTATTATTTAAGTGGACAGTGCTAATTATTATTTAAGTGGACAGTGCTAATTATTATTTAAGTGGACAGTGCTAATTATTATTTAAGTGGACGGTGCTAATTATTATTTAAGTGGACAGTGCTAATTATTATTTAAGTGGACAGTGCTAATTATTATTTAAGTGGACAGTGCTAATTATTATTTAAGTGGACAGTGCTAATTGTTATTTAAGTGGACAGTGCTAATTATTATTTAAGTGGACAGTGCTAATTATTATTTAAGTGGACAGTGCTAATTATTATTTAAGTGGACAGTGCTAATTATTATTTTAGTGGACAGTGCTAATTATTATTTAAGTGGACAGTGCTAATTATTATTTAAGTGGACAGTGCTAATTATTATTTAAGTGGACAGTGCTAATTATTATTTAAGTGGACAGTGCTAATTATTATTTAAGTGGACAGTGCTAATTATTATTTAAGTGGAAAGTGCTAATTATTATTTAAGTGGACAGTGCTAATTATTATTTAAGTGGACAGTGCTAATTATTATTTAAGTGGACAGTGCTAATTATTATTTAAGTGGACAGTGCTAATTATTATTTAAGTGGACAGTGCTAATTATTATTTAAGTGGACAGTGCTAATTATTATTTAAGTGGACAGTGCTAATTATTATTTAAGTGGACAGTGCTAATTATTATTTAAGTGGACAGTGCTAATTATTATTTAAGTGGACAGTGCTAATTATTATTTAAGTGGACAGTGCTAATTATTATTTAAGTGGACAGTGCTAATTATTATTTTAGTGGACAGTGCTAATTATTATTTAAGTGGACAGTGCTAATTATTATTTAAGTGGACAGTGCTAATTATTATTTACGTGGACAGTGCTAATTATTATTTATGTGGACAGTGCTAATTATTATTTTAGTGGGTAATGTTAAGGTAGATCAACTTGTCATAAAATAATCCTGAAGATGTGAAATGCATACTTGGAATACAAATACTCACGTCTTATGGAATACATACTTGTCAGCAAAGTGATCAAGGCCGTTGCTTCAAGCTACCAGGCGGGATGTTCAAATCGGTCGAGCCCTGGCTTCTTGCACGGAAGGTCGTGGGTTTGAATCCCAGCCAAATCAATCCAATAACTTAACTAAATTGATACTTTTCGCCCCCTATCCTGGTGCTCTCTACGAGTAGACGAGAGAACAGGTAGAACAAGGACTGGGCTGTCGGGATCATGGTGCCAGCAGCACGGTCCCCCTGTGAGGCAGCACTATGAAGTTGTTCTGTGTGCTAATACGATCCTATAAACTAAAGCCAGGCCTGTTATGCGGACCCACCCACAACGTCGGCTCGCCCCCTTGCATTGTGCCGTAGCTCACCCATTGTACCCAGCAACACGAACCAGCGACCAACCTGACATGTTATATTGCATGTCACCGAGCATCGAGCACAGCCTAACTGTCTAGGCCTGCCTGACCTGTTCACAGACATAAAGTTACTATGAATTCTTAGTCCAGTTGTCAATGTCCGTGTATATGTAAAATTTTTGGCAGATATTAAAGTTGCATAGTCCGATGGTTTTGAGCTTCTGTCATTTTCGGAGATAAATATATAAAGTTGATCGTTATAATCTACCTTGTAACTAAACAAAATTATGAAAAAAGAAAAAAAGTTGAAAAAAAGTTGGTGTAAATTTTCATGTAAATGTGTGATACTTTTGAAACACTTTGTGGGATATATTAACAAGATAGTGTATTGTTAACATACTTAATAACAAGAGGCGGCAATAATTATTTGACTTGCTATTAAAAAGAGAAAGAATTAATGTCCATCGCAGGATGGATACCAAATATGTAGTACCCAGTTGCAGAGAATGACCCATATACATATATATGTTCATATGAATTCATGCATATGCATTTAAATAGAGATAGTATAAAAGATGGAGTGTGACACCCCTGCCCTGCAGAGTTGTAAACCACTGCCTTGTGGTACAGGTTCTTGACAGAACCGAAGGCTAAGGGAGCAAACCATGAACAGAAAATCCATGTCACTGTGGCAGCATCAAGGGTGGTTGATGTATGGAACTCCCAAAATCTCCCGACCAGCCACTGCAGGGACAAATAATTTTGCGCCTGTCTGGACATGTTCTTGCTGGTGTGAGACATCTATTTGCTCCCCGAGAGAGTGCCGCTGGTAACTTTCAAAAGCCAGCAGCACTTCAACACTTTTGCAGGCAGCTTTCATGAAATATATACCATCAAGAGAAACCTGAAGCTGAGAGACATTAAGACTAGCTCATGGACATCACTCTCACAGCAGAGAGCTAAATGGAGAGCGACAGTCAAGTAATGAAGGCAGTCTTTGTTGCTCCGCGACCGACAGCATGATGATGATGAATATAAAAGATCTGCTGCAACCAGAACAACTTTCACTATACTACTCACAGCTCCCTCCGCTACCAGAATCGGGATGACTACACGTAGCGAACATGTCCCCAACACTTCAATGCGCATGGTCGGTACCTTCGATGAGTTGTAGCTGTGAATACAATATTAACATAGGATGACCATCCCTGATTTACTGACCATTCCTGATTTACTGACCATCCCTGCTTTACTGACAATCCCTGATTTACTGACCATCCCTGATTTACTGACCATCCCTGCTTTACTGACAATCCCTGATTTAGTGACCATCCCTGCTTTACTGACAATCCCTACTTTACTGACAATCCCTGCTTTACTGACAATCCCTGATTTACTGAACATCCCTGCTTTACTGACCATCCCTGCTTTACTGACCATCCCTGGTTTACTGACCGTCCCTGATTTACTGACCATCCCTGCTTTACTGACCATTCCTGATTTACTGACCATCCCTGCTTTACTGATCATCCTTATTTACTGACCATCCCTGATTTACTGACAATCCCTGCTTTACTGACAATCCCTTATTTACTGACCATCCCTGCTTTACAGACCATCCCTGCTTTACTGACCACCACTGATTTACTGACCATCCCTGCTTTACTGACCATCCCTGATTTACTGACCACCCCTGATTTACTGACCATTCCTGATTTACTGACCATCCTTGCTTGACTGACCATTCCTGATTTGCTGACCATCCCTGCTTTACTGACCATCCGTGATTTGCTGACCATCCCTGCTTTACTGACCATCCCTGCTTTACTGACCATCCCTGCTTTACTGACCATCCCTGATTTACTGACTATTCCTGATTTACTGACCATCCCTGCTTTACTGACCATCCCTGATTTACTGACCATCCCTGATTTACTGACCATCCCTGATTTACTGACCATCCCTGCTTTACTGACCATCTCTGCTTTACTGACCACCCCTGATTTACTGACCATCCCTGATTTACTGACCATCCCTGATTTACTGACCATCCCTGATTTACTGACCATCCCTGATTTACTGACCATCCCTGATTTACTGACCACCCCTGCTTTCTGACCACCTGATTTACTGCATCCCTGATTTACTGACCATCCCTGATTTACTGACCATCCCTGATTTACTGACCATCCCTGATTTACTGACCATCCCTGATTTACTGACCATCCCTGATTTACTGACCATCCCTGATTTACTGACCATCCCTGATTTACTGACCATCCCTGATTTACTGACCACTCCTGATTTACTGACAATCCCTGATTTACTGACCATCCCTGATTTACTGACCATCCCTGATTTGCTGACCATCCCTGATTTACTGACCATCCCTGATTTACTGACCATCCCTGATTTACTGACCACCCCTGCTTTACTGACCATGCCTGATTTACTGACCATCCCTGATTTACTGACCATCCCTGATTTACTGACCATCCCTGCTTTACTGACCATCTCTGCTTTACTGACCACCCCTGATTTACTGACCATCCCTGATTTACTGACCATCCCTGATTTACTGACCACTCCTGATTTACTGACCACCATGGCGCTATTTGTCTCTGTGTGTCGTGCAGGGATTGTGAAGCCGTGACACAGTGGCGCCGTCTGGGTCCGCACAGCCGGCCGTAAAGAATACCACGTGACACACTCTGTGGTCACCTCTCGGGTGAGGACATGAGTTGGACATGGACGGGAAGGGGGACGCTCGGCCAGGCTTACTAAACGTCCACCGACCCTTCACACCATTGTAAAACACAATTACTCCATGGATCTGATCAGGCTAGTTTAATGTGCTTACTACTAACATACCAGGCTATGGTCATATCCAAGTCTAATTAAACACCTAAAACGGCCGTCTTAATAATGTTGATGTTAACAATCTTCTGCGTTCTGTATTAGTTCTATTAATCATGGAGGGGGTTGCCATCGGTGCTGGAAATACCCCAGTATAATAGTATAAGGACGAACAGAGAATACGTGTGCCGTTTCGTAGTTCCAAGAGTGGCAGACTTTTTTGTAGGTCAGACTCCTAATCTGAAGGTCAGTGGTTCGATTCCCCATGCCCACACATCTGCCAATTTGGATTTCCACCACTGTGTAGAACTTACACCATCATCAAAGGTCAGTTGCTCTCATACCATGTCTATGTGGTGTCTTCTTCTTCTTCGGCCGTAGAGGCGTCAGCGCCCATCCACACAAACACCTCCTCAGCCATGTCGTAGATGAACGTGTCGCCTACCACCCAACTTTGGGCATAGGCCACGAACAAGGGCTCTCCAGTTTTCCCGGTCCTGGGCCTTGAGTTTCTGGTTTGTGATTCTGTAACGTTGTTCTTTTTCCGGGGTGGGGTTGTTGGCCCCATGCCCAACCCCCAACC
This sequence comes from Branchipolynoe longqiensis, assembly GCA_030323885.1. Taxonomy (NCBI): domain Eukaryota; kingdom Metazoa; phylum Annelida; class Polychaeta; order Phyllodocida; family Polynoidae; genus Branchipolynoe; species Branchipolynoe longqiensis. Next base: position 9,089,541 of record CM059192.1, on the reverse strand, counting down.
TGGAGGACCAGTTGCTGGTCTTAGTCTGTCCTCTACCATGAGTCCTGCCCGGTTGATTAAACCTGCTAGGAGGCTAGCCCCCTCCGGTATAGCTCTCATGGTCACGGAGGCACACAAGCCTCCCCATCACAACAAGGAAGCAACACATTGGGGGGCTATGTGTTGTGGGAGGTTAAAAATCCCTTGGGTTGGTAAAAGTGCAGGCTCAGGCTTTCTATCGACAAACTGTCTAATGGTGAAAACAAGCCTATTCAGACTTATCCATGATAGGCAGTATAAATCTTCAAGAAACAGTATATGTATCCGGCATTTTTTCTTGTGACTCATATATAGGACATAAGATGATCGCTTCAGTCAGATTTAGGCACCATCTTGGATCCCATGGACACCAACTCAACATTGTTTCTGTACTTACGAGATCATCATTTACATACAATTCTGAGATGGTAAGATCCGTCTCAAATGACATAGAACATTATCTCAGCTGCAATTTTGAAGTGGTTGAATTTGTACCGTGGCAGGAGTCGAACAGAGAGGAGCGCCAGTTCCGGTTAGTGAGTACTCACGGAACTAACCAGGCAGCATCCATTGGTAATAATATTAGCATATTAATATATATATGAAGTGGGCGAGACTTGAGTGGTTAAATATATATATATATATATATATTATTGCATGGATAGTTGCAGCCATATCCAATCACCTTATGTATGAGGTGGAAGTGAGGAGAGGTTCACCCCGCCCCACAGCCAACCTGTGCAGTATTTGGAACTTTGTCACAGAGCGAGGTGAGAGGAGTGGCGCTGCTCCTGAATACAACAGGTGGAAGCTCTCATCTATCGGGCGGCACGTGTTGAAACAAGATTTAGGAGACAGGGTGGGATTAGTCTCGATTAGGGAGATTGGGTGAGAGGCGGGAGTGAGGAGAGGCGAGAGTAGGCTACAGCTCAAGGAGAATTATGGGGCAGGTGAAATGAGCTCTCCAGTTTGTTTACCCCTCACCTCCACCTACGTGCAACCAGTATCGACTGTAGCCCACCACACCCTAATGAAGTAAACCGAACAAGCAAAGCCACGATACCGAGACGGCTATTAATACTAAAGCTGCACATGGTCCAATAAAAGCATCTAATTGTCAAAGCCACAGTACTTATCAAGATTTGATTATACATATCCAAATTAGATACTGACACAACACATTTATTAAGCATTGTCTGCTGCATAGAAGGGAATATTAAGTCAATTTAATAGAACATGTTACTGCTGAAGACGATGATGGTAGAATTTCCATGTGAATGAATACCAGTTTGGAATATTTTTACTTCAAATATCTCCAAAGTTAACCATTTCTAATCAAAGTAATATCAAATTAAAATAATGGGATTATTATGATCAACCTAATATATTCATCTAAAAATGTAAAAAAAAACCTCTAAGCTTTCGGTCTAAGCAACTTTTAAATGCATCACTATAATTGGTATTGTGAAACATCTACATGGTTCCGATAATGCATTCCCTATGCCGATATCCATTGCAATACACAGTGGTCAGATCAAATTTATATCGTACTGATCTTGTCTGATATAGCTCTTCTGTACTTTACAATTACTGGACATTTATATTATCAAATATCATTTCTATCCATCAAAATTACAACGGTTTGAAAGTGAAATTCATTTAATAAGCATAAACATAAGGGTTGTGTGTCTCGGCCTGGGCTCATTCCAGACGGTTTCCGGCCAGAAACCCCATATGACTTAACTGCTGCATATGTAGACTCATCCCCGATGTTACGACTACCGTGTAAAGTGGACGTGAAGGATGTAATTGCAGCTGATTCGAACGTACGAACATTGACATGTTTCTGGAATTGCAAATTATGCTAGTGGTCATATCACATATCACACATTAAAAGGCTCGGATTATAAACCTGTATATATTATAAGTTTAAGTTACTTTAACTGTGTTTGAGTCAAGACACACGCGCTGTAATCTGATCAGGGAGATGCAGCGTACGGCTCTAATATAATCAGTGAGATGCGGTATACAAGCTCCAGTCTGATCAGAGAGATGTAGTATACATGTTCTGGCTTGATCAGGGAGATGCAGCGTACGGCTCTAATCTAATCAGCGAGATGCGGTATACAAGCTCTAATCTGATCAGAGAGATGCAGTATACATGTTCTAGGATGATCAGCGAGATGCAGCATACAATTCTAATCTGATCAGAGAGATGCAGTCTACAACATGTCATCTAATATGCCTCTAATCTGATCAGAGAGATACATTATGAATATTATATTTATATAGCCCTACCCTCATAATCTCTGCTTAAGCCCGCCTTACAGTAACCAACACTTTGAACTCAGTGATTACCGATCAGGAATCACTTATTGAGGTTTAATCCAATATGGCTGCTGCCGCTGGTAGTGACAATTGGATTATCATGAACGCTATGTTATAATAATATCCACGTTCAATTACTTGTCTGTGTTCGAACCAATACCTTAAAGATTAACATTTCTAGAATAAAGCAAGAAACAATGGAATGAGGAAGGCCATTTGTCCACCATTAAATTCATAGATGAGAATCTTCCGGATTTATCTGGAATTCCGGATTTATTATCTGGCCGACTTTTTCCGGATATGGTCAAAATGTGCCACCATTCCCGCTTTTCCCGTCACTTTAGAAATTCATCAAATATGTTCCTGATTTAATACCAGAGCCCCACCCCCCGCGTTCAGGCACCACAGTCCAATCCACGCCCTAACCGCAGCACTACCCTAACCTGATCCCCGCCGACCTATATAACCCCAGAACTAACCTGTTCCCGCGCCAGTGACCCATCACGTGACCGGATATGACAGGGCAATGACCGGATGTTGGCTGCAGAGGAATGCCTGGGGCGCCCGGCTGTGCCCACGTGGCGCGCCGGCCATCCAATTAGCTGTGGAAACGAGGCTGGCAGCGGGACGGTGTGATTTAGTGTAGCGAGGAGGCACCGCTGGGCACAAGGGTAGCGATAAATGGATGTAATTAACATGCAAGGCTGGGTAAGTGTGTCCATCACCATCAGAGGGCTGCCTCGAAGCAAGATGGCAGCGGGCCACGGGGTCGCGCTTAGGAATTAGCTTAATCTTTGTTTGTTTTAGCAATTGAAATTATTACTTTTTTAACCTTGAAATACACTGTGCAAGTCCATACATGTGACACATTTATGTGAGTATAAATAACATACATGTGACACATATTTAATTTCGTGAGAATAAATTACATGCATGTGACATATAATTGATTATATGAGTGTAAATAACATACATGTGACACATACTTAATTACGTGAGTATAAATAACATACATCTAATTGTTTATGTAAGTATAAATATCCTACATGTGTGTGACACATACTTAATTATATCAGAATACATAACATACATGTGACACATAATTGATTATGTATGTAACGTACATGTCTCACATATTTCATTATGTGAGTATAAATACCATACATGTGATTATGTGGGAATAAATAACGCAACAATTCTTATTAAGAGTTTTCCATTGGTTTATTGACTCAATACGAAACTGAACTGTTGGCGCCAGTACGGTAGTCTGATTCAATAACCGCCTCGCTTCTGCCTAACCTTGTTATTGCGCGGTTTGGTTCGGTTGTTGGGGTTTTACATCCTGGCAACACATAAGACCAAATCAGGATGGGTACCGATTTGTGACAGTGCTTACTCATGGCTGCCCCACTGGAACCATAACCCAATTTCCCTCTCAGTCACATTATCCTGACACTGAGCTGACCAACCCTTGCCCTATCCTAGTAATGCTGAACGACAGGCTAGGCAGTGACAAGTATAAATTTTGAAAGTCATTGGTTAGATTCGACTGAGTTTTGAACTCCCAACCTTCCATACGGGAAACTTGCACATTACTGATTTGGCCACTGGATCTGGTGTCAATACACGGAAAAAATATATAGAGGTATACAGGTATATAGACTGCCTTCGACCGTGATCTGTATCTCCACAAGAATACCGCATACCTTGAAATCCGCAATATTAGGTTGTGTTTTGGGGGGGGGGGGGCAACCACTCTGCATCTATATATATGTGGATAATTCATATTAAATACCTCTATATTACTATTCCAAGTGGACTTTAAAAACATTAAAAATACGACGGAATAAATTATCTCAATGTCAATAGTATCTTGAAGGCGATTCCAAAGCAAAACTAACAAGGTTGTATTGTATGTAATAAGTGTCAGCGGTACAAGGTGAAGTCCCATGTAGCCTCACTGGGTTCAGCACATCAGGACCGGGTTTTGTAGAATATCCGGTGGGCTTTACTTTGCCTACAAGTCCTATGTCAAGAGCCACTCACCCCACCCTCATCCCCCATCGATAGCAGTCGCTCCTCCCCGTGAAACCGTGACGCATCGCACCGCCTCCACCCACTATCGTTCGGGCGGTCCCCGCATGTCGCACGCGCCCCCTGGTGGGTGATAGAGCAGGTAAAACAATGGCTGCCACAAGCTAGAGTTAATCCCGTTAATCTCCTAATGTCCAGGATTAATAACTCCTGCCGTCGCTCGGTATATCAGTCACTGCGCAGGCGTGGCCAACGGGATGGCGCCGTCGGATGTGGTTGCCATGACGACACGATCTGTCTCCACTGTCGCCATTGGACGGGAGCGGCTGTGACGACCGGAAGTAACGGGAGGTAATGTGCGTCCGGACGGACCCAATCCCATCAATCCGTGTGTAGGGCAGGGGTGAACAATACGTGTACAGCTTGACCTATGGCTGATATGTTATATATGTATGTACCGGATTCGGTGGCCGAATCGCTAGAGCGCAGGCCTCCCGTGCGGAAGGTCGGAAGTTCAATTCCTGGTCGAGTCAGGGCAATGACTTACAAAATTGATACTTGTCACTTCCTAGCTAGGCGCTCTGCATTAATAGGATAGGACAAGGATTGGTTGGCTCAGTGTCAGGATAATGTGACCGTGTGGGATATCGGGTCATTGTGATAGCAGCATGGTTTCCCAGTGGGGCAACACCATTAAATCGCCATGAGTGCACACTGTCACAAGTGGGTACCAGTCCTGATATGACCTTAGTTGTTGCCAAGATGTAAAAGTCCAACAACCATCTATGTATGGTGGTAACCCCAAGGTAAACAAGTATATGTTACGGAGACAAGGTCTGGTTGAGTAGCATTTATTATTTAAAACTTGGCTACAACTGAAAGTGAAAAAAACGGGCCTGACAGTGCTGGTGGCGCCGTGACTGTGTGGCGAAACAAATGGGTGCATGCCTGGCACACGCCCACAAACATTAGGCAGAGCATCAAATGTGTGCATCCCTGGTTTTGCGCCCGCAAGTAATGGAACTGTGTGGGGATTGTGTCCTTGTATATATTCCTATAATGTGATTATAGGGCATAATATATATATATATATATATATATATATATATATCTATGGGCCAGCTCCCCTGAACTGTAGGAATTGCTCAGGTTTTAATAATTCAGAAGAATATTGTGAATATAAACATATTTAAGCTCGGCCCATTACCTTCTGGCCACATACCTGTGGGGAGGGGGGGGGGGGGCACGCTCGGCTCAACCCATTGCCATATCGGATCTGCTAAAGCTGGGTTCGGAAATGCCTGCCTACCCGTGACCGATGTCTCAGTGGTGCTGGTGCCAGAGTTTTAAATGTGGCGTGTACCGCGTTTCGCTATGGAACTCTTCCCATATCCACAGCATTCAAGCAGCCCCATAGTCATAGGCTTCCTAGGCCCACGTCACGCTAACTAGTGGGCTTCTCCCCTCCCCCCATCCTGATATGACCATATATGTTGCTAGGACATAAAACCCTAAGCAGCAACCAACAACCTCTCCCCTCCCCCGCGTACCCTCTCCCCTCCCCCCGACCTCCTCCAACATGCCGTTGCGCCCCCTACAGGAACAGTTGGCGCCTGTGAAAGTAGCCCTATTAAACACGAATTAGCTGGCTGTGATGACGAATTAGTATCAGGTAACTGACCTCATTGTGTGAGATACTTGACGCGCTTGTCTCTCCATGGCATATCGCCCACTTACTAACAGTTCACTGACACACGGTGTTTTACTAAGAGTAAGAGGTCATTCGCAATCTCGATTAGTGATCTCGAATACCTGGATGGGTGAGCCTGCACCGAGTAGCCGATAGGAACTGGTTTGGATTTACGACAGAGGGGTTTATAATCATTGCGGAGGGCTGGTGGGGCAGGGACCCAGATTTACGGTAGAGGGGGTTATAATCATTTAGATTATCTTGATAAGCGCTCTGATAATGTCACAGGGTGGTTGCAAATACGCATATACAATATTTAAATCTTATTCTTATATATTTAATTTCATATGATTTCTTTCCTTTGATTTCCAAGGATATGGGCGGAGCATGGGAGGGGCGGGAGAGGGGCGGAGGACGGGGGGGCGGGAAGGGGTAGAGGACGGGATGGGCGGAGGACGGGAGGGGCGCGAGGGGCGGAGGGCGGGAAGGGAGGGGCGGAGGACGGTAGGGCGGAGGGCTGGTGGGGCGGGAAGGGCGGGAAGGGCGGGAGGGCGGGAGGGGCGGAGGGGCGGGAGGGGCGGACGACGGGAGGAGCGAGATGGGCGGAGGACGGGAAGGACGGGAGAAGCGGAGGGCTGGGGGGGCGGGAGCGGCGCAGGGGTGGGAGGGGGGAGGACGGGAGGGGCGGAGGACGGGAGGGGCGGAGGGCTGGGGGGCGGGAGGGGGGAGGGGCGGAGGGCCGGGAGGGGCAGAGGGCTGGTGGGGCAGGGACCCAGACAGTGGGATACCGGGCTCCCGACCAGCTGCAGCCGTGTGAGGAGAGGGACCATGCATAATACATGGTGCGGGTACAGCCGGCTACACTGAGCCGATTACTGCCGACTTAGTGACGGACGCTGAGTGAAGGATCGCCAGACAAGGCGAATGCGCACGCTCAGGGCAGTATGGCCGCCATTACGGCGTCACGACCGATCCACCGACGGCTTCCAAGTTCGATGCCGAGTGATGTAGCGTCAAGACCGTGTGTTATTGAACCCACACCAGCATTGGTGTGGCACTCTGATAATGTCACAGGGTGGTTCCAAATAAAGGGTAACATTGCGCCTAGAGCGGGACTCGGGCACACATTTCTGCAATTACATGGCGAGCATATTAGCATTTGGCAATCTAGGCTCCCTGGTGCAATCAAACTATCCATGCCTATCTGAGTATGTGACATTTCACTTGTGGATGTGACTGCACCTCGCTACATATATATGGGAACCCCTCACCACAGTCCCTTCCAAAATCACCCACTGAGCTAACTTGGTACCATGTACTTTATGCCCACGCTGCCATTGCACTATTCTCGCCGTGAATATGGCCTATGCTGCCGACACGGCGTAATGGCCCTGTCACACTACAACGTAACGACGTCAGCGTAGGCGCAACGTGAAAATAATTATATTATGTCGAAGTTGTCGGCGTCGTATGCAAATTGCGGCACAAGTTGGACGTCGATGCGGCGTAGTTGACGTGAGTCAGACATGACCGTAACGTCGGCCTAGCGTCGTGCCAACCAACAATCAACCAACAACCAAACAACCGACCAAACAACCAACAACCAACAACCAACAACCAACCAACAACCGACTAACCAAAAACCAATCCACAACCAACCAACAACCAACCAACAACCAACCAACAATCAACCAAACAACCAACAACCAACCAACAACCAACCAAACAAACAACAACCAACCAACCAACAACCAATCCACAACCAACCAACAACCAACCAACAACCAACCAACTAACCAACAACCAACCAACCAACACCCAACCAACAACCAACCAACATTCACCCAAACAACCAACAACCAACCAATAACCAACCAACAATCAACCAAACAACCAACCAACAACCAACCAACCAACAACCAACCAACAACCAACCAACCAACAATCAACCAACAACCAAACAACCAACCAAACAACCAAACAACACACCGTTGATCTAATGTAGCCGACGCATCCCTCCTGCACGTCTAAAGTTGGCGTAACATGAGTGTGACGTCACCCAAATGTCAGAGCATC